>CM077585.1:30817068-31417068 GCA_039657365.1 Stephania yunnanensis | reverse complement strand
ACGGAAAAGATCTAAGCTTAACCGTGTCCTCATCCACATTAGAGGGTTTCATTAACTTGCAGTTAGTCTGAAACTCCTTCAAGAAAGTAACGGGGTCTTCATTCTCACCACCATGAAAGGATGGTAGGAGATGAATAAAATGGGACCTCAACTCAAAATCTCCGGCATTATCCGGATAGTTGATGCAGAGGGATTGTTGCTCCAAAAGAGCCTGAAGCTCTTGATTGGCGTGACCCATAGTGATTTGGCGATTTGCAGCCATATTCATAAGATTTTGGCTTTCTAGTTGCCTAAATTGGGTCTCTAATCCACCTATGAAATGATATCTCCGATTTAGGATCGAAAAGTAATAGTGAACCGGCCGATTTTGACCGAGTGAGGTGTGCTAGCATAAACTAAAAAAAAAAAGAGAAAAATGAAACCTAAACTCAGAGTAAGGACTAAGTCCCCGACAACAACGCCTAAAATTGACGCGCGCCGAACGCGTCAATAAGATAAAGTTCATAAACCAACTATTTTGTAGAATAGTGGCAAAGGTCACACATAGCCCTTTGAATGCTTACATCACATATAACACAAGATATTAAGAACATCCCAGGATCATTGCATTTAGGAGGTAACTTCCTCTGTAGGATAGTCGTCATGGATTCTCCCATTTGGACTTTTTCGTTGCCTTTGAGTTTCCTTTTGTTAGTGCATTTCCTTAAGAATCTTTCCATACCTAAGGACTTGCTTCAGGGCGTCGATGAGTGAAATATTGATTTCCACTCGCCAAAAGGCCTCGATAATTTCTTTCTCTTCATCTTTTTTCTTATCTAAGATGAGTCGTTGTAGAAAACGAGGTTTGACCTTGAATATGGGCGGTGCTTCCTTTTGAGTAATTACCATCTGTTTAGGGATAGACGGAGTCACTACTAACTCGTGTTATTCCTTATTTGCCTAGTCTTTGGCATTAGATGACCCATCGTTTGGGTCCCTCCAGCTCTTTACCACTTCGGAGTGTAGCTGCGTTAGGATTCGGGTAAGGTTGCGAAAGCAACTTTCCCTTATCTTCGAGACGTCCATTCTTTTGTGTCATTTGGTCCATTAGAACTTGAAGAGTCTAGACCACTAATTTGGTTTCACTGATGGATTTCTCAGTGGTAGCCTTAAATTAGGTCATCTCACTCATAAATTAGCTTTGTTGACCCATAAAAGCTTTGAACATATCCTAAAATAAAGAGGGATTATTAAAGGATGCAGGCAACGGTTGACCTCTAGGGACGAAGGTCTGATGGTTCTGATTTTGAGGCCCGTTACTGAAGTTCGAGTTGTTCCTCATTGTTACGTGATTGTATTTATTCCTAAATGGGACTCAAAGTGGTCCCTAGAACTGATTACCCATGGCATTGGCCCGTTAATTGTCCTCAAAGAGAGTTGGACATTCATCAATTGCATGATTTGTGGTAGTACAGAAGCCATAAGCTTTGACTTGCACTTTGCCATATGAGAGGAAATGATCCATCATGGAGGTTAATTGGTCAATTTTCTAGTTAGTAGAACTCTAGACACTCCCTACAGTTAGACTTCGGTAAGTAGTAGCATCAAGATCACCATAAAGGCGTAATTGTTGTGCGATGTCCGTATATAGTTGCTTCATTTAAGTCGGAGTTTTATCTCGAATGTGACCCCTACATGAGTTATTAATCATGCATCGTTATATGAGCAACATGCCAACATAGAAGAAATAGGTTATGGCCTTCTCAGACTGGCCATGCTGCGGGCAACTAGCAATCAATCACTTATAGGGATCCTAATATACACCAAACGATTCACCCGACTTCAGTTTAATGTTGCATATATCCTTAATGAGCTGAGCAACTCTATCCTCGGGGAAGAATTCATTTAAAAGCACGGTTTTCATCTCATTCCAAAAGTTAATGCAGCAAAGCGGAAGGTAAAAAAGCTATTATTTGGCTTTGTCCTTAAGGCAAAACGGAAAAGATCTAAGTTTAACCGTGTCCTCATCCACATTAGAGGGTTTTATTAACTTGTGGTTAGTATGAAACTCCTTCAAGAAAGTAACGGGGTCTTCGTTCTCACCCCCATGAAAGGATGGTAGGAGATGAATAAAATGGGACCTCAACTCAAAATCTCCGACATTATCCAGATAGTTGATGCAGAGGGATTATTGCTCCAAAAGAGCCTGAAGCTCTTGATTGGCGTGACCCATAGTGATTTGGCGATTTGCAACCATGTTCAGAAGATTTTGGCTTTCTAGTTGCCTAAATTGGGTCTCTAATCCACCTATGAAATGTTCTCTCCGATTTAGGATCGAAGGTAATAGTGAACCGGTCGATTTTGACCGAGTGAGGTGTGGTAGCATAAAACTAAGAAAAAAAAAGAGAAAAACGAAACCTAAACTCAGAGTAAGGACTAAGTCCCCGACAACGGCGCCAAAAATTGACGCGCGCCGAACACGTCAATAAGATAAAGTTCCTAAACCAACTATTTTGTAGAATAGTGGCAAATGGTTGATCCTACGGAGATTGGTAGTCTTTCTATGGATAAAAACAACAAAAGGAAATCAGGGGTTTTAAAATAAATTAATTAGCTAAACTAAATAAAATAAATAAATAAATAAAGTAATGAAATTAATTTTGAAAAAACTTATGAATACGTAAGTAACACCTAGGTCTACGGTTCTACAAATCAGGATCAAGATTCAATGTCATATCATGCTTTTTAATCCTTCCCAAAAAGTTATTAATTTAAATTCTCTTAGATTAGCTATAGAAAATCGACATCCGCTATAAATTCTTCATTCCCCTAATCTCGATAGCCAAGACATATGTCACTAACTACATCCCTAATTAATGCATAACCCTAGACATCCACCAATCGGATGTTGGGGCATGTGCCCTAGGTCAATCCATTAACTGTCTTTATGAATACTTTTAGTTAATAAATAGAGGATTTCATTTGTTGTTTATTATAATTAATTTGCATGCTTACATTATAATAAGATATATGGGTATTTACATAAATATCATAAATGTCTCAAGTCGATTATTATATTGGGAACTATAATGAATTAAGACTAGTGTGAGTCTTGATTGATGATCATACGATGATTATAAGTATAGGGATACGAATCAAGATCACAAGTACTTGTTAGGGAATAAAGTACTGGACCGACCTGCTATGAGAACATCACATGGATTAAGTCATAGTTGTTTCTCATGATAAGTATATTTTTCAGTCCTTTGACTTAAGATTACTAGAGACTTCAACATTAGGAACAGAGTGATTTGACACAATCAAACGTTGTCTTTAACTGGACGATTATAAAGGTTATGATTGGTTATTGTGTGAGTAATGTGATGAAGTTGTGTAATCGAGATAGAATTTGTCCCTCTCATATAAAGAGAGATATCCAGTGGATCCTTCGATGTGTTAGACAGTTAAAAGGCCCGGTCTAAGTGAATTGATATTGATCAATGTCACTTGGATGTTTTCAGTCTACTTAGATATCGAGACTAGTACGATTGAATATGTTGGATGACAATCCCATGCCTTATGTTTGATCAAAAGGATATCGTGTGACAAAAGGATGTTATATACACTATTGATTAGGTTGTATCGATCTGATATTCGTACAACTTGGGTAATCATAATGTCTTGCTAGAGGCCGCTTATGACTTGTACACCAAAATGTGTTTTGGTACACTGCCAACGTTGTATGGGTCTATTGGGTCGCATACTAAGAATGGTTTTGCGAGATTTTAAGATGGTTCAGAAAAATGAATTTTATATGATAAAATTCATGACAGAAACGTTCTTGAGGTGTATTACACTTATACTTCTTTAAGTATGGGTATATGTGTAATTTACTTAACGTCTATATACAATGGTTGTTTAAATAGACGCTTTAAGTTAGAACACACGTATAAAAGATTAAGGGTCGAAACTCTATTTTCGTTTCGGAAACGAATTATGGTTTTCTGGTACGTTCTGGATCATTTTGGAGAGAAAAAAAAGGTTTGGTATTCTCTCGAAGCTAGCACTTCAAATCTCGGCCGTCATTCGTGTGTGGACTGCTGGTAGAGGGCGTTCGTCATTGGCAGCGCCTTAGAGATCGATCAACCTTCAGAAAAGTATATTGCGACCGAGATATGATTAAGTTTTCATGGTTTAAATATTTTTAATGGAATTAGATTCGAATTCTGTTGGGGTTTTTGTCAAAATTGTTTTGTAATTTTCGCTATGTATGAACCCCAAAAATCCAACATCGAATTTAACACACTAACCGTAATAATAAAGATCCGTGAGAATATTAATCCTAAATAACCAAGTCGTTTCCGCTTCAGATTTAACCTAGATTCAATTGTCATACACTTAAAAACCGAAAGGGTTTTACGACAAACGGGTGAGTATTTGTCATTTTATTGGTCCAAAAGTACAATTACATGGATACTATCGGTCCAAATAACTATAGGTTATCCACCTAAAAGCATGCACTGACCACTTACATACCCTAGATCTAAGCCATAATCCTTAAAATCAACAACAATGAAATAGGAGAAATTGAATTAAATTAATTAAAAATCATAGATCTCACGTAGTATATGCAATGAATCATGAATCCTACTTGTTCCCCATTCGACCTAGGAAAGAATGGTTTAACCGGACATGGTCTTTACAATCACCAAGTATGAAAAGTTGTGTATGGCGGCTCCAATGTCGACTCCCCAGATGAATACTATCGTTCCTCATATGAAAAACCACTAAAAATTGCTCTTTTAGAGGTGAAAGAAACTAATTTTGAGGTTGGTCTCATAACACGTGCGCCGAGGAGCATCTATGGCTGTTTTTGGCTTGAAAATGGGGTTCTGAACACGTGGCGACGCTTGATTGGCTCGGCTGCTATGAACATGCCACTTGGGAGCGTCTCATTGGAGAGAAAAGCATTTGTAATGTGTTGGAGACGAATGAGGAGGTGCCACATGTCGCTGCTAGAGAGTTGGTTTGGTCGCTCGAAAACTCAGCCAAAAATGGAAGAATTTGTTTGTATGCATCCCAAGGCACATCTTAAGGCAGCTGAAGCGTGAGAAAACTGTTGGTGAGCTGGTCGAATGATCAAGTGATCTGTTGCCACGTGGTGATTGTAGTGTGTGTGGACGAATTGTTGGACGATGTGTGGCGTAGTTGTGGCGAGCTGGACCAATGATAAATAGACACATGGCAACATGCTGGGCGATGGAAAAATTGCACATATTGTGCGATATTGTGGGAAACCGAACTATGCATTTCCCGAGGAGATCTCTATGGCTCTGAAGCATTATGTCTTAATTATGTCACTCTGGTGCGTCATTTGGCATGATGTCCATTAATACACCAATTGCACAGCACGTAACTCGAGGTAAATCGTTTGACATCTTATCACTACTTGTAAATACTCCATTTTGAATATATTTTCTCTCCCGGATTCAACCGCACACTCCGTTTCACCTGAAAACGACCAATAAATATAATTAAATATATATTTTAGAGGCTTTCCATATTAAATATTTTTAAAATAAACTAATATAAACCTATAAAAATCGACTTATCAATTGCTTTCGCATAATCTGTTAAGACTTCCACTAAATCTTATAACTCTTAAAAAGTATTTTAATTAACACTGAAATTCAATTGAAATGTGACATGTGTGTTACTTATCATGAACATGTTTAAAAGAGGATAATAGGACAAAAAGGCTGACTAAGACATAGTTAAGTCCTACCTGACTAACTTAGGGCTTAATTACGGGATTAGGCGGGGTGGTCCCTAGATTAGGGAAGGGGATGTCACAACTCGTGTACCTAGGAGAAAGTACAAAGTACACGCGTTGAGGCAGATCGTGCGATTGTTGTTGGTGGAATGCATGGACCCTGACACGTGGAAGGCAGGGATTGGTGGAACGCTGCTAGAAACTCACGCATTGTTGTGCATTTGGAGGGTGGGCCTGCCGACGTGTTGTGCCCGAATTGGCTATCGAAAGAGCTAGAGATGTGGCAGAGCGAAGACAAAAAGACGTGTAGCGACTACAAAATGGAGAGACGTGGACTCAAAACTCGGCGAAGGTGTAGGAGCCTATGCGGGCACAGATCTCGAGGCAAGCTTAGGAACACCTTGGCTTCTCATTGATCTGCTTTTTGACGCGTGACTCAAGGCATGGTGAACGGCTCTGAAGGCACTGTGTGGGCTAACTGTGTTGTTGTTGTATCTCTTGCCTGCTCCATCTCTTCTAATCCATCAAAATAACTCTAATTCCTACTGACTTCGAGCAAATTTCATCTAATACCTCCGAACTATTGAAAACATAAATAAAAGAGAGTTAATTAATAATAATAGGCATTGAGATCTAAAAACACATAAAATATATTACTATTATGGACTTATTACCAATATGTGTACCAAAAGTACGTAACAAATACAAATAAGATCACCCTAAAAAATCGTGCACCGCTCTACAACTAACATAATTCATACTAAAAAGAACAATTAAAAAACAATAAATTAAGTTTGAATTTAATTGATTAGCTTCGAATAAAGTAGTAAATAGTGACTTAAGAGTTTTTTTGTGAAAGGAATTAGAGAAATTATTTGAAAGCTGATCAGAAAAAAAAAAAAAAAAAAAAGGTTAGAAACCCATTTATTATGTGTGTAAAATTTATCACAAGCGGAATTTTTTTTTTTTCACAGATCAAAACGGATTTGTATACAAGTAGACAACACATGTCCGGATCCCTACTGAAATTTGCCAATCCTAGCTGTGAGCCCAAGAATATAGGAAGCAAAAAATCTAGGAATACATTCCATTGAGCTGATTTTAGCAATGAAGGATAATATTGTCATTTGCTAGCCCCTTCATGCTTTTTTAAGAACCTGCCAGTCCGATACAAAAAAAAAAGACACCGCTAGCATAAGTTTAATATGAGGCTTAGATAGGACATAAATTAATGTATGTTTCTGCTATGTATCTCAAGATACGTGCGTGTAGGAATTAAGGAACCCTCAGAAGCCACTTTTTTAACCAAAAAAAAAAAAAAAAAAACTCTACTTGGAAACATCACTGTCCGTTGATCTCCATTTCCGTAAACAACTTTAAATCCAACTCAAGCCTTTCCTAATTGTGTACGTCCCACTGTATCATCTCCCAATACTTATTGACAATAAAACAAACACAACTCCCACAATCACATCGTCACCGTCCGATATACATAACGATGAACTTGTAATAAATCGCAATGCAAACGATCGTACAAAAACCTTAACAAAACAAAGGTGAAGAAAGATTACAGCTAGACGTAGCCAGGTAGGTTCGCATTACCTCCGAACCTCAGCCTCGGAGGGAACACAGCTGGAGACAGCCTGTCAGCAACCGAACACCTCCCCCTCTCTCTAAAAAAAACTTTCTTTTATTATTATTTTTTTCTCTCTCTCCTCATATTTGCATACATTCATACATACGGACTATATTTGTCCTCGTCTTCTTCTTCGCCTATTTCCTCTCCCTGTCTTCTCCTCCTCAGCTCTTCACTTTCCGCATTGTTCATCTCCGACTATCAATCTCTGCTCTACCTCTCCAGATCGTCGCTGGCCTAGTCACGCTCTCTCGATTGACGCGCGTTTCGAGGAATTCCGCCTCGGTTTCCGGAAGCTAGGCCTGGTTTGCTCGTCAGGTGCGTAGATCGCTGTTTTGTGTTGATTTGTAGAGGTTTTTGGTTGTTCATGTGCTGTGTTGTTTGATCCATGTGTTTGTTTTTCAGAATGGCAGGTTGGAGGTTAGATTAATACTTTTTTGGGTTTTTTTGTTGTTTGTGGTGATATGGTTCATGATATTAACTGCGATTCGCTCTGATTTTGGTCATCGTTGTTGTGAATTTAATGCTTATGATGCGTAGGGCATTGCATTGTACCACTAATTTACTATATGCATTACATTATATACAACATAGCTACAATCCCAAATTAGTTGGGTCGGCGACACGATCGAACTCTTTGGTTGCGCTCGATTTAGTGCAAGATTGTATCTTTGTTGTAAATCGTATAATTTCTCATACAAAAAAGTATAATTTATTGATGTTTTTGGTCTAAACCCCCCTGTATACATACTATCCGACTTCTCTGGGTTTGCCCCAACTTATAGATGGGGGAGCTCCGAACGTTGTGTTTCCATTACCAGGACTATCACTAGTTAAGGGACAACAATCCGATTCCAGTTGTTCTAATAATTTGTTGATGTTCATTACAACTTATTTATATGCCTGAGATGAATAGATGATGATAGTGGAATTAGGGATTTCAATGTGCAAAAGCCTGAGCTATAACGATGTTGTTGATGGATTTTATAGGTTATAGAATCGGGTCAATTTAGGGATTACCATGAAATGTGGTTTTCGTTCTAACTAGGGAATTGGATTGCTAAACTTTCTGCTTTTGTTGGTTCTGTTTATTAATTGCTGCTTTGATATCTTTAGCGGTTTGAATGATACATTTGGCGCAATGCCTTACTATGAAAGTCCAGTTTAGCTAAAATTGTTGAATGATATTTTATCAGGCCGAAGTACTCTACACTGAAGCGTTGATGTAGTTCATTCCCTTCCCTTGCTCTGATTTTATTTATTGCTGATATTTTGTTTCATATTTCATTTGTCTTGCAATTTGGTTGTTTTGTGGTTCTTGAATTAGATTGTCTGAGATGTTCTTACATTTAATGAACCATAGGGACATTCAATTCAACGATTGAGTGAAGCCGTGGGAGCTTTTAGCTAGAACAAAGTGCATATTGGTGGTCTGTTTGGCAATTTATTGATCTGGACCAGGGAGCCTTTTCAAAATTGTGAATTACAAGAACAGGCCATCAGTGATTCATGAAAGATGTGAAGTGTTTTTGATTATTATTAAATCTGGGTGATAAAGTGGAAGCGTGTGTTTTCCCTGTAAGTTGTTGGGGAGAATTCTCATTGCATTTTTATGGTTCAAGACAATTCCACGACATTAACCGTGAAGCTTGTTGTGTTCAATTTGAGTTTGAAGCTTTGACAGTGCCAACGGGGTTTTTTTGTATCCATGCTAGCAGAGAGCATGCGTGGAATCTGTTCTTCGGGTAATGCCCCTGACCAGAGTCGTTGCCGATGCACTCGGTGTGGTGACAATTTCCTTAGTCTCTCTCTTGGCTATCCTTGGTTTGATCTGCATCCTCTACTCGTTTTACTTTCAGTATCGCATTCAGAGTCGAGGGTTTCTTCAGCTTGGTTATTTTAATAGACCTTGGATTATACGGATTGCATTGATTTTGTTTTCTATCTGGTGGGGCATCGGTGAGGTTGTTCGATTGAGTTTTTTGAGACAAGAGGAAAGAATATTCCACAGCTTGAGTCTGAAATGGCAAGAGAATGTCTGCAAGCTATATGTCATATCGAATCTAGGGTTCGCAGAACCTTGTCTGTTCCTCACCATTGTGTTTCTCTTGCGCGCATCCTTGCAGCAGAGGAGTCTGGGCACATCAAATCAGTATTGGAATTTGAAAACAGCCGGTTACATCATTCTCAATTGCATCCCAATGTTAACTATTCAGATTATTTTTGTTCTGGCCGCGCCCAAATTCAACAGAAAAGAAGATCATGCTTGGAGAATGCCACATTACTTCATTAACGCAGCTTCCTTTTCCAAAACTGATGACTCTAACGTTATTGCCCTGTGCACTTATCCTTTGTTGGGCACCATACTCCTTGGGCTGTTTGCTACTCTCTTAACTTCATACTTATTGTGGCTCGGGCGAAAGATGGTTTCTTCGGTAATCAACAAGGGTTTGAGGAGAAGAGTTTACTTTTTGATCTTCTCAGTCTCCAGTTTCTTTCCTTCAAGGGTTCTTTTACTTGGTTTATCTGTTTTATCTCGGCCAGAGCATTTTTTATTTGAAGCTCTTGTTTTCTTAGCTTTCTTTGCGATGCTGTTGTGTGCCGGGTTCGGTATTTGCATGCTTGTCTACTTTCCTGTTGCGGATTCTTTGGCCCTCAGGAGCCTTCGAGATCTAGAAACTGGGAGGCCTGCAGACGACCACAACGATGCTGCCTCTCTTCTTGCTAGTCAGAGCCTTGTTGAGGTGAATTCAAACACTAGCCTCGGGAGGAATTCGGACGCGTCAACAAAGCGAGGATCCATCTCTTTCCGAACTATGCTGAAAGATGAAACCCCCCCTGAAGCATTCGAGGAACTCAACCTCTTCTCTCCTGGCATGCATCGGTTTGGATCCCCGCCTGGTTCCCCACCACTTCCAGGCTACCCTATGCTTCCTCTATAAGAAATTTGTGAACCTGAAAACAGACTGTCTTGTTGAATCAGTTTTGTGGTAAAGTTTTTACAATGTAAAGGGGTTAGTTGAATGATTCAATAAGGATCATTTTGTTCATAGGAATTCAGCAGGATGGATGTGTTCCCAATTTTTGTCTTTCATTTCTGGTGCCTGAGATGTGATTTGCAGCTTTTTTTCTTTTTTTTTTTCTTACCATCCATTTGTGTTCCGTCATTTTCACACACTTGCAGGTCTACTCACCGGCAGAATTATTGGTGGAATTATGCGTTGGTTACTTCATCTTGAGGGGCCTCTCAAGCTAGAATGAGAGAGCATTGGTCCGTTTGATGAGTGGACTCCAGAAATTTAACAGCTGGGGACAAGAAAGGTAGTTCTGTTTGATTCATGTCTGTCAGGGTGGTTTTTAGGTCAAGGGTCGCTGCACACCATTTTTGAAGGACACTTTACAGCTTTTAGTATATTTCTCAAGTGATGATCTAGGGCACTCATAATTTCATTCTTTTTTTTTTCAATCCAATGCTAGGGAATTTTAATAATTTAATATTTTAAGAGATGCATTTGTTACAAGATTGTGTAAATTTGATTGGAATGTGTGTTGTACGAATTTTAAGGGAATTTAGACAATTGTGTAGCAATTGTATATATTAAAAGAATGTCAAAAAAAATCATTTGCCTTTTAATAATTAATCATGCATGGAATAGCCAAAGCATTTTTGTAAGAGGATGCGACTTCATTTGTCAAAAGATAAGTTTTATGGAGGTTACAAGTGTTACTCGTGTTGAAATAAGTTAATTAATGGAAAGGTACTTGGAAAATGACAGGACACATTTGGAAGAGTTAAGGGGAGTATATTTAATTGAGATTTTAATAGACTTTTAGTTACTTTGTGGATGACTTTTAGAGACTTGTAGATTTTTGTAGACTTTTTAAAACTTTAGTAGATTTTGATAGACTTTATTTTTAATGACTTTTATTAACTTTGATGGACTTTTGTAAGGATTTTGATAGACTTTGATAAACTTTTATTTTGATGACTTTTGATAAACATCCATGTAAATCTCGAAATCGAACAGAGGTCACCATCTTCAACCTTTGCTTCGTTTTTCCTTTGTCTCTCCTCACTGTCTTTGAGAATCTCTCTCTCTCAATCATTTCTCCCGTTCTCTCTCAGTTTCGCCCCTATGATGGATAAAGAAGAAAAAAAGCAGACGGGACTGTTAATTTTGATTTTAGGGATTGTGTATGTGTGGGTGTTTGTATGATTGAGGGAGAGGGAGGAAGGAAAGAAGTAATCAAGAAAGAAAAAAAAATAGAAGAGACCGAGACAGTCGAACCAGAGAGAGAGGAAGAAGATGACTTGACTAGGGGGAGGTTGGCTTTGGTTGTATTCGGCTATGGGGGAGGGAAGAAAGAAGTTCACAAAAGTTTCTCATGGAGGCTGAATAGATGGAGAAGAATTTCAACATATATAAGGTTAGGTGGAAAGTCTTGAAAAGTCATCCAAACCCACAAATTCACAAAATTTCTTAAAAAATTGAATACCCCTTACAATTAGAGAGTTTACAAAAGTTTAAATTGAATACCCAAAAACTTTTAGAGACTTTTTAAAAGTCTAGAAAGCCCACATTGAATACACCTTACTTTTAGAGACAATATAAAAATTTTAATTGAATACCCCTAAACTTTTTTAGTAAATAAAAGTAACCAAAAGTCTATTAAAATCTCGATTGAATACACCCCTGAGGTATCCTGATGTGTTTCGAAAGTTATGCAAAATTATTAGAGAAAAAGCTCTGGTACATGATACACGATTTGTAACTATTGAAGAAATGTTGGCTACGTTTTTACTCGATGTGGGTCAAAATTCTCGATATTGTTTGATTCGAAAAACCTTCAATATATCGCATTTTAGCACCAGCCAAAGTTTCAACAAGATTTTAAGGGCTCTGAACATAATTGCAATAGATATGATGGCGAAGCCTAAATCCTCTACCGCACAAATCATAAGAGATAGTACAAGATTTTATCCTTACTTCAAAGTAAGTTATAATTATTAGTAGAGTTGTTATACTAGAAGTAATTTTTGTTGTTGTTGTTGATGATGATGATGATGTGGTCATTAATTGTTATTGCTCTTATTTTTATGATTGTATTGGAGCTACCGATGGTACCCATATTCCAGCAATGATTATTGGTTGGAAATGATAGTAGCAACTATCGCAATCGTCATGGCTTCACTTCCCAAAATGTCTTAGTTGCATGTAACTTTGATTTGGAGTTCATATATGTTCTTAGCGGATGGGAAGGATCAGTGCATGACTCAAGAATATTGAGTGATGCTTTATCTATGAGAAATGGACTTAAAGTACCACAAGTTATCATCTAATTAATGTCAAAAATACTTGTTTTTATATTCCGTTATTTAAGTACCACAATGTATGATCTAATTAATGTCAAAATTACTTGTTTTATATTCTTGTATTTAATTTATTTATTTTTAGTATGTTTTTAGGTAAATATTTTTTGGTGGACTGTGGTTTTCTGAATCGGCGTCAATTTTTAGCTCTTTTTCGAGGTGTTCGTTATCATCTTTCTGATTTTACCGGGCAAGGGCGACATCTTGAAAATGCTAATGAATTATTCAATATTCGACATGCATCTTTGAGGAATGTGGTTGAAAGATTGTTTGACATATTCAAATCGCGGTTCACAATTTTTAAAACAGCTCCTCCATTTCCATTTAAAATTCAAGCAGAGCTGGTGTAGGCTCGTGCGGGATTACATAACTATCTTCGCAAGGAGTGTCGTTCTGATGAATTTCCAATTGAATTAGATACTGAAGATGCATTGTCCTCAGATAGTGAAGAAGATGATGATTTTGAAATACTTTCTGAAACTCAATAACAACAAAGGGAGAATGCCAACCAATGGAGGAATTTTATAGTTACTGAAATGTGGAGTGATGTTGATGTAGTAAATAATAATATGCATTAGATCTATTTTATTTCTTTCGTACTTTATTTGTTATTTTTACAATAAAGATTTTTAATAACCCTAATAGTTTATTTTCTCAATTAAAAAGTAACCGAAGCTTTAAAAAATGTGCAATAAGTCCATCAAAGTCAATGTTCATGGATGTTTATCAAAAGTCATCAAAATAAAAGTTTATCAAAGTCTATCAAAGTCCTTAAAAAAGTCCATCAAAGTTAATAAAAGTCATTAAAATAAAGTCTATCAAAGTCTACCAAAGTTTTTAAAAGTCTACAAAAATCTACAAGTCTCAAAAAGTCATCACTTATAAAAGTAACTAAAAGTCTATTAAAATCTCAGTTGTTTCTATGTATTCAGACTCATTTCTAGTTACAGAGCGTCTGGTTAAGGGTCGTGTAACGGGCTCACAATACATAGAAAGTATAACTTCATGCAATGTTTGTAGAATTGCTTACATAGAAACCAACAAACATTCAAGTATTTCTGTTAGTTCTTCCACCTTGTTCTCTTCCATTTCCACTTCCTCTGATTCATCATATCTTTGCATATTTAAATGAGACATCATGTAAATAATATCACCTAAAATCAAAAAAGAAAAATTAAACATGCCGAAAAATATAACATTCAACAAGTGAAAGTTTAAAACATGGTTGACAATGACAATATTCAATAATACTAAAAAAATATAGGGTCGCTATGGGCACCCCACCATTTCATGAAGGCACCCTATTATTGAGGGCACTAAGTATTTTACCAAGGGCACAAGAATTTAGGCCTGAAATCCCCATAATACCCTTCATTGAAAATAGAGGCACCCCACCACCGACCTCTTAAAGGAGCAACCACGCTGCTTTGAACTCGGTACTAGCGAGCAATCCCGAAAATCGTTTGTCTTCGTTCCTCTCCGTGTTTCTCCTCTGTTGTAGGACGTTTTTCGAGTTTGAAGGCTAGGGGTGTTGGGCGATTTCGTCTCCACATTAGGGCTCGATTGAAGTTCGTCGTACACACACTCAAGGCGTGAAATCGATTGTTTGAAGGTACGTTGACAGTCTAATTAAGTTCCATTGGTAGAGTAGTTGTAATGTTTGTGTGGCGGTGCATTGAATGGTTCCATTATTAGAAAGTCGTGGTTCTCGGTCACACAAGCCCAGAGATGTTATTTACAGTCTCGGCCAAGCATGGCCGAGACAGATGGTAAATATTTGGGAACTCGTCGTTTTCGGTCAGGTAGGCCGGAATAGTTCATACAGTGTTGGTGACGAATGGTCGAGCGTAATTGTGTTATCTCGGTCATGACATCACGAGAGTAACCTTTAGTGTTAGTTTATGTTATGTCGGTAGTGTACAACCGAGAATGTACACTTTCACTCGGTTGTACATTGCCGAGACTTTTAGAGTCGACGCGGTCTGCACATCACGAGAGTAAGGCGAATTGAATAGTTAATGCTATGTCGGTGATGTACAACCGAGAACGTAGCATTTCTCTCGGTTGACCATTGTCGAGACTTGTGTTCCATTCTCGGTTATGAGTCAATGAAAGTATTTTGTATTTCTCTAACCTGCTTGACCGAGACAACAAAAATGGATGATTTCGTAAAAAAATTTTAGAATTGTACTTTTGGTTCTGTTCCAGGCGGTTAAATGTTGTAGTGTTTTCAGGTATGGCTCGTTCGAAAACACCGGTGACAAGGGAGGAGATTGGTGTTGAGGTGTCGAGGGGTAACCGAGGGCGAGGCGGCCGGAGACCCCCGACAGCATCTTACCGGAAAGAGAAAGAGAAGGAGAATGTAGATGTTAAGGGAAAGGCTAACATCGACACGCGATGACGAAAAGATTTTGTTGTTGCCTGAGGGGAAAAGGAGGGTCATGCATCGGAGTCTAGTAGCAGTGACTCATCAGCGACGGTGAACACCACGGAAACTGATCGTAATGTGGGCGGAAGTAGTAGTGGTGGAGGTGGCCATAATGAAGGAGAGCCACAAGGGCCTGTAGAAATGCGTGCTCCATTCCCCGGTGATCCTTTAGACGATGTGTTGTTGAAGAGCTTTAAGGATGATGTCGCATTAGCGATTTGGAGCAATGAGGTATTTAAAATTTCATTGAACGGAGTAATTAAAAATTTAGGGTTTTCACAAAGATGATGAGATGTTTTTGTTGTTGCGGGAGCGTCCCGGTACTCAAGTGTATCAATCACGGAGCTCGAGATCCAAGAATGGGATTTCTGATCGTGCCACCACGACACCGAGGGCCTTCGAGAGGATTATTCGGCGTTCGGGTTGAATACGCTGATAGACTGTTCATACCGCAAGGCCAACAAGGAGGTTATCTCTGCATTTGTAGAGCGGTAGCAACCGGAGACGAACACATTTCACTTACCATTTGGTGAAATGTCGATCTCCTTGGAGGATGTGAGCTTCCTCCTGAAGATTCATGTAACGGGCAAAGTCGTGGCAGTTGAGAACTATGTGAGATACACGGAGGAATCTCGCTCGGATGTTATTAAGATGGTGTCGAAACTACTTGGGGTGTGCGTTGAAGAGGCTGAGGAGAAGGTGAATATCAGCAAGGGGCTCGCAACGCGCAAATGTTGGTTGAAGAGTCGATGGTGCCCCAAAGCTAGTTCGAGGAACACAAAATATCCTCCTGTGGAATGCACTGCCCGAGCGTACATGTTGTATCTTCTTTCTTGCACCTTGTTTGCCGATAAGAGTGGATCTCGGGTGTTTATCGCTTTGTTGAAGCCGCTTGAAGATTTGAACGACGCGGGAAAGTACGCATGGGGTGCAGCTGCATTGGCCTACTTGTACCGACACTCGGGGTCTGCCACCAGAGTACAAGTGTCTCAGATTGTTGGCTACCTCACATTACTCGAGGTTTCTTATAAAATAGACTTACATTGTTTATGGTATAATTATTAGTAATTTTTGCATTTGCGGACTAACTAACGTTGTATGTATTTGCAGGGATGGGTGTACGACCATTTCAAACTTGGTCTCGCCACACCCAATGCAAAATACATGGACTACGTGCAACCTCGTGTCTACAGATGAATTCAAAAGCACGAGGTCGTGATGAATATTGACAAGGTCGGGTCCATTAGGAGAACGTTGGACAGGTTGTGCCCAAATGAGGTGAGATAGTTATCCAAATCCTTTGGTGAATGTTGCATCTAGTGTTTGGTTACTAACAATGGTTGTTGCATTTTGATTATGTCACTTGGGACCCATATGTGAATTACAGGGAAAATGGAGTTGTGCACGCGATGGCCTTTTACAGTGGGATGCTTAAGTACATGGATGTGGTGGAGCCCTACCATCCGGAGAGGATTCTAAGACAGTTTGGCCACGTACGATATATACCAGATCCTCCGTACCACCCTTTGAAAGCACATCGAGGCCCATCTGCGAACAAATACTCGGTCAAGCATGGGTTCTAGCAAGACAATTGGGAGCATTGGCGGAACCATTTGTTGGCTCCCGAAGCTCGTGGTGACAAGGCAGAGTTCGAGTTTTTGGCTACACCGGACTACCTACCTTAGTTCCTCAAAGTGTCTCATCCAGTGATCACCAATCCGAGGTATGAGGACAAAGACATGGTCGCCACAACCATCGCTGACAATGAACTACTGGAGGTATTGAATATGTTATACGTATTATGCATGCCTACGTGCCATTTGTTGAAATCTCGATATGTTTTACATTAACACTAACCCGATTATTTTCATCAGTGTAATAGGCGCGCGTTGGACGCGGCATTACGATGGATGGACCTCCCGCAGGAGTTGTGTACGCTTGAGTCTGCGAGGAAAATGGCGAGTGATATCGTCAATTTCCTTTCGAGAAGAAGTATCGGTCCCACCACCACCACTACTACCACTCCAGCCACCGCAACCGGCACAACCGCCACATTTGCCCCTACCGAAGCAGGCCCTAGGCAGTCCCAGCATGGTAGCACTTCTACACACTCCACCCCGGCTAATGCTCTGCCTGCCACGGTCGATGCTCGCCCTCCGAAAACAATGATTGGCAAGGAATACCAAAGGAAAAAAATTGAAGAAACCAAAGTAATGAGTGTTTGAGGGAACTTGAATTTTTTGGTTTGAGGAACTAGGCCCACAATTAATTTTCATGAAAAACTTAATGGATGTTGGATGATATGTTGGATAATTTGTTGAATGTTGCTTGAAACATGTTGATTTTTTATAGTTTATATGCAGAATGTTGGATAGTATGTTGATGTTTTATGAACCTGGTAATGTATTTCTGAAGTGTTGTTGCTGTTGTGTGAACCTGGTCATGTTTTTCTTATTTTTGGTTTAGTTAACATAACAATTTTGGAAAAGGTAGTATCTCGGTCATTCAGGGCCGACACCTCATTGCAATTCTCGGTTTCAACCAACCGAAACATACGTAGCACTCTCGGCAATGTCCCGCCGAGAACATCTAATGATCCAATATTATCTAATGTGTCAGTCATCTATGGACGAAACTAAAGGGAGAGTTTCGGTTATTAACAACCGATATTATTCCAATAGGTTCGCGCACAGGTCGACGAGCTATTTCTGTGCAGTATCGATAACATGGTGACCAAATGCTCTCGGTGGGTGCATGCCGCGAAGGAACACAAGGTTTCTGAAGTTGTGTTCCGATAATTATGAGCGGATGATGGAAAGCCCTTGCCGAGAGGTTATTTCGGACAATTTACCACCACATGTAACACAAACTCGTACTGACCATGTTGTCAGTTTAACCACAACGTTTAGTGTAAGTGTGAAGGTACTGAGATCGGTATTTAAGTACCGGTTTCTCTTTTCCGAGAATGATCACGTATGGTCGCGCACAGGTCGACGAGTCATTGCTAGATGGCATAGACAACCATCACTTTCGGTAATGTAGTGCCGATGATTTACGTTAAGTTTCGGTTGACGACGGCCGAGACTATGTTATGGGTAACAGACTTGCTATGCTGAGAGGATAATTTTCCTGCGAGACTAAAAGCATAATATATCAATAAAACACCTTTACAATGTTTACGGTAAACAAAATTTACAACAACGTCGTAGCTAGATACATGTTTTATACAACGGTGTACCTAAATCTACCACAGATACGGTGCCTTCTTCAACGGTTACTAGGGGCGCGATATCTTGAATTACGAATCCATCTCGCCAACCTTTTGCGCACTCCTCAACATACCGGTCCCACGATGGATATAAGGATGACAGCGGTGCAGTCACACGCAACTTCACCTGTCAAAGTCAACAGTAGAACATAGAAGCTATTGTCGCATTCCCGATTAAGGGGGAAACAAAACAATTCACAAAAAATATAAGAACTTACCCTAACTCAATGGATATTCCTTTCATTTATCATGGTAATGATAAGTCTGCTATGTAACGACAACGGTGGAACACTACGTAGAGGTAGAAATGTCGAGGCACTCCCATGAGAGAGGTTTACTAGAATGACATTGAATGCAGTTGATATTAACAATCTCATGTCTGGAAGTGTCAACCATTCTTTGAAAAATGCACCAACTTGATTATCTGGACAATGCACAACAATCTTAATATTCTCGTAACTCATTCCAAGCACTTCCCACCAAAGGTTTTCATACCCAATTATCTCATCATACATCCTTCTACGTATTATCCTCCAACCGTCTACATCGGCAAGTCTTAGCCCGGAGGCAACACACCGATATCCACAATTTCCATCGGCTAGCACATCGATAGTGCTCTCAACATATGACAACCAATCCGATTCTATGCAATGAGCATAAGCCATGTTAGATGCACTTTGGGTGCGTCGACTTGTACAGTGCATTTTAGGACCCACTTTACTTTTCTTCTTCGTCGAACTATAGGCCTCTTCTGTTGAAAGCACGTACTCAAATCCGCTCGGCAATCTAGTCGTCGAATAATCGTCTTTATCGTGTTTTCTCTTCGATCCTGCCTTACCTCCGATTGAAGACCCCGGTGTCCTTCCCTTTGTCTTTATTTTCGTAGTTGGCACAACACTCGGTGTAGACGAAGGTTGACTAATCTCCCTGAGCTGCCGAATAATCCTGATGCGATCGTCCTCATCAGTGCAAGCATGAAACTTTTGTAACATCCTTTCAATCTCATCGTGCACATTGTACCCAGACCGATCCACATGATTTTCAGGTATCATACTTAACTTTCGCCAGTAAACATGAATGTCCTCGAGAGTGATGGGCGACGTAGCAAATTTATGATGGTTTAGCTCGGCGTGCACAAGGAAGGTCATATGTCGTACGTATCTCGCAACCACAACGAGTTGAGTCGTGACCAACATCCTCACCACGTGTCAATTCATCCCTAATTAACTTAAGCGCCCGTTGAGAGACATAACCACGCAATCGTCGATATAACTCATCAATATATTCATGTTGGACCACATTCAAACTGAGCTCAAATGATGCCTTGATGTTGTTGTGTTGGATCATAAGGATGCCATCAACCACATTCTACAAAGTCTCAAAATTTGCCTGACTGTTGCAAAGATGTAGCTTCAGAGTGGAATGCGCAGACTCAACCATTTGTGTTGTTATTTCTCCAAAGTGCATAATTCGATTTGTCCATGCGGGTACTAATTTCTCTTTGTAGCTCTTTACCCATGTGTTATCCAAGTAATCAGTAAGATCCTTCACATTCCCGAACTCACAACGCAATTCATTCATCCTAACTTCGAATAAGACCTCCGACTTGGCATACATCACACTCGTCCACATATCCATGAAACGAGCAAAGCCTTCGTTATCCTCAAACATCTTCTTAGTTTTGGCCAATACTACTTTGTTGATGTGCCAAAAGCAAAGAAGGTGAGACGATGTCTCTTGGCTTCACATTACCCTTTGTCATCTGCACCACAACCTCCTACTCCCCATTATCCAATCTTCTGGCAAATGAGTGGCCGTCCAAGTTGTTCGCGGGGTCGTGATTGTGCCTCCCACATATGATAGTGACATACCACAAAGAGCCAGCATTTTCCTTGATGTTGATAAGGAAAAAACATCCACATTTCTTTGTACCGGTGTGACTCATCCTCGTTTCCTCTTCTTCTTCATTTATTGGTTTCAAAACGATTTTTGCCGCTTTACCCTTCCAAACTATTTGTGACATTCCCCTATATGTACCAGACCTCTCACACGTAAGTTTCACTCTTCCCCTGCGCTTAATGCCCCCGGCATCAGAGTGCTTCGTCACTAACACAAACATGTTCTCTCGGCCTATCATTTGAAGCCATGAAATTGCTGCTTCTCTAGAGGGGAATGGCCTACAGGGTGTAAACGTATTCTTGTAGTCTAGAAATAATGTAGAAACCGACATTACCTGCAATACAAACATTGTAACATTATGATCAACCAAAATGTACAACACAACCACCAAAAAAACTCAAAACCCAAGTTTTCATTTGTACAGGTTCGATACTATAAAGACGATTTCGTTCATGTACAACCGAGAACTACTTCATAGTCTCGGTCGTTCCATACCGAGACTGCCACTATGTATCGTTCACATCATGAAGTGAACTACGTAGACTTCTCGGTGCTTGCTGACCGAGACGTTTCTATACATCTCGGTCCTGCGAGGCCGAATCAATCGCGCACATCGACTGAAAATTTGATAAACCACATAAAAACACATTAAATTTCAAAAATTACCTCAAGTTCTACTTCCTCTTGCACCATAGCAGTACAATCTTCCATTTTATAGTGCAAACAACTTCAAATTGGTCGAATTTACTAAACCCTACGTTGACAAACAAATCATCAATTTCACAGTTTTTAATCAAATTTACAATTCCATCGAAGCTTCATATGGTTGTCAAACATTGTTACCTCACTGTCGGATGATGTCAAGCCACAAGAATCGATACACGCTCGGCAAACACAATTGTGACTTTAGGGTTCACTTGTTCCTCGAGGTGGTGGGGTGCCCCAGTTTTGCTTTGCAAATGGTTTGTGGGGTTTGGGTGAGTATATATGAAGGGGCGAAATAATATTTTACATTTTAGATTGGGAAATGAGAAAAAATATGGGTGCCTTCATGAAATGGAGGGGTGCCCATAGCGAGCCTAAAAAAATATTAGCAACTTCAAACAAAGTATTATTCATCAATCCAACATTCTGGCGGAGTCTAAAAAAAAACACAATCTCTAACTAATAAAATAAGAATGTAGTCATTAATAAAATAATAAAATAAATTTTAGTGGCTTCCAAAAAAAATTCTAAAATAAATTACTACTTATTCTGTCAATTGGAACGCTATCCACTTAGAACGTTCTTCAGAAGATATTTTCATGAAATCAATCTTTTTGGCACTTATGTTCAACAACTCAAGGACCTTGAAACGAGTACTATCAGGCAAATATGAGATTTCCTTAATAAGCTTCCAACATCCTTAGTCTCTAGCCATAAATCTATCAACCTTATCAGCAAAACTAGAAATTGTTTCGATCAGTTTATTCAAAGAATCCATTTGAAAATTATTATTTCTGCTTGAGTCTAAGTTTCCTTCTTTCTCAGCTCTGTTCCTCTTTCTGGTTACTGAATGAACCTCCAAATTTATTGGCTTAATTGTTGGAGGTGCATTAAAGATTCCAACTGTTGGAGGTAGATTTAGATTTTTCTGTCGATGCTCGTTTCTTTGTACAAAAGCCTTGGCATTATAGTCATAAGTAAGATCTTCCAATACATCACCACTAGTTTCCTTTGATTCAAATGTCCTAGCATCAGTATCATCCCCAAGTCCAATCGAGTATCTCCCCGAGGCAATTGCATTTTCGACAATTATCCTTAAGTCATCATAATCAGTGAACGTGTCCATCTGATAATGTCTTTGATTAGGATGAGACTGGTCAAAAACAAAAAGAGTTAATACATACTTCGGTACAATATGTTAATAAAATAATTAAAGATCTCACCTTGAAATATTCCTCCCATACTTCATCGCTTGCCGTGAATTTTTTGGTAATGGGATCCCATCCAAATCCAGAGTTGCAAGCATAAGCTCAACATAGCCTTGATAACGGTCTTTGAACCATTTCCATCGACTTTTGTAATTCAAGAAATTTCTTTCACATCCAAGTGTTGCATTAAGAACAGGAAGTATTTTTTTTCAATGGTTGCTTTAGTAAAAACACCATTAGTATCACACCATCCACGAGTTGCAGCATCAACCAACAATTTAAGCAACTCATTGCTCTCTTCCGCAGTCCATGTAGTATATTTTACCACACCTTTTCCTTTTTTTTTTGGTTTTCAACAGTTACTTGTGAGTCTCCCATCGCACTGTAATCATATATATATAAATTGTCATAACCTAATAAAACTTTCATAATGGTCTTTTGCTAATCATTAAAAAAAAAGCTCACTAACAAAAGAAAAAAAGAAAAAGGAAAAACAAATAAGCTAATTTTAAATCTACTTCTCACATTGTTACGTGCATGATTAAGCCGTTAAATTAGTTGTAGAGAGGATTTGCAGTACATATTGTACATGTGCATACATGCATGACAAGTAAATCTTGAGAACTTAACTACACATAACATTTAAATATGTACAAATCAACATATACTAGTTAAACAACTTCAATATTTTTGATAAATTGGAGGCAATACTCCTTTGCAACAACCAGTTTTGAACCCATGCGTCATTTCACTTCCACAACCAATACCAAATCATTGGGCCACCTAAATGGTTGGTCAAATTTGGTATTAGATTGGACTAAAATCTCAGTTGTATTAATCAAGCAAAAACTCCCCCATGTGAAGATGTTGCACCACATAAGCCCACTAACCCATTTAACCAAAACCATCTAGATACCATTATAGGTCACCACGCCCCTACTTCTCGTCCACTAAACAATAAGTATAACCCTTTATTCTGCCCAACCCGATCCTTCCCCAATATCTACTCTCAAGTTTACGAGTCAAGACGTGAATACGTACTCCGCATCACCACCAAAATGTCATTCCCAATCGCCTATCCAACACCATTTCCGTAGAGTGCAGGTTAATTATTCAAGCAAAGAATAGTGACAACCATGTATTAAAGAGTGGGTTGAGTCTTTTCGAAAATGTTATCTATCTAAGAAAGCAAGAAAAAAGGAAATAAAAGCAGTTAATCAATAAAGAAGTTTCAAGGTACCCTTCTCTGTTCTAATGGCATCCAGTATGCAGTGAGGAATACATACGAACAAGGAGAAAAACATAGAACTAGTGGGAACACGTTATCGCAAAATCTACAAGAACGAGGAGATAGAGGGAGAGAGAGAGAGAGAGAGAGAGAGAGAGAGAGAGAGAGAGAGAGGATGGTCTAGGATGTTACCTCCAGTAGCGTCGAAGCAAACGAGGGATAAGTGGGAGAGAGCTCTGCGAGGTAGGTCAACAAGAACGGGAAGTTCACAAAAGTTCCTGGTGGAGTCTGAAGAGATGAGAAAATTTCAACATATATAGGGTTAGGTGGAAAGTATTGAAAAGTCATCCAACCCTACAAATCCACAAAATTTCTTAAAAAATTGAATACCCCTTACAATTAGAGAGTTTACAAAAGTTTAAGGGGGGTGTATTCAATTGAGATTTTTAGAGACTTTTAGTTACTTTTATAAGTGGATGACTTTTAGAGACTTTTAGAGACTTGTAGATTTTTGTAAACTTTTAAAAACTTTGGTAGACTTTGATAGACTTTATTTTTAATGACTTTTAGTAACTTTAATGGACTTTTGTAAGGACTTTAATAGACTTTGATAAACTTTTATTTGGATGACTTTTGATAAACATCCATGTAAATCTCGAAATCGAACAGGGGGTATGTGCCCACTTTTCACCATCTTCAACCTTTGCTTCATTCTTCATTCGTCTCTCCTCACTGTCTTGTTGAATCTCTCTCTCTCAATCCCTTCTCTCGTTCTCTCTCAATTTCGCCCCTATGATGAATAAAGAAGAAAAGAAGAAGACGAGACTGTTAATTTTGATTTTTAGGATTTGTGTATGTGTGGGTGTTTGTGTGATTGAAGGAGAGGGAGAAATGAAAGAAGTAATCAATAAAGAAAAAAAAATAGAAGAGACCGAGACAATCGAACCAGAGAGAGAGGAAGAAGATGACTTGACTAGGGGGAGGTTGGCTATGGTTGTATTCGACTATGGGGGAGGGAAGAGTTTAAGCTCAACCCCATCCAAAAAACAAAAAAAAGGGTCGATTGACTTTGATGGACTTCTTGCACATTTTTTAAAGCTTCGGTTAATTTTTAATTGAAAAAATAAATTACTAAGGTTATTAAAAATATTTATTGTAAAAATAACAAATAAAGTACGAAAGAAAGAACATAGATCTAATGCATATTATTATTTACTACATCAACATCACTCCACATTTCAGTAGCTATAAAATTCCTTCATTGGTTGGCATTCTCCCTTTGTTGTTCTTGAGTTTCAGAAAGTATTTCAAAATCATCATATTCTTCACTATCCGAGGATAATGCATCTTCAAGTATCTAATTCAATTGGAAATTCATCTAACGACACTCCTTGCGAAGATAGTTATGTAATCCCGCACAAGCCAACACCACTCGCTTGAATTTTAAATGGAAATGGAGGAGTGTTTTAAAAATTGTGAACCGTGATTTGAATATGCCAAACAACCTTTCAACCACATTCCTCAAAGATGCATGTCGAAGATTGAATAATTCATTAGCATTTTCAGATGTCGCCTCTTGCCGGTAAAATCGGAAAGATGATAACGAACACCTCGAAAAGGAGCTAAAAATCGACGCCGATTCGGAAAACCACAAGTTCACCAAAAAATATTTACCTAAAAACATAGTAAAAATAAATTAAATACAAGAATATAAAAACAAGTACTTTGACATTAATTAGATCATACCTTGTGGTACTTAAATATGAGAATATAAAAACAAGTAATTTTGACATTATTTAGATCATACCTTGTGGTACTTTAAGTCCATTTCTCCTAGATAAAGCATCGGTCAATATTCTTGAGTCATGCGCCGATCCTTCCCATCCGCTAAGAACATATATGAACTCCAAATCAAAGTTACATGCACTAAGACGTTTTGAGAAGTGAAGCCATGACGATTGCGATAGTTGCTACTATCATTTCCAACAATCATTCTTTGGAATATGGGTACCATCGATAGCTCCAATACAATCCTAAAAATAAAGAGCAACAATCATCATCATCATCAACAACAACAACAAAAAAAATTAATTCTATTATAACAACTCTAGCAATAATTAGAACTTACTTTGAAGTAAGGATAAAATCTTGTACTATCTCTTATGATTTGTGGGGTAGATGATTTAGGTTTCGCCATCATTTCTACTGCAATTACGTTAAGAGCCCTTAAAATTTTGTTGAAACTTTAGCTGGTGCTAAAACGCGATCTATTGAAGGTTTTTCGAATCAAACAATATCGAGAATTTTGACCCACATTGAGTAAAAATGTAACCAACATTTCTTCAATAGTTACAAATCGTGTATCATGTACCAGAGCTTTTTCTCTAATAATTTTGCATAACTTTCGAAACACGTCAGGATACATCCTATAAATTTGTCGAAAGTGTTCTGCATCCTCGTTCAATATTGTTTCTATGTATTCGGACCCACAATGTGAAGTCGGCTACCTAAGGTGAAGTCTCTTAATACTCGTGTGTGATATTTTTGTGTTTTTCAATGTGATTTTTTATTATCCTCATGGTAATTTGGCCGTTCTAGCTCTTTTTGGCATCTTGAATGTAGAATCTGGTCACCTATTGGTCTTGTCCCATGATATTATTCAATCTTACTATCCTTATTTCATATTCGAGATTAAGGTTGCATAAAAATCCAAACTTTCCACTCGTAATCACCTTCTCCACCTTCCCAAAAAACCCAATTCATATTTCACCAAGTAAAGTCGGTTCCCAAACCCAAACCCAAACCCTAATCGTACTTCTCTCTCCACGTATATACAAGAAAGAAAACCCAAGAAACCGCCATTAAAATGTCCCCAACGGCCTGCCTCGGCCAATCACTCGCCAATCACTCGCCAAATCCTCAATCCTCCTCTCGAAGTAGGCTCTTATTTGTATAGATATTTGGGTTTAGGATTAAAGCAAATAAACAGAAGCAACACATTGTGAATGCATTACAAAGAGAACTAGACGTTGGAGAAGCGAGAGAGAGGGAGAGAGAGAGAGAGACGATGGATGTTACCTCTCGAAGCAAACGATGGAGACGTGAGGCAACGATGGAGAAGCGAGGCTGCGATGGAGACGCGAGGCGGACGATGGAGAAGCAAGCGGCGTCGAATGGAGGAGCGCAGACGATCGAGAGAGAGAAAAACGAGAGGAGAGAGATTTCGCGATGAGAGAGAGAGGCCACGAAGAAGAAAAAAAGAAAGTCTCCAAAAGTTTCTCGTGGAGGCAAAGAGATGGAGAAGACTTTCAACATATATAGGGTTAGGTGAAAAGTCTCCAAAAGTCATCCAAACCCACAAATCTACAAAATTTCTAAACAAATTGAATACCCCTTACTTTTAGAGACTCTCTAAAAGTTTAAATTGAATACCCCAAAACTTTTAGAGACTTTTTAAAAGTCTATAAAAATTTACATGAATACACCAAACTTTTAAAGACTCTCTAAAAGTTTTAATTGAATACCCCTAACCTTTTTTAGTCAATAAAAGTAACTAAAAGTCTATAAAAATCTCAATTGAATACACCCCTGTAAATTGAATACATCTTACTTTTAGAGACTATCTAAAAGTTTTAATTGAATACCCCTAAACTTTTTTAGTTAATAAAAGTAATTAAAAGTCAATTAAAATCTAAATTGAATATACATTGTAAAACAACTAAATATTCCAGTACAAGTAACAAACCACCAGAGAGGCAATCGCATATCAATATCATCGATCACCCCCACAAAGTCTGTTCTGTGACTTCCATCGATGGATCTGGGTGAGCTATGGGCGATATTCGGGCCCGGCGTTGCCGGTGCAGTTTTCGGCGCTGGGTGGTGGTTCTGGGTCGACGCCGTCGTCTGTAGCGCCGTCAAGGTCTCCTTCGTCCACTACCTTCCTGGTCAGTGCTCCTCATCATCATCATCATCATCATGGATCACTCGTCGTTTGTACTTTTGTTTGGTTTCATTGATACGTTGTTCTGAATTGGGTATTCCTTTGCAATTTAGGGGTTCTGAGATTCTGTTTGTGTCGGCAGGTATTTTCGCGTCGCTCGCGGCTCTCATGTTCAATTGCGTTAGAAAGGAGGATATTGATTACTCTCCCTACGAAGAAGGAGAGTGCAGGTCTGTCTTTTCTTTTCTCTCTCAATATCATATCCAATTTGGTTGATCCAATTTGGGTGCTTTGTCTTGCTGGCAATGGTTTATTTCGCAGCCTATTAATTTGGATTGCTTATGCTTATTATATAGTGTTGAACCTAGGTACCGGTCGAATGTTTTTAGCAATAATTATGTTCTTCTCACTAAATTCATAAATTCTTTAGTGTTGTATTGGTTAATGCTGTTTGTTATTGGAGATACGGGTGGCTGCATTTGTCGGATGTCATGGGCATGAGGTTTTCATGTCAAAGAGTTTACTTCCTATGTTGTGGGATTGATTGATTTCAAATGTGGAATCAGGCATGGTTGAACTTTGGGTAAATGTATGTCGAGAGTACTCACGTATGTCACTATGCCCGTGATAATTTCCTTGGTGAGTACTTCTGAACTGAGAGAAGATGGGATGTTGAAAGAACAAAAAGTGTTTGTTTATTGTTGGAGGAAAAATGAGAAGGCTCTTATACATTCATTAGATCTCTTTGCTATTCAAGCTTCAATTATTTGATAACTCTGGCGTCATGTCCTTTTCATCTCATTCTTTTATAAAAACTACAAACTACATGATACCTCATGTAATGAAAAGCTGAAGCTGGGAGAAACAAGAAGCGACAAATCAAAAGAGTGATCAGAAACCTACTTTGGTTTCATAATGACTTTTTATCCTTTTCAGGTTGTGTGATATTTAGGGTTACCTCTTTCAACTGCTAGGGGAAGTAAACCTTAAGTGGTCACTACTTGGAACTTCATACTGTCCAGAGGTCTAAAAGTACAAATTTTTAGCCTTATACCTTCATTATCTTATCGACAAAGAATTGCTAGTAGTCTTGTATTTTGATATTCTACTTCCTTGTGTAATGGATGGTAATAAGACTGTACGTAATTGATAATTCTTGACAAGAAGCCATGGGCAAGGGGAACCATTATTCCCTTTTTTCTTTTATTTATATCAATATAAGGCGGATGATTCTAAGGCAACATTAGTTCTTAAAGAATTACAGGTTAGAAACATAGGGATCCATTTGTAGTTTGCCGATGATATGTTACTTTTTTATATTCTAGGACTTCAAATTTGTTGATGCGGAAATAGTCCCACATCGATTAGTTGAATAGAAAGGCCATGGCTTACAAGTTTGGAGTGGGAACTCCAACTTGTCATGACACTTTGAATAACTCTCCCACTTCCAAAAGTAAGCTTACACATAAACTAGTCTCTCCACACTCTTCAAGACTTGAACCGGGCCTAACTCATACAAAATT
Organism: Stephania yunnanensis; assembly: GCA_039657365.1. Lineage (NCBI taxonomy): Eukaryota > Viridiplantae > Streptophyta > Magnoliopsida > Ranunculales > Menispermaceae > Stephania > Stephania yunnanensis. The sequence continues at coordinate 31,388,107 of CM077585.1, read as the reverse complement.
TCATATGGTGTCAAAGCCTATAGTGGCTTAGCAAGCCATAAGATTCAAGGTCCAAGTAGATTGAAATCCAACAAAAATGAAGGCTAAAAAAAAAAAAGAAAAAAAAAAAAAAAAAAAAAAAAAGAAAAAAAAAGGGCTTGCGAAAACAAAATGATAAAGTTGGACCCAATCTCCAAGTTGACGATGACTACGAGATGAGTCACAACTAGTAGACTAGTTGGACTTGAGGGGAGTGTTGGAGATGTGAAAAGAGTCCCACATCGACTAGTTGAATAAAAGAGCAATGACTTCTAAGTTTGGAGTGAGAACTCCAACTTGCCTTCGCATTTTGGAGTACACCCTCTCTCGGACTAAGGCTCATACATAAACTAGTCACCGCACTCTTTTATGACTTTGGCCAGGCCTAATAGTATAAAATTTCACAAAATTGTTTGTATAATCAGTTTTAGATAAAATGAGTGTAGCAAAATTGAGGATGCTTGATGGATGTGTTGTAAAACTTATGAAGATGGAGTACGAAATACAAAAATTAAGAAAAGTACTAGTAGAAACAATTGACGCAAAAATTAGGGAAGGATGATTGCGGTGTTTTGGACGCCTCCAAAGTGTCTTGCAAATGCTCTAGTTGAAAAAATCGACGGAATAGAATTTGGAGAAATTTGATGATATATAGATAAACCTAAGCTAGCTCGGGGTGCATCGAATATGAAGGTTTTAAAGGATTTGGAAAGTACGCTATTAAGTGCACTAAATCAAGCACAATGGAAGAGTGTGATCAATGTATGAGATATTCACTAGTCCCTCATTGGTATCAAGATCTAAGTTTTGGTGTGAACAATATTTTCAATCCATCTCTTGAGCAAATGAACACTTGCGCCGCCTTAGAAGATCCAAATTCATTTTTTGTTTGTAAGATGTTTATCATCCCAACCGACCCCAATTAATTTGGAACTGGGGCTATGGTGTTGTAAGATATTTATCATCCCGCTTGACAATTTGAAACCTACTCTAGTTATCCACATAAAGGGTAGGTTTTAAGCATTGGGTACGCCTGAATAAGATGACCTGATTAAGTAGAAATTATCACTTAGATATGTTCAACAAGATTTGAGGTCAATAAGGAAGATAATTGTTTGGAAAGAGCTGGTTGAGTCTTATCTAATCTTATATTGGCAATTATCCCAAGAAAGGATTGTGAAATGAGAGCCGTTGGATTATCCTTTGTAGTAATGTATAAATGATGAAAAGGAGATACAACGTGAGAACATATGTACAACACGAAAATTAGGTTGGTTCAATGCTCCTCAAAGGTGCATCATCCTTGTTAAGAATAAATTCGATCAATAGATTTGCCTTGATGCGCATATTTCTTCAACAAATCAAATTAACTTGTCACCCATTAGAATACAATTCGAATTGGATGTTGAGTCGAGGAGCAAATCGAGACCGAATTTGTATTTCTTGAACAACAAGAAAAGCACAAAAAAATAAGAAAAAACTATAAATAAGAGTTAAGGTTTAGGTTTATTTCTCTCTCGTTTCCTTTCTTTCTTGCTAGTTCCTTTAATTATGAGGAACCGATTTTGAAGTCTAGGTCAAGATTTCAAGGGAGGTTCCTGATATGGATTTTGCAAGGTTTTATTTATTTTAATTTTAGTTTATTTTTCTCGCCAAAAAAGTTTATTTTCGTTTCGGTATTTTCTCTTTTACAATGATTATTCCCATGATTATTGTCTAGGTTTATGTAGTGCGCAGTATATATTTTCTCGGCTTTGATCTATATGCTAGTTAGAGACTCTACATACGTAATCGTGTGGGTGATCTAAGCACGTAGTAATCGGTTTTATCGATTTGATTCGCAATCTTTTGAGCGAAATCAGTATTAGGGAAATCTAGGTTGAGTAGAGCGTGCAAAGTGGCTCGATTGCTTAGGATTAGTGTTCTCATAGACCTTGGAGCGGTTGACATATTAAATCGTAAGGTGCGTTACTTAGGATTGTGTGTTGACTAGAAAAGTAACCAACGGTCTTACCTTGGTTGTTGAGATTAGGAAACATACGATTTAGGCGCATGCCAAATCCTTTAGCTAAATTAGAATTACCTTTGTAGAATCGATGATCAAATCTAAACTTTTGTCGAACTCGAATCTGTTAAGTCTTGATTTGGGGTTTTCTTTAAATAGCTTTTCAAATCTTATTTTCATTCAATTCTTTATTACTTTCTGTTATTTAAATTAGTTAGTTTCCTATGAAAACCCTTTTATGATAGGCCAAAAATTATTGTGTGCCAAGTGCACAAAAAAAAAATACCTAAACCAACTATTTTGTAAGTAGTGCTAATGGGTCGATCCCACATAGATTGGATATCTTTCTCGAGTCGAGAAAAGGGTTTGTAAGAAGAAATAAACTAACCAAATTAACAAGAACTTGATAAAAGAAACAAAGGAGGATGTTTCTTGAAAACCAATTTGAAGAAAACCCTTGATCAAGAATACAATTTCGGTTCGGTAAAAGATTTTGAATTTGGTCACCGATTCTACAAAGATAGGTCTAATTGGTATCAATAGATTAGTTATAGGATTTGATTGGCACCCAGATCCTTATTTCTCTTAGTCTTGATTACCTAGGTAAGACCACTTGGTTACTTCTTTAGTCAAAACGCAACCTTAGGTAATGAGCCATAGGATTGAATGTGTCAACCGCTATAAGTCTATGAAAACACTATGATTATTCCCATGATTATTGTCTAGGGTTGTGTAGTGCGGAGTATATATTTTCTCGGCTTTGATCTATATGCTAGTTAGAGACCCTACACACATAATCGTGTAGGTGATCTAAGCACGTAGTAATCGGTTTTATCGATTCTTGCAATCTTTTGAGCGAAATCAAGTATTAGGGAAATCTAGGTTAAGTAGAGCGTGCAAAGTGGTCGATCGCTTAGGATTAGTGTTCTCATAGACCTTAAAGCGGTTGACACATTAAATCGTAAGGTGTTTTACTTACGGTTGTGTGTTGACTAGAGAAGTAACCAACGATCTTACCTTGGTTGTCGAGATTAGGAAACCTAGGGATTTAGGCGCATGTTAGATCCTTTAGCTAAATTAGAATGACCTTTGTAGAATCGAGGATCAAATCTAAACTTTTGTCGAACCGAACTTTTAAGTCTTGATTTGGGGTTTTCTTTAAATAGCTTTTCGAAACTTTGTGAGAATTCTCTAATGAGAGAATGCTCTGCATTCTTGTGAAATCAAGAAAAACAGATTTGTATTGATTGTGAAAACTTGTATGTACAACTCAAGAGGTATTGTATATATGTACATTCAAATGACAAGACGTCACTCATCTAACTAACTAACAATAAACAAAAACTAACTAACATAACTAACAAAATTTTAACAAACTAACAAACAAGTTTGTTACAAGTCTTGACAACTGAACACATGAACACCATTCGCCTTAACCTTGATCGGACAATCCACATTGTGTTGCTCTATCATCAACTGTACTAGATGAATCTTGATCTCTAACATGCCCCTCAAATTGAATCTAGGTGAACAAACCAGATTCGGTTTGGAAGATAAGAAAAGAAACCGAGGAGTAGGAAGAACTTTGGTGAAAAGATCAGCAGATTGATGTTCAAGAGTAGGAACATAACGAAGATCAAAAACTGCAAAGACAAGTTTTTCCCGCAAAAAATGAACATCAACTTCAATATGTTTAGTTCGAGCATGATAGACAGGATTTAAAGCTAAAAGCACGAGCACTAGTATTATCACACCACGGTATAGGCTTGGAAGAACTATCAAAACCAAGTTCACGAAGTAGAAAAGAAGTCCATAAGATGTCAAGAACTCCCAAAGCCAATGCTCGATACTCACCAAGATTACTAGAGCGTGCTACAAATGATTGTTTCTTGGAATACCAAGTAATAAGATTGCCACCAAGAAGAACACATACACCACTAGTAGAACGACGATCATCAATGTCACCACCCAATCAGAATCAAGTAAAAACTTCAAGAGAAAGAGAGGTAGCAGGCGAAACACAATACCAAGTAGTAAGAGAGGATTTCGAAAACGAAGAATTCTTTTGGAAATTTGCCCAATGAAGATCAAGTAGGATGTGCTGAAATTGACTAAGTTTGTTTACAATGAAGCGATATCTCGACGAGTGTATGTGAGATACTTGCAGAGCACCCAAAGTACTTCGATACAAAGTAGGACCGAGAGAACAATTTGCCATCGTAGCATTTAGATGAACACCAACTGAATATGGAGAAGACAAAGGCTTAGAGTCCAACAAATTTGTCTTCTTAAGTAGATCAAGAACGTATTTATGTTGAGATAAATACAATCTGAAGAGTCACGATGAACTTCAAAACCAAGAAAATAATCAACATCACCCAATGTTTTGAGAGAAAACTTGGAATTTAACCAAGTAATGAGTTTCTGAATCAAAGAAGAATCAGATCCTGTGATGAGAATATCATCAACATACACAAGAAGAAGTAAAACAGAAGAACCAGATCGCTGAAAAAAAAAACTAACATCAGCTGAACTGTTAGTGAATCCCCAAGTGAGCAAAGCAGTTTTGAGTTTAGAAAACCAAGCCCGAGGAGCTTGCTTTAAACCATACAAAGCTTTGTTGAGTTTACACACATACCGAGGATATTTCTTACTGAGGAAACCTTCAGGTTGGCTCATAAACACATCTTCAAAGAGTTCACCATTAAGAAAAGCATTGTTCACATCAAGTTGTTTGATAGGTCATTGAAAAGTAACAACAAGAGTGAACATTATACGAAGAGAAGACGGCTTAATAATGGTGAGAAAGTATCCCCAAAATCAAGACCAGGAATTTGATGAAACCCTTAGCCACAAGTCTTGCCTTATACCTTTGAATCTCACCAAGTAGGACTAGTCTTAACTCGAAAAACCCATTTACAACCAACAACACTCATATCGGGAGTAGGAGGAACCAAAGTCCAAGTGTTGTTTTTGTCCAAGGCTTGAATTTCATCATTCATGGCTATATTCCAATTTGTATCAAGAAGAGCATCTTTAATGTAGTAGGTTCGGTAAGAGAATGCACCAAAGCATATGGAGAAGTAACAACCAATGCTTTTGGTTTGAAAACACCACTCTCACTTCTAGTCTCGCATAGGGTGAGTGTTAATATGAGAATTGGTAATGACAAAGTTGTGATAATTCATGGTAGTTAAAGGAGGCTGAAAAGATTCGAAGGAAGAGAACTAGATGAATCGATGTAGGAGGAGCAAAAATAGATGAATTAGAAGAAGAAGAAACATGACATAATCGAAGAACAGATAAAGGAAGACTAGAAGAAGAAGAAATAGCAGAAGAAGATGTATGATTAGAGGAAAATAGACTAGGATAAGGAAAATCATCTTCATTAAACACAACATCACGAGAAATATAAATCTTACCATTTGTATGTAAACACTTATAACCATGATGCCTAGGACTATAACCAATAAAGACACATTTGGAAGATCGAAAATTGAACTTGTGTTGGGAGTAAGCAGTAAGATTTGGATAACAAGCACATCCAAAAGTTTTGAAATAAGAGTAATTTGGTAGTTTATGAAAACATACCTCATATGGAGATTTAAAAGCAAGAACAACAGATGGTAAGCTGTTAAGAAGAAAAACAGCTGTTAAAAATGCTTCCTCCCAAAAAGAGAAAGGTAGTTTAGAATGAGCAAGAAGAGTGGGACCCATTTCAACAATGGAACGATGCTTTCTTTCGGGAACACCATTCTATTGATGAGTGTATGGACAAGAATAACGATGAACAATACCAGATGCATTACATAATTTTTCAATAGGTTTATACTCAAGTCCCATATCAGATTGAAAAACTTTCAACTTAGAGTTAAGTTGAAGTTCAGCTTGTTTAACAAAATGAATAAAAGCAGCATAGGCATCTGATTTCAATTTAAGAGGATAAAACCAAGTAAACCGACTAAATGCATCAACAAACACAATGTAATATCTTGAACCTTGAGAAGACAACAATGGAGATGGACCCCAAAGATCAGAATAAACCAATTCCAAAGGTTTAGTTGCAGTTATATTGCAAGAAGTAAAAGGAAGTTTGTGCATCTTAGCCACTTTACAAGAGTTACAAAATGATATGCAAGATTTATTAATAGATGTGTTCAATGAAGATAGAACTCTTTGCAAAACAGAAGTAGATGGATGTCCTAGCTCGAGCATGCCATACATCATTATTTGTAGAACTAAGCAATGAAGTATTACAAGAATTAGTTGAAGAAAAAACGGTTGGAACAGAGAAAAAAGCTGAACCAGATGCGTGTGGATCACTTTTGGAAGACAATATAGGCCATTATGGAGCACTCCTTGAAGCAAGGTTGTCTTTGAATCCTCGTCCTTGTGAGAGAAAGAAGGAGTAAACTCGGTAATAACATTGTTGTCACGAGTAAGCTTTGAAATACCGATTCTTAGCAATTTTTGGAACAAGAAGAACATTATTTAAATGAAGAGAGTGAGAAGGAGCTGAATTAGACTTAACCAGAGCATTACCAAGATGAGAAATTTTTAACGACTCACCATTACCAATCACCAACTCGATTACCTTTGTATTCGCTTTGTTGAGTAGAGCAGATCCATCGAAGTCATGTGATTTGGATGCTCCACTGTCCATGTACCAATTTGGATCAATAACATTTTCAGAGTCACCACCATGCCTTGAAAATGATTGAACATAGCCTCGAGGTGCGATTGGTTGGAAATTATGAGACACCGGATGATGAATCATGTGCAAGAGGTCGTCGATTCGATTAACATGACTTGTAGAACCCGAGGACCGATTTTGAGGACCATAGAAAGATTGATCAAATCTATGATAACATTGAAGAGCCATATGTCCATGACGATAGCATAATTGACAAAACACCTTTCCTCTATTACCAGATCGTCCTCCACGATTCTTGAATCCACCACGAAAGCCATTGTTAGATCGATTTTGAAATGGTGCAGAACTGATTTTCACACCTTGTGACTTCTTGTCACTGTTTTCAACAAAATTTGCTGAAACATTATTCATATCTATTTGTGAAGCTTGATTAAGATCTTCAATTCTCTGTTCATGCATCATCAACATATATTGTGCATCTTGCAATGATATATTCGCTCTTTGAGAAGAAATTAAAACCACAACAGGATCAAATTCATGACCAAGACCATTCAAGTATTGATTGAATCATATCGATTCAAAGAACTACTTGACTTACATCGACCTTAATTTAGCAAAGCTATTGTCTTAACTTTGAGAACAAATTCAGAGATTGAAGACGAACCTTTCTTGATGTTGTTTAACTTCTTCTTGAGCTGCAGAACTCGTGCCATGGATGACTGAGCAAACAAACTCTCCAATGTTTTCCAGATCTCAAAAGAAGACTCACATTCAGTTACATGTCCAATGACATCTTTACTTATGTTGGAAAATAACCATACCATAAGCAAGTTATCACATCTGTTCAAAACTTCATCGATTCTGAGTTGAATCGATGTCACCGAGGACCTTTTATTTTAAATGAAAAACTTCAAACCTAAAGCTCGAATTGCAGCTCTTACTTGAACCTTCCAGTAGATGTAATTACCTTCATCGAGCTTTGTAGGTAGATTGAAGTTGAGAGATTTTGCAATTGCAGTCACATCACCAAATGTGCTGAGACCACCAGAATCACCTTCAGAAGAACTAGCTTCTGCCATTGCAGGAAGCTCTGATACCATGTGAGAATTCTCTAATGAGAGAATGTTCTCATTATGTGAAATCAAGAAAAACAGATTTGTATTGATTGTGAAAACTTGTATGTACAACTCAAGTAAGTATTGTATATATATATACATTCAAATGACAAACACGTCACTCATCTAACTAACTAACAATAAACAAAAACTAACAGAACTAATAGAATTTTAACAAACTAACAAACAGTTTGTTACAAGTCTTGACAACTTGAGAACACATGAACACCAATCGCCTTAACCATGATCGACAATCCACATTGTGTTGCTCTATCATCGGTTTGTACTAGATGAATCTTGATCTCTAACTTATTTTCCTTCAATTCTTTATTACTTTCCCGTTATTTAAATTAGTTAGTTTCCTATAAAAACCCTTTTATGATATGCCAAAAATTGTTGCGTGCCAAGTGCACCAATAAAAATACCTAAACCAACTATTTTGTAAGTAGTCTTTGAAGGGTTGATCCCACATAGATTGGATATCTTTCTCAGTCGAAAAGGGTTTGTAAGAAGAAATAAACTAACCAAATTAACAAGAACTTAATAAAAGAAACAAAGGAGAATATTTCTTGAAAACCAATTTGAAAGATTACAATTTTGGTTCGGTAAAAGATTTTGAATTTGGTCATCGATTCTACAAAGATAGGTCTAATTGGTATCAATAGATTAACTACGTATTTGACCGGCACCCAAATCCCTATTTCTCTTAGTCTTGATTATCTAGGTAAGATCGTCGGCTACTTCTCTAGTCAATGCACAACCCTAGGTAAGGAACCATAGAATTTAATGTGTCAAGCGCTATAAGTCTATGAAAATACTAATCCTAAGTGACGCGTGGCGAATATGTCAGTGAAATAACCCTATTTAGGTCACCAATTCCCACAATTATTTTGCAGTAGTGGCAAGTAGGGTCTCGGACCCAAATGACTTAGATTAGTTTCACAACAAAAAGGAAAAACGGGGTTTCCAAGAATAGTGAACAACTAACGAATTAAAACAACTACAATGCAAATACTTGTAAAAATTTAGTAGAAGAGATTACATAGGTCTACAGTTCCACGAACTCACTTCATTGTCATTGACTTGTCATGGTTATTGATCTTTCCAAAATGATTATTAAAACAATTCTACCTAGATAAGCTATGAGAAATCGACAATCACCGAAATCCCTAGTCCCCTTATTCTTGATAGATAGAGCAATCGCCACTAAATACCTTTCTCGTTAATGAATAACCCTAGACAACCGCAAATAGGATTTAATACATTAACCAGGAGAGCCCATATGGCGTGTGAATTTTTATTCAATAACCCTAAACAACCGCCACTAAATAATGATTCACACCAAGATTGCCAATTGGGTTAAATGAATAACCCTAGACAATCGCCACTAAATACTTCTATTCGTTGTTCTCTCCCGCATGAGAGAATATAAGATAATAATACGAGAGTTTTGAACCATTATTCATATGAAATACCATATAAATATAAGTATAAATAAGGACTCATCACTAAGCAACCGAGTCACTTCACGCGCTCGATTGAACTTGATTTCTCTATTGCCCAACTCTTCTTGAAAGGGGTGAATCGATCAATAGAATCGGTGTTTGCTTGTGTTAAATCTCCTACACGATTACATATATAGGGTCTCTAACTACTAATAGATCAAAAACCTTAGAAGTGTGTTGCACACTACACCGTTCTAAGCAAAGATCATAAAATAGGCACAATAAAAGGGAAAATATCAAAACAAAAATAAAGCTGAAATGAAAATAAATAGAACCTTACAAATCCATGTTTGGGGGCCAAACCCCCTTAAATCTTGACCTTGGCTAGGAAATCAATTCTTCATTGGAGAGGAAACACAAAACCAACAATAAAGAATGAGAGAAGAGAAAAAAGGGTTCAAAACCAACTCCTATCAATATTATTTTTAAATTTCTTAGACCTTTTCTTGCTTTTCAAGACTTCCTATTTGGATTACAATTGGAACTACACATCTTGAGGATTATCTCTGTTCAAATCGCACCCATAAGTATGTTGATACATATGTCGAGGCAAATTGTAAGCTCTTGTTTGTTGCGTCGTTCTTTTGTGTTCAAATTACCTGCTCATCTACAGTCGTATGCTTTTGAGAGATATCTGACATCCTTGTCATGACATGAACATCATTCTTTCTAGAACACCTTACACCTAAGCATGCCTCCAACACCTTATTTAAGCATGCCACGTTATCTTCACTTCTCATGCAATTAACACACATCACATGGGTCCCACCCTTCATTCCAACTTACGCCAAATGACAAATCTTCACAAGCCCACCATTTGCATCTCCCATGTGTACGTCGCTCAAGGCGCATCACGCGTCTCACATAATCGCTACACGTACAACCCGATACACCGTTGGTGCCTCGTGCACGCACATGTACACACCGAATTGCCGCTCACACACTCGTATCTGTGATGTGTGTCTCGCAATCCACTTTAGCACATTTTACGAGATCGAACAACTCCGAATTCAAATGTAGTCCAATTTTCTCCCGAAAACCATTGAATTACATCAATCATCTCCAAAATTCTCTAAAACACAAATAAGATAATTAATTAGTGATTGAAGACTATTGCCTTTAAAACACACAAAATACATTACCTAAACCCTATCACTATTAACTTATCAAGCAGGCTGACTCTATCTAATCTTATATTGGCAATTATCCCAACAAAGGATTGTAAGGTGCCAAGGTGATCCCGAGACTATTTCCCTTGTTTAAGCGAGGCAATGTCTAGATGATGCCTAAACGATGCCTAGGCGGATTAAAAAAAATAGTTCAAGGCCCCTGAATTATTATTTATTTATTTATTAGTCCTTAAGTAATAATGATTTTCTATCTGTCACTATAATCCATATCCAATAATGGATATTTAGATTGGTGATTGGAAATTGGTTTTTAGATAAATTGTTTTCTAATTCGGAAGAGTAAACAAATGCCTTTGCTCATTCTTTTTTTGTTTCGCCTGAATGGAAGTGGTTAAGAAGCTATCACATCTTGCTTGTTCAGCTTCATGGCAGATATTGCCAAGCATGTTACTAAGTTTCTTCAGATTTCTGGAGTTGGGTGGTAGAACAAAAAGGCATGTGTGTCGTTAAATTATCAGTTGTTTTCAGTCAGTTTTGCATTATCGAAGGACTAAGGAACTCCTTGGTTACTAAGTTTCTTCAGATTTCTGTACTCAACCATCACTGGCAACAAGTCAAAGCAGTCGAACCAACTCCTATGTTTTCAGTAACAAGTAGTGAAGAGTGAGACCAATGTAGTTGTGTTTTTAAAATATTTAATCGTTCATTAAATTTTCTGCTAAAATAATGGTGAGGAAAATTGCACAAACTATTTATCTTTCTAAATGAGAGAAAACTGAATGTAATGAAAAATTGAATGGAAGCAGGGAAAAATTGGATTGGTGTTAGATTTTACTATCCCTTCCTCTCTACATTGTGTAGTATCTTTTGTTGAGGATTGGTAGCTACTTGATATCTAATTATTTACTATATGGATTAATGTGCAGTAGTAGATTTATCTTATAAGCATCTAGCTAGACATTTATAACTTTGCATGTACTCCCATGCACGAGTTGATCTCGATGTCACCTCCTAAACGTGTGGAGCTTGGTCTTATTTCATCTAGATCTTGTTGTTGCATTGTTCTGTTAAAGTCCATTATGGATGCATTTGCTTCTGATGATATTTGTTGTATCTTTCATTTTTTGCAATTGTCTTTTAGAGAAAAATTATCTTCCCTAATTTCTAATTTTAAATTGCAGATTGAAGTTGTGGTTATTCTTTGCATATGTTGTTTCCTTTGTTTCTCTAGCAGCATCTGTGGGCCTGCTAGTGCAAGATGCACTTGTAAAATCTGGGCCTTCGGCATGGACAGGCACTGCTGGTGTTTTGCAGTGCGTGTTTGTATTGATCAGGTTTGTGGTTGCTTCATGTTGAATATATATTTTAATTTGCTTATGCTTATTGTTGTTCTTTTATAATTTCTACCCTGTAGGAAAAGAATAAGTAAAATCACAAAATCTCAAGTTGCTTCCTTGGCAAACATGTTCCTTCTTGTGCTATTTACACATTTTTCAATTGGCTGGAGATCATCCTGTTGAACAAGGATTTATGCTAAAGATTCTTAGGGTGGCTTTTGTTGGTAGTTGAAAGCCTTGAAGCTTCTGAACTGATAAACTTCCTTTGTGTAGCATTCAGTTTTATTTAAACTAAAATATTGGTAATGGAATAACTTAAAAAGAAAGTGAATCTGGATTACCTAATGGAAGCATTCTATTATGAAACCATTGTGCAAGGGATTTGATGATGTGTTATGAGAACAATTATGTATTGGTGGTTGTTGAACCCAACAATAAGAAAGTCCTGAAACCAACCTACAATTACTTAATAGGTAGTGGTGATAGGGTCAAACCCATAAGGGACTGGGACTTTTTTTTTCTTTGGTCAAAATAGGAATTTTGTAAACTCAAAATTAAGGAAAGCTTCACCATGGATGGATTCCAAATTTTGTCGATCATCGATTCAAAAAATATATCTCAATTCATTTGATAAATTGTCTATAGTTTCTAAAATGCTCTAGAAACCTAGTTTTCCCTAATCTCGGCAATCGAAGCAAGCTCTTCAACTACTCCCCTTATTAATATATAACCCCAAACAAGCTCATAGAATTTAACATGTCAATAGCATTAAGATATGGGGAAAACACATATTCAAGGCAACAGTCACATAAGCTCAGATCATTTAATCTAGTTCTAGCGCATAACTAGAATCCAACACACTGCATTAGATTTCCAAACAATTACACGGGATTGAAAACCCTAATTAGTTGTAGATTGAATAAAAGATCTAGCAACGGGTCCTTTGCTTAATCAAATCAAACAAAATGGGATGAAAATAGCAAACACAAGAATGCCTAAGAATTAAATATGCATTGAAATCAAAATCTCACAGCATTGGTGAAATTCCTGACTTGCTTTGATTTAGTTAGAGTTTAGCTCCTCCAAGCCATGAAATTCAGCAAAAGCTTGATGTAGAAGACTACTCTGAAATTGGAGATAGAAGATAAGAGATGATGACCTAATAAAATCCTAACAACCATTATTTATACAACTCCCAAAATGTGCTCTGCTTGTGGACCCAAACCTCGGGATTTCCCAAAACAGCAGCAAAACAGGATATTTTTCACTGCTGCGAGGCGACAATTAGGTAATTTTGACGATATACAAACAAAGACACTGTGGCATTGACGCAACACTCGAAATTGCTATTCTCTAGATTGGCCATTGTGTGATAATCTGCAACGGTGACGGGCAAAGTGCCTCGTGTAAAACTCCGAAATCTTTCAAATTCATGACGATCACCTATCGGCGCTCGGAGGACTTCATCGCTGATGAACGGTGGCTAATGGCTATCAACGCTTTCTCTTCATTTCTTGCTCGTTTTGCCTCCGGTTCGTTCGTTTTGCTTGGTGACTTCATATCTTCCTTATTTAGCCAATTTCACTTGAGAAGGACAAAATGAAGGAAAACTTTGGTAAATGGAGACATGAACCACACAAAACACACAAATTACACGAATTGACTAACAAAATATAGACTTATCATGTGTATATTGCTATATTTTTGCATTAGTTGAACAAGGGTCCCAATTTTTTAGAGGGCCGCTAAGGGCACCCCACCAATTCATGAAGGCACCCTCTTATTGAGGGCACAAATCAAATTACCAAGGGCACCCAAAAATTAGACTCGAAATCTCGAAAATACCCCTCGTGCAAAACAGAGGCACCCCACCACCGTCCTCTTGCTTGACTTGCCCTACTTCTAGTCAACGAACCACTAGCAATCCCAAATCTCGTTGTCTTTGTTCCTCTCCGTCTCTCTTTGTTGTAGGACATTTTTCGAGTTTGAAGGCTCCGAGTTTTGGTCGATTTTGTCTCCACATTAGGGCTCGGTTCAAGTTTTTCGTTCACATACTCAAGTCGTGAAATCGATCGTTTGAAGGTAAGTTGATAGTCTAATTAAGTTGCATTTGGTAGAGTAGTTGTTATGTTTGTGTGGCGGTGCATTCAATGGTGCATTTATTGGAAAGTCGTGGTTTTCGGCCACACAGCCATAGATTTGTTTACATAAACTTTTGGGAACTCATGGTTCTCGCCGTGACAAAGCCAAGTATAGTTTACACAGTCTCGGCAACGAATGGCCGAGAGTTATATTGTTATCTCGGTCACCACTTCACGAGAGCAACCATTAGTGTATAGTTTATGTTCTGTCGGTGATGTACAACCGAGAGTGTAAGATAGATCTCAGTTGTCCATGATCGAGACTTTTATTGTCGTCTCGGTCACCACATCACGAGAGTAAGTCGAAGTGTATAGTTTATGTCCTGTCGGTGATGTACAACCGAGAACGTAACATTTCTCTCGGTTGTCCATTACCGAGACTTTTATTCCTTTCTCGGTGGATGTTGATCGAGACGTTTGCATAACTTTCGGTCCTGCGACGCCGAATCAATCGCGCCCGTAAAAAAACATATAAAAATTTTGAAAAACCCTATGTTGACAAACCAAATCATCAATTTCACAGTTTTTGATCCAAAAAACAGTTCCTTCAAATCTTCATATGGTTGTCAAACATTGTTACCTCGCCGTCGGATGATGTCAAGACGCAAGAATCGATACACGCTCGGCAAACACAATTGTGGCTTTAGGTTTCACTTGTGATCCAAGGTGGTGGGGTGCCCCAATTTTGCATTGAAAATGATTTGTGGGGTTTGAGTGAGTATATATGAAGGGGCAAAATAGACATTTACATTTTAGATGGAAAAATGAGAAAAAATATGGGTGCCTTCATGAATTGGTGGGGTGCCCATAGCGGGCCTCATTTTTTATTAGGTGAGTGAAACAAACAAACCTAATCTGAATACGATTTTTCTTGCCACTGAATATTAGGATATTGATTTCCAATGGTATAGAATTTGTGAAATCTGAAAGGTAAGGCAAAAAAAGATCGGCATTGAAATTTTACAGTTAACTATGCAGGATCATAAGCTGCTAATGGTGTAAAACTCTTTAGGTTATTCATACAAAAAATTTAAAAAGGTTAATTATGGTGGCACTAAGTAAGTTACATGTGTCCAAAAAAGCAATCAACTTATTGGTTTCGGAAGTGTTGCCTATGCCAGACCAGCTTGACCCTGCTTGACATAACAGCTCATATGCAGAGCACGTAATGCATTTGTGATAACATGTATAATCTAACATATATAACTACTATATTAATTAATTTGAAATCTTCCTGTTTGTAGAGAGTATTTTACATGGCTACCTAAATTGTACTAGAGATTTGACATTGGTGCAAGTAATACGGAATCTTTTCTTTTCGTGATAGAAAATATGAGAGTGCCACCATATAATTTGTCACTTTAGTTAGTGGTAGTGGTTCAACTCATTGGAGAGATTTTCTTTGTTCTCTGAAAAATACCAATGGGAAAGTCTCCCTTTTCGGTCCAATATGATTATGGAAAAAACTATGGTTGTGTGCCTCTGATTTGGAATGCAAAATATTCGAAGCGTTGGACTGGCCCGTGAATTCAACACTCTAGGGAATCTTTGTCTCTCATTACTAAATAATAATCTGTTAAGCGGTCATTGTTGAGCCGCCTAATTAGCTGGTTGGTGGACTTTCTAGTGTTCTGGTTCATTGTTGTTAACTTGTATGTACTTAGTAGTTAATACTTTTAGTTTATTTAATTCTTTTTCATGCTGGCGTTAAAACTTGATTTCACAATTTTCTTTTTGCTTATTTTGTTTCAAGCATAATTTTCATTCATGGAGTCTGAAATCCTAATTTTCCTGAATTAGAATCTTGGATTGATTGTTTGTTCTGAAATTTGTCAGTATCAGAAAGATTGGACTTTAGATTAAAGAAAATGGTTGTGTATGCACATGGCAGTGCAAATGATTTACTTGGCTTACTTTATGGTTGTTGGAAATACACAATCTAGAATGCATGTTTCATCAATATACACACTAATTAGGTAAATGACGTGGGAAGAAATCCTACCATTTGGGTTAGTTTGCCAATTTGATTTAGAAGATTCTGTTTGCCAAATTCGACTAATCAAGTTTGACTTTTAGGTTGTTTGAAAACTGCTTGAATTGTAAAAGAAATTGCGACTGGAGTGATGCAATCTAATCATTGTGATGAAAATTGGAGCCGCCTAATTGTTAAGTAGTTTCACTCCACCGTGATTATTTTTGATCATTGTGGTCATTGCATCACTCCTGTCTCGTCTATATTGTGAACCTTGCTATCATTGTTGCGATATATTGTTTTTGTGCCCTCGTTCGGTATTGACTAATTGAATGTGGTCTCGCAGCGGACTGATCTACTGGACTTCGCATTCAGAATAATTCCTTCTGTAACAAGACTACGGGAATGGAATGAACTTATGTGTGACAGCATGTTCGTGTATATGGCGAGGCTCATCTTCTTGTCTGCAGAAAAGAAAATTAGTCCACAATCTGCACTTCTCTAGCTTTTGTAAATGTCTTTTTTTCACTGATTGTGAAGCTTTGGATGCGAAAAAAAATTAAAGAATTCAGTTCTCACTGAACGTGCTGGTTGACAATCTTGCTAATCAATTTGTGCACATCTACTTATGTCCGTGCACCGTAACTTGTGTGATATATTTGCTTAAAAGTAGTGTTAAAATCAATTGTATACAAGTCCCCACCCACCCTTTTTTTTTTTCCTTCGTTGATAGTAATATGGATGTTTACCATTAAATCGAAAGCGCAATGTAAGAGTTTGATTCATATAGCTAACTTTTAACTTATTTGAGATTGAAGCTATGGAAGAGTTTGATCCGTGTAATTGACTTTTAACTTATTTGGGATTGAAGTTATGGAAGAGTTTGACCCACTAAATTGTTGTATAATGACATGTACATTTACACAATACTATAGTTTCAGCCTCTATGAGACTTCGCTACCTTTTCGTAGTCGTCGTATCTACTAACTTTACTTTTTATTTTTTCTTTCGATAAGAAAGAAACTAACTTGCCAAGTTGAGACTTATATTTTAACCTCTTACACAAGTGACTTCATATCAAATCAATGAGTACCACTTGGTTGACGGTCATATTTACTATAAAATTAGGCCGTGGGTGGAGTTGCTTCCTTGCATCCATTATTTTGCCTTAGTAGCCCCCCTATGTTTGTGGGATCATTTTCGATTGGTTAAATTGGCTAAAATATCTTAACCTTTTCGCAACTTTTGTTATTATATCATAACTTTTTTGACTTTTATTATTATGCCACGACCTTTTTAAATTGTCGAATTTGTATTCTGAATTGCTTTTGAACTCAAAATTTGAACATGCTACACGTAAAATAAGAAATTTAAATAAAAAATTAATAATTATAGGTGATGAGGTGGTCTTTTAAACTCATAATTAAGGTATCACCTCTTGTAAGTTAAAAGTTGACTTAGGATATAATAACAAATCTTAAAAATTTATGATATAATTTAAAAAGTTGAGAAAAGTTAAGATATTTTAATCAATTAAGCATTTTCAATGAGGGCCGCTAAGGGCACCCCACCATTTAATGAAGGCACCCAGATTAATGTGGGCACAAACCGATTTACTGGGGGCACCCAAAAATTAGACCCGAAATACCTAAACTACCCCTCGTGGAAATCCATCTCGCACCCCACCACCCCCAAGACCGCCTTCTCCGCCCTGGACTTCAAGAACCCGATTTGTCCGAACCGTGCAGTGGGTGGAAGGAAATCGTGTCTCCGTGTCTCGCCTTGTGTTTCTCCTCCGTTTGACGGTTTTTTTGCGATTCGTAGGGTCGTGGTGTGAGCCGATTTTGTCTCGAAGTTAGGGTTCCGTTGAACATCTTCGAACACACAAGATTTTTGCGCGAAATCGGTCGATTGAAGGTACGTTTTTAGTGTAATTAAGTTACATTTGGTAGAGTAGTTGTGATTTATAGTGGTGGTTTGTTCATTAGTGTAAGAACGGGAATTCGCGGTTCTCGACCACACAGCAAGAGAATGTGACTACTCTCTGACAAGCATGACCGAGAGAGAAGCTAAATTTTGGGAATTCGAATCTCGGCACAAAGGCCGAAAAATATCACAGAGTCTCGGCTACGCAAGGCCGAGAGGACTCTAGGTTTCTCGGATGAGACGTGACGAGAGATAGAATTACCTTGCTAGGTAATGTGGTGGCGGTGGTGTGCAACCGAGAATTTGGTCATACTATTGGTTGTACCATGCCGTGAGTGTTAGAGTAGGCTCTGGCCGTGATTGGCCGAGAGCTAGTCGAATTGAAATGGTCAATACATCTCGGTGGCGCAAAACCGAGACCTTTTCATTGGACTCGGTTGTACACCGTCGATATATTGGAGGAATTGTCGGTCATGGGTGACCGACAATATATGTCGATTCACCAACCCGCTTGACCGAGACATAAGAAATGGATGATTTGGACATTTTTGTTTTGTAAATTTAATTTGGGATCTGTTCCATGCGCTTATATGTTGTAATTTATTCGGGTATGGCTCGTCCGAAGCTACCGTGACTAGGGAAGAGAAATTTGGAGGTGAGGTCCCGAGGCCTAACCGGGGCGAGGTGGCCGAGACCCCATACAACATCGTACCGGAAAGAGAAAGAGAAGGAGAATGAGGATGGTAAGGGCAAAGGCGAAGGTAGATGGCACTCGTGGAAGGTTACATTTGCACGATGAGGGTTCGACCCTCAATGCCGCCGACGACCGAGGATCTTGTTGTTCCGGAGGAGAAGAGGAGGGGCATGCATCGGAGTCCGAGTAAGTGACTCTTCGAGGCGGGGAACATGATAGAAACAGATCGTAATGTGGGGGAGCAAGAGAGGTGGAGCTAGGCATGATGAAGGAGAGCCGAAGTGGCTCTTGTCACGCGTGCTCCATTCCCCGGTTGGTCCTATAGAACGGGCGTTCGTTGTGAAGAGCTTCAAGGATCATGTGGCTTTATCGATATGGAGGAATGAGGTAATTTCAATTTCATTGATATGATTAACTTAACACTCATGGTCTTCACATAATGACGAGATGTTTTTACATTTGCAGGAGCGACCCGTTCTTAAGTGTATCAATCACGGAGCTCAAATAGCGGAATGGGATTTACAATCGTGTCACCCGGACACGGCGGGACTTCAGAGGATTATTCAGCGTTCCGGGTTGAATGCGCTGATAGACTGCTCATACCGCAAGGCCAACAAGGAGGTGATCTCTGCATTTGTGGAGCGGTGGCAGCCGGAGACGAACACATTTCACCTACCTTTTGGTGAAATGTCTATCTCATTAGAGGATGTCAGCTTCCTCCTGAAGATCCCTGTGACGGGCAAAGTTGTTGAAGTGGACAACTTTGCTAGGTACACGGAGGAATCTCGCTCGGACGCTATCAAGATGGTTTCCAACCTACTTGGGGTTAGCGCCGAGGAGGCGAGGAGGAGGTGAATATCGCAAGGGGCTCACAAGGCGCAAACATTGGTTGAAGAGTCGATGGTGCCCCAAAGTCGGTTCGAGACCCACAAATTATCCTCCCGTGGAATGCACCGCCCGAGCGTACTCGCTATACTTGTTGTCGTGCACTCTTTTTGCCGATAAGAGTGAGTCTCGGGTGTCGAAGCTACTTGAGGACTTGGACGACGTAGGGAACTACGCATGGGGAGCGGCTGCGTTGGCCTACTTGTATCGACACTTGGGGTCCGCCACGAGAGTCCTAGTGTCTCAGATTGCTGGCTATCTCACATTGCTTGAGGTTTGGTTTAAAATAGACATAATTGGCATTCTGTTTTTCAATTAGCCCAAATTGCAATTGTGGACTAACTAACATTGTACGTATTTGCAGGGATGGGTGTACGACCATTTCAAACTTGGTCTGGCCACGCCCAATGCGAAGTACATGGACTACGTGCACCCTCGTGTCTCCAGATGGATTCAAAAGCACGAGACGGTTGCGAATGTTGACAAGCTCGGGGCCATTAGGAGAACCTTGGATAGGTTGCGACCAAGTGAGGTGAGCTGCCTATCCATGTCCTCTGATGTCCTCTGATCAATGATTTTATTTGGTAATTTATTTTACACCCACTTGTTGTTGAATTATTTCTAGGTCACTTGAGACCCATATGTGAATTTAAGGGAAAATGGCGTTGTGCAAGCGATGGCCTTTTACAGTGGGAAGATCAAGTACATGGATGTGGTGGAGCCCTACCACCCGGAGAGGATTCTAAGACAGTTTGGGCATGTGCAATCTATACCAGATCCTCCGTACCGTCCATTGGAAGCACACAGAGGCCCATTTGCGAACAAGTACTCCGTCAAGTATGGGTTCGAACATGACAATTGGGAGCGATGGAGGAACCATGTGTTGGCTCCGAAGTTCGGGCGAGAAGGCGTATTTGAGTTTTTGGCTACACCAGACTACCTCCCTTGGTTCGTCAAAGTGTCTCATCCTGTAATCACGAATCCGAGCTTTGAGGACCTTGTAATGGTCGCCTCAACCATCGCAGACAACGAGATACTTGAGGTATTGGAATGGTTATACGTATTATGCATTTATAAGTAATTACGAAATGTTGAGTATTTGACAAGTAAACCGATATTTTTCATCGGCGTAATAGGCGAGCGTTGGACGCGGCGTTGCGATGGATGGACCTCCCCCAGAGATGTCTACTTTTGACTCGGCGAGGACCACTCGATCGACATGGTCAACCTCCTTTCGGGAAGGAGTTTAAGTCCCACGCCCACGAGTACATTTCCCGCGACCGCGACCGCAACCCAAGCACAACCGCGACAACCGGCCCTACCGAACCAGCCC
This sequence comes from Stephania yunnanensis, assembly GCA_039657365.1. Lineage (NCBI taxonomy): Eukaryota > Viridiplantae > Streptophyta > Magnoliopsida > Ranunculales > Menispermaceae > Stephania > Stephania yunnanensis. The sequence continues at coordinate 31,367,392 of CM077585.1, read as the reverse complement.
GAGGCACTCCCAAAGATGGTAGCACTTCCACACCCTCAACCCAGGCCACGCCAAGCTGCCGAGGCCGATGGTGGCCTCGAAGAGAATGCATGGGAAGGAGTATCGAATGAAGAATATGAAAAAACCCGAGCAATGATCACCGATCATGGAGGAGAGACATTTGTACTACATTTTTATTACATTTTGAAATGGTTTATGTGTTCTCGTTGCACTGTCGAGTACATTATCATGATAGTTTATAATGTTTCATTATCCGTTTTTTTGTTGGAATTTGTGTTTCGATCCTTCGTTATCTCGGTCAACCAAAGACCGACTTCCATGTGCAACTTTCGTTAATGATCACCGAGACGATAGGGCGTTTCGGTATTGCATGACGGGATTTGACGTTAAGTCACGGAGGCGTACGGCATCATTACTCGGAACATACGTCTCGGTCATGCATGACCGAAACGAATGTTCCAAAGAACCATTTTCCAACTACAAATACAAATAACTTTCATGCATGCCCGAAATATAGGTAGGTAAATTCATTCATTCTATATCCTAAATTTGAAACTACAAAATACAAAATACAACCAAACAAATTTAGAGGTACCAGTTGTAACACTACGGTGTACCTAAATCTACAACGGATATGGTGGCATTAAGTAGAGTTTCAATGGGCGCGATGTCTCGAATACGAATCTATCTCGCCAACCTTTCGCACTATCCTGAACATACCGTACCCACGACGGGTATAAGGATGGCAATGGTGCATTCGTGCTCAGCAACACCTGTCAATTTCAACAGTCTGACATGACCATATTGTCGGGAAACAAACAAACAATTCAACCAAATTCACATCACTTACCCTAAGCCAATGTATATTCCTGTCATTAATCATGGCAATGACATGTCTGTTGTGCCCGGTGGATGGTGGAGCACTACGTAGAGGTAGAAATGTGGAGGCACTCCCACGCGAAAGGTTGACGAGAACCACATTGACTGCAGTGGCTACCAACAATCCCATGTCTGGAAGTGTCAACCATTCTTGGAAAGTTGCACCAACTTGATTATCTCGGCAATGCACCGCAATCTTGACACTCTCGTAACCCGAGCCTAGCAATTCGCGCCAAAGGTTTTCATGCCCGATAATCTCATCGTACATCCTTCTACGGACGATCCTCCACCCGTCGACATCGGCTAGTCCAAGCCCGACGCAACACACCTATATCCACAATTCCCATCGGCAAGCACATCGATGATCCCCTCGACATGTAGCAACCAATCCGGTTCTACGCAATGACCGTAAGCCATGTTAGTTGCACTTTGCTTGCGTCGACTACCACGACGCAGCTTTAGGAACAACTTTACTTTTCTTCTCGCCTAGAACTTGAGGCCTCTTGAGTCGATAGCACGTACTCAAACTCACTTAGCAACCGTCTCGTAGATGAATCGTCACGGTCGTGTTTTCTCTTCGAAGACCCCGGTGTCCTCCCTTTTGTCTTAATTTTTCCCGGCGCACAACACCCGGAGTAGACGAAGGTCGACTAATCTCCCTGAGCTGCTGAATAATCCTTAGTCGATCGTCCTCATTACTGCAAGCATGAAACTTTTCCAACACCCTTTCAATCTCATCGTGCACGTTGTACCCAGACGAGTCCACCGGACTCTCAGGTATCATACTCAACTTTCGCCAGTAAACATGAATGTCCTCGAGAGGGATGGGCGTCCCAACAAATATATGATGGTTCAGCTCATGTGCACAAGGAAGGCCATGTGTGGTGCGTATCGCGCAACCACAACGAGTGGAATCGTGACCAACATCCTCTCCACGTGTCAATTCATCTCTAATTAGCCTAAGCGCCCGTTGAGAGACATAACCGCGCAATCGTCGATACAACTCAGCAACGTACTCATGTTGGACGACATTCAAACTTAGCTCAAACGATGCCTTGATATTGTTGTGTTGGATTCTAAGGAGTCCATCAACCACATGCCATAGAGTCTCAAAATTGGACTGACTGTTCCCAAGGTGTACCTTCAGAGTAGAATGCGCAGACTCCACCCTCTGCGTTGTTGTTTCCCCAAAGTGCATAAGTCTATTTGTCCAAGCCGAGACAAATTTCTCCTTGTAGTTCTTTAACCATGTGTTGTCCAAGTACTCCGTAAGACCCTTTACATGCCCAAACTCACAACGCAGGTCATTCACCCTAACTTCGAATAAGGCCTCCGAGGTGGCATACATCACGCTCGTCCAACTACCCATAAAACGCGCAAAACCATCGTTCTCCCCAAACATCTTCTTAGTCTTGGACAATACTACTTTGTTGATGTGCCAAGAGCAAAAAAGGTGAGACGAGGCCGGAAAAACTTCTTCTATGGCACTAATAAGGGCTAAGTCCCTATCGGTAACAAGCACGTCAAAGCTTAGGCCACCCATCCAATATGGATCTCAACTTCTCAAGTGTCCAAACATAATGCCCATGACTCTCTCGATGATAAGAATGCGAACCCAACAGAGAACGTCAAGTGCGTAGAAGTGATGCCAACAATCTCCAACAAAGGCATTCGGTACCTATTTGTCTTGTACGTGCAATCCATCAAAATAACCGATGGAAAACACCCGACCAACTTTATTGAGTCGAGATGTGACCAAAATAACTCCGTGACAACATTCGTATCGGGATGCTTCCTATGCCATGACAACCACTTATTCTTCTCCAAAATGTGCAACAGCTTGTTGCATTTGAGTCCTCCCACCCGCATCCTCCTTTCGGGCTTTTTGTCTTGCATTATATATGGTCCTCATTGTCGATACGTTACTAATGTCTCTTTGCTTCAACGTATTTAGGATGTCTCTTGGCTTCACATTCCCCTTTGTCATTTGCACTACAACTTCCTGCTCCGCCTTATCCAATCTCCCGGCAAAAGAATGGTCGTCCAAGTTTTTTGCGGGCTCGTGATTGTGCCTCCCACATATAACAGTGATATACCACAACGAGTCAGCATTTTCCTTTACGTTGATAAGGAAAGGGCATCCACATTTCTTGGTACCAGTTTGAGTCCTCCCGTTTCGTCTTCTTCTTCATTTATTGGTTTCGAAGCAATTTTTGCCGCTTTACCCTTACCAACTCTTTGTGACATTCCCCTATAAGTCCCCGACCTCTCACAGCAATTTTCACCCTTCCCCGCGCTTAATGCCCCGGCGTCGAGTGCTTTGTCACTAGCACGAACATGTTCTCATGGCCTATCATTTGAAGCCATGAAACCGCCGCTTCTCTAGTTGGAAATGGCCTACAAGGTGTAAACGTGTCCGTGTAGTCCGGAAATAGGCGTAAACCAGGCATTACCCGCAATACAAACAAAGTGTAACATTATAATCAACCGAAATGTACAAAGACAATCACAATAACATCCAAAAAAACATGTTATCGGTAGTACAGTCCGCAACTTGCTTCGTAGTCTCGCTCACGAACGACCGAGAGTTAATGAATACTCTCGATTTTACCGTTCCGTGCGAGACGTATATAATCGGTCCTCTACGACCGAGACATTACATTACATCTCGGCCCCGCGAGGCCGAAACAATCGCGCACCCAGACGTAAACTTCGGATAACCGCAATGAATACACAATAAATTTTAAAAATTACCTCAAGGACGACCTCCTCTCGCCACCGAAGCAAGACAATCCTCCATTATATAGTGGAGTCAAGTTCGGATTTGAATAAATTACCAAACCCTACGTTGACAAACAAATCATCATTTTCACGAGTTATACACAACTTAACAGTTCTAAAAAACACGAATATGGTTGTCAAACATTGTTACCTCATTGTCGAATGATGACAATCCGCAAATAATCGATCAACGCCGCCAAATGCAATGTGGGTTTGCGGTTCAACCTTGTGGTGGGGTGCCTTTTTTCTTTGTCAAAATGATTTGTGGGGTTTGAATCACTATATATACAAGGGCAAAATAGTCTTTTCCACTTTTGCGAATTTTTTACAAAAACTTTGGGTGTCTTCATTAAATGGTGGGGTGCCCTTAGCGGCCCTCTCTTTTCAATTACCGGGAGTTCAAAACTTGAATGTTGAGTTTCGTTCATAAATGGGCCGGAACATTCCTTGAACCAATTATAATATATCAAAACCAAATTAATGCATTTGTTGACTAACGAACGAAACTAATAGGACAATGCATTTCGATGTGGGCCCGTGCAGGTGAGTGCTTAACTTCTCACGGATCACTCATCACTCCGACCACGTGAATTTGCCGCCAAGTAATGCGGCCCGCACTAATTTCGTGGGTGGTAGCTCGTGTAAATGTCAAAAGAAAGTCGAATTTCTCACTCCAAATTTATATGTATTTGTACATTTTGAGGGCCGCTAAGGGCACCCCACCATTTAATGAGGGCACCCAGTTAATATGGGCACAAATCGATTTACAGGGCACCCAAAAATTAAACCCAAAATACCGAAAATGCCCCTCGTGCAAAAAACCCTCTCACCCACCCTCTTGCAAACCCCTCGGGCACCCCACCACCACCACCACCACCACCCTCGTTCACCGAATTCCTGGTGAAAGAATTCATTTGTTTTGAACCGAGCGGTGAGAGAGGAATCCCGAAATCGTGTTCTCCGTCCCTCGTCGTGTGTTTCTCCTTCGTTCTTCTAGGTTTCGCATTTTGTAGGGTCCGTTGTGTGAGTCGATTTCGTCTCCAAATTAAGGCTCGGGTGAAGATCGACGAATTAAGTTACATTTGGTAGAGTAGATGTAATGTGTGGTAGAGTAGATGTAATGTGTGTGTGGCGGTTTGTTAAAATGTAAAAAAATTGGGAAATCGTGGTTCTCGCCACACAGCCGAGATCGTGTCAACCGTCTCGCCTTGGCCGAGACATAAGCTAATATTTTTCGGAACTCGCGGTCTCGGCCACGTAGACCGGAAGAGTTAACCACGTATCGGTTGTCCACTTCGAGAGAGGTCTTCGTAGGCTCGGTCGTCATAGGACGAGAGTCGCGAATTGAAATGGTCAATTCATCTCGGTGGTGTTCAACCGAGACATTTAAATGGGACTCGGTTATACATGACCGATATATTGAAATACTTGTCGGTCATGGGTGACCGAAAATATGGTTCGTTTCACGAACTCGCTTGATCGAGACATCGAAATGGATGAATTTGAACATTACAGTTTCAAAAAAATCTCCGTAGTAGTCAAACTAACAATACAAGATTGAAAATCCAGCACGACAATTTGCACCGAACCTTAATTAATTATAAATCTCCGTAACATTCAAACTGACTATAAAAAGGGTCCATCCATAAGTAAACAACAATTAAAACACAACACAACATTTGCATATACATAGAACATTCGGACGAATTGGCAAAATTTCTAAATGTTTAGCCGTCTAGGTACAAGCTTACACCTACGGTGTATCTAAGTCTACAACAGGTATGGTGGCTTCATGATCAGCAGTTGCAATGGGCGCGATGTCTCGAAAAACGAATCCATCTCGCCAACCTTTGGCGCAGTCCTCAACGTACCGATCCCACGATGGATATAAGGATGGCAGCGGTGCATTCACACGCAACTGCACCTGTCAAAGTGAACAAGTAGAACATAGAAGATATTGTCACAAACCCGATTAAGGGGAAACAAACCAATTCACAAAAAAGTCATAGAACTTACCCTAACCCAATGGATATTCCTTTCATTCGCTATTGCAATGATAAGTCTCTGTTGTGCAATGACGACGTTGGAGTACTACGTAGAGGTAGGAATGTGGAGGCACTCCCATGCGAGAGGTTGACGAGAATGACATTGAATGCGGTGGATACCAACAATCCCATGTCCGAAAGTGTCAACCATTCTTTGAAAGATGCCCCCTCTTGATTCTCCGGCAATGCACCGTTTTTGATAGGCTCGAAACTCGAGCCAAGCACTTCCCGCCATAGGTATTCATACCCGATAATCTCATCGTACATCCGTCTACGCACAATCCTCCACCCGTCCACGTCCGCGAGTCCAAGCCCGGAGGCTATACACCTATATCCACGGTTCCCATCGGAAACCACATCGATAATGACATCAACATGTGGCAACCAATATGGTTCTAAGCAATGACTATAAGCCATGTTAGATCCACTTTGCGTGCGTCGACCGGCACGACGCATTTGTGGAACCTTGCATTTCTTCGCCTAGAAGCTTTTGTGGAGTGGGATGACTCAAATCCGATTGGAGATTGGGGTGCCTCCCACATCGGGGTGCCTCCGGTTGGAGACCCGGTGTCCTCACACCCGCATCCTCAACTTCCCGCTCGCACTCCACAAAAGACGATGGTGGACTAATCTCCCGAGCCGCTCACTTTCACTCCTCCCCCCGCATCCTCAACTTCCTCCTCCCTCTTATCCAATCTTCCCGCGGTGTCGTGATTGTGTCTCCCACAAATCACCGTGACATACCATAAGGAGTCGGCATTCTCCTTGACGTTAATTTGGAAATGGCATCCACATTTCTTCGTACTAGTGTGAGTCCTCGCATTTTCATCATTCCTTGATTTCTTTAAAATTTTTGCCGCTTTCCCCTTCCCAACTCTCTCGAGCCGGTCCCCTATATGTCCCGGACTGTCACAGCAATTTTCACCCTTCCCCTTCGCTTAACGCCCCGCATCCGAGCGCTTCGTTACTAACACAAACTTGTTCTCCCCACCAATCGTTGAAGCCATGAAATTGCCGCTTCTCGAGAGGGGAATGGCTTAGAAGGTGTAAAAGTGTCCTTATAGTCCGGAAAATTACAAGATAACGGCATTACCCGCAATACAAAAACAGTGTAACATTATAATCAACCAAAATGTACAAAGACAATCACAAAAAAACCCAAAAAATCGGTTCTCGGTTGTACAGATCTTTGAAACTTTCTTCATAGTCTCGTTTACGTGAGACCGAGAGTTACCGAACCCTCGGTCGTTCCAGCACCGTGACAAACCCTAAACATCTCGGTCATCCGAGACCGAGACGTAACCTACATCTCGGCCCTGCGAGCCGAAAGAATCGCGCACCCAGACAGATACTTCGGATAACCGCAAAAAAAAAAAAAACACAAAAACATTTGCAACATTACCTCTAGGACGACCTCCTCTCGGCACCGAAGCATTACGATCCTCCATTATACGGTGGAAACAACTTCCGGATTTGAAGAAATTACCAAACCCTACGTTGACAAACAAATCATCATTTTCACTCGTTATACGCAACTAAACAATTCACAAAAACCCAAAAATGGTTGTCAAACATTGTTACTCTCATTTGTCGGACGAGCAAGAATCGATCGCCTCTTCGCCAAACGCAATGTGGTGTGGCTTTGTGGTTGAAGGTTCTTCGGTGGGGTGCCCTAACTCCTTGTCGAAATGGTTTGTGGGGTTTGAACCATTATATATATACAGGGGCAAAATGGTCTTTTCCATTTTTTTGGAATTTTTACAAATTAACTGGGTGCCCTCATTAAATGGTGGGGTGCCCTTAGCGGGCATCTTGTTTTTTTATGCTGATGTGACACTATTCTTATATCTCCACCGCCACGTCACCTAATGGACATGCTACTGTAAAGACATCTACAGGAACAAGTGTCACACACTGCATTCGAATATCAAAGGCTGTCAGAAAAGAGCTTGTCTTCCCAGGTTTGGAAAACATTTTCCTTACCGATCACCAAACACCCCCTAGGGGTGAATTTTTCTTGGTTGAGTTCGCCCATATACCGAAGTGCATATTCACGGTGATGAGCGTCCCTTGGCATGTTCGTCTTGCGAAAAACCTGACTTTGCCATGTCTGCTGCTATTCATTGCATTAATTCTTGAAAGAAGAGAAGAGACCGAGAGGGTTTCTTCTTCTTCTTCTTCTTAATCTCCTCATATCTTGCCGCCTCTCTTTCCAGATTGTCATTTGAATGGACTTCATCCAATGGCCAGCCGAAAACTCCTCAGAGATTTCTTGCTCTCCAAGCAGCTCAATTTTCTCCAACTTCACGCCTAACCACTTTTATCTCATTTTCTCAAACGGATTCAGTTGGGACTCAGAATTGTTTATTTTTCGTGCTTTTGTTTGATTTCTGTTGTTTTAGTTACACAGCAGGAGAGTCAGATTAATTTCTGCGACCAGCTCCTTGCCTGATCGGAATTTCGGAGTGTTGAATGAATTCTCAAAAAAATCAAAGGAGAAGCAAAAAGGTTCCATTATTATTATTATTATTATTATTATTATTATTATTATTGAAATCAAGACACATTTTAAACAATTTTCGTGGCCTAGTAAATCAGATTCCACTACTCAAGCATAATGTGCTTCGAGCTTGGTCTTTGATATATATATATATACTAGTTTCAAGATTGCATACGACGCGGAAATTAATTTTTAACAATTTATTAACAAAATTTAAAATTTTAATTAAAATTTAAAAATTAAAAATACAAGTACATTTTTTAGCTTATCAATATTCTTTTATGTGATTGAGATAAAAAAAGTGTATTGGATTGATGAGAATGAGTTCATGATTGATTTGAAGATAAAAAAAAATGTGTAGTGGATTGATAAGGAGTTAGAGTTTGATTTGGATACAAAAGAAAAGGTTGATTTGAAGATGAAAAAAAGTATGGGCAAATAGGTAAATTTTATTACCACTCAAAAATTTGTGATTCGTGCTTTTATATATATGATAGATATATATATATATATATACTAGTTTTCAGACGTGCTACGCACGATTGATTGACCGCTCGCCGCTCGCGGGAATTAATTTTTAATAATTTATTAACAAAATTCAAAATTGTAATTAAAATTTAAAAATTAGAAAATACAAGTACCTTTTTTAGCTTATCAATATTCTCTAATGTAATCGAGATAAGATGTGAATGCAAAAATAAGCTAGTCATGCTAGGACATTACTTCCTCAAAAAAAAGGAAACAAGGAAAAAAACACAAGTGATTTGACCTATCAATTTGTGAACACTTGCTTGTGGAGATTCCGTAGAATTGTACATAAAGTTCAATCTTTACCTCAAACTCTATAGATAGAAAAAATAACTTTGAAATTATGAATGTAAATAATTGAATTAGTTGAGATTAAAGTTTTAGACACCTTTTTTTTTTACATGATTGATTATAATTTTTTCATTCAAATTTCTTCGGGTCTTGGGTTTGTTCCCTCCCTCAACACCTTCTTCAAACCACCTTCTTCTTCAACCCCCACCTTCTTCTTCTCCTTCTCGGATTCTCTTTTCTTCACCGTTATATATATAAAACCGAACCTCCTCCTCTCTTCATCACACAATCAACAACCAACCACAACAACCCTCCCAATTCCCATTTCGAATTCATAGACAAAATCAGTCCCACAATACTAAAATAAAAAATTGAAATATTATCTCATCTTCAACTGTTCTTCAACAATGCCGCCAACACTCACGCTCTCCTTGAATTTGATCTCCAATCGAGATATATATATATATATATATATAAACCGATTTACCCAGAAACAAGTGCACGCTTCAATTTAGAAGTCTTTATCAATTTATCAACCTCTCTGTCTCCGTGTATTGGATTGATGAGAAGGAGTTCGTCCAGAGCACGAGCGAGTGATCGATTGAAGACTGAGAGAAAGAGAAAACCGTGCATCATTACGTCTCCGATGGTAGCATTTATTTATTTTTTATTACTACTCTAATGTTTGTTTCATTGGATTATAGTTTAACAATCTCATCTAAAAATTCATTAAATATAACCATTTTACCTTGCATTAGCGAGTTACAATGGTTAGAAACTTAGAGTTATCAACAATAGAGAAAACTTTGTAAGAAAAGCAAAAAATACTAATTGTAGGGAGGTGGATAGTTTGAAACGTAAATTTGCAACGAGAGGAAGAAAAAGAAATGAAGCGGGTTCGCGAAGACAACTAATGAGTGAAAAGAAAGTGTTGAATGATCACGATATGGATTTGAAACTTCACAAAATATTCTATGAAATATTGAGTAGGGTAAATGCTATGATGCAAAATGAATGATTTTAATTAATAATTTAGAAATTAAGTTACCTTTATTTTTTATTTTTTATGTATAGATTCCCGGAATGCAAAACCACGTAATGCCGCTATGAGTTTTGAGCACGTTGCAAGTTCAAATAGATATGTTACCATTAATAAACTCTTATCGAAATTGCGGTGCGAAGAAGTTTTTTCATGAATCTAATAATTTTTGTTGTTCAAACGGTCAAGTAACCCTCGTTCATAATGTTGTCCCTGAAGAAATGTTCGACCTATTCACTTCAAACACTGAAGAGGCACGTGAGTTTTTTTTATGTATATCCGTACTTATAACACCAATTTTGATTTTACATCTTTTGGTGTAAAGTGCGAGAGAGAGTATGCCAAAAGTAATATGGGTGTATATGCATTTCAAGTGCAGGACCAAATTCATCATTTTATAAATAATTTACTTCCTGACAAAGAACATCCTTCTTTTTTGCAACTGTACTTTTAATCATGAAGTGCAAAACCGAATGCATTGTTCTGATAGGATGAAAGAGACAATTTTGACAATTTTGGAAACACATCCTATTTATCTTAAGAGTTTGATCTGCCTCTTCTCATATTCACTTTGAATTGTTATAGAGTCTAATTTCTTTAAAAAACAATGAATAAAATTAAACCATATAAACCAGATGATTAACTCACATTTAAATTGAACATATCAAAATACATAAAATGTCATTTGAAATGAAAAAGAATGAATTTGTGGATCAAATTTGGCTAGCTTAATTATCCATCAAAACTCATCAATTTCACAATATTATCCAAATATGCCAACAAACATTAATTCCTTGGTGGTATATGTGCAAGATCTTATTCAATTATAAGGATGCTAAAAATAACTAATATTATTCTGATATTAACTAAATAATATTTATTTATTCTTATGAAGAATAACTTAAATTAGTAAATTAATCATCATTAAATATTATTATGATATTAAGCTAGAATTATATATTTTCACTTGAATAACTTAAATTAGTAAAATACTCTTCCACGGAATATTTTTCTTTTTACAGGGCAAGATCAAATAATCACGTGAAGTTTAATTGATAAGTGGAATACTTAAAGATTTTTTATTAGAAAGGTGGAAAACTCAAAGCGAGGAAAAAAGAGAAAATTTTCAAAAATTTAATATTCTACCGAACTTTAAGGTCGATTTGCGACCAACCACGCCCTTCTTTGCAAGATAGACAACATTGCTTAGCACATACACATGCACTTTTTTATCGAATACATATAAATGTACCGATAAACTAATTTTGGTTTATTAATATGCTTCGCCAAATGAAGTTAAAAAGAAGTTCCTTTTAATTTTGAAAAAAAATTCAAATTTAAGATACTAACATGAGACTTAAGTATTGTAACAAGAATGCTATGAATTCTTTTGCTTACTCCCACTCATATTGGAAATGAAATTTTATCAAATAAGCGGAGTTTGGTCAACTCATGCAATTTTAGAGACAATTTCCTCACTATAACCGTAAAGAAATGACCGCGTAAATCAAATAAAAATATGTACATTGTGCATAATTAAAGATAAAAGAAGCATAAGTTGAAAAGCAGAAACCACCCCAAAGATATCTACCATGTTATTGACGCTCCCATGGAAAAACACATATCCATGCACAAACCTTAAATATACACAAAATGCAATTTAAAAAAGAGAGGAGGGAAAGAATTTAATGCCCAAATGAAAAGCGGAGGGACCAAGGTGGTGATATATGAAGGAACACCAAACGAAACCTATACCATCACATGGAATCGCGAGGCTTTCGAATGGACAATACACCGACTTTTGGAGATGGTAAAAATGCCCGAAAGCACCAAGAGAAGAGAACAATGTGCGGGGGTAATTCGAAGCACTTGCAATTTTATTAACTCAAAACTATAAATCTTATTAGCTACTTTGGTAATTTGTTGATAATTTTATTAGGTAAAAAACAAAGATTAATGAACAATGCGTAGAAGCAAAATTCCTCTTTGTACACTTTTTGATAATTTTGATATATAAATATACATCTTTCTTATATAAAAAAAAAAATTTGATTGAAAGATAAGATAGATTTATTCACTAATACATATTGTAACACTGTTTATGGATTTGGGGTATCCATTGATATTGATTTGACTTTAATTAAATACCTTATAAAATAGTGCTAATTAACTACTCATCAATTGCATATATAGAATCGAGGTTCAATTTGTTGGCAATAGAACCGTACATTTAATATTCTCATAGGCATTTCATGAAACATTGACTTTATGGTTTAGACAATTCATCAAACACATAAAAAACATAAACACCGAAATTCAAAACAACCAAACATTGACTTTATGGTTTAGATAATTCATCAAACACATAGAATTCATAGAACAAGAAATTACAGAGTTATATAAAAAGTCTCGATCATGGGTATCTAAGAGTTTTCAATACCAAATCTAATCAACACAACCAAAAAAAGAATTGGAGAAGAAATGTGGATTACCTAACCTTTGAATCGAAGAGCAAAAGAAAGCAACGACTTTGAATTGAGGAGCAAAGGAAAGCAGCAAATGAATCGATGAAGGAAAACATGGATTGGATGATTTGAAGAGGAAGGAGTGTCGTTGATCAGTGAGTTGTTGATCGATTTGAAGAGGTAGTGTTTAAGACGTTGAAGAGGTAGAGTTCTCTCAAGTCGTTGAGTTGTTGGTCTTTAATTTAAGTCGGACTCCTTTATCATCATCATCCAATTTGTATTAGGTTGAATTAATTTATTAATTTTAAGGGAATGCACGAGAAGTATGGGCAAAGAGGTAAATTTTATTAGCACTCAAATAAAGTATGGGCAAATAGGTAAATTTCATTACCCGTTGAGTTGTTGATCTTTAATTTAAGTCGGATATTATCATCCAATTTGGATTAGGTTGAATTAATTTATTAATTTTAAGGGAAGGCACGAGAAGTATGGGCAAAGAGGTAAATTTTATTAGCACTCAAATAAAGTATGGGCAAAGAGGTAAATTTCATTACCACTCAAAAATTTGTGATTCGTGCTTTTTATATATATGATAGATATATATATTATACATACTAGTTTTGTTAACGTGCCTCCACACACATACGAGCTCCGCGTGCGCAACTTTAATTAAGTCAAATTCATTTTTGTGTCATAATGAACATTGTAAAGATAAACTTAAGTCATTTAAAAAAAAAGATAAATTTAAGTCTACATTTAATTATCGGCATAGCATTCAACATTTCGGGACTTCGACTATCAGTTGTTCTATTTTGAAAATAGAATAAAGCCTCATTTTCGATAGTTTTACGAGCCTAAAAAAATTGGCCGACATCCATCGAGTATTCTCATCACTAAAGTTAATCTAAACTTCGAAATTTTGTTATAGTTATGATTCTCTTATTCTATCTTGACTGGCTAGCTTAGACTTGCCAGCTCTCACTCATAAGACCTCGCCATATATATGTATGTATGTATGTATGTATTCAAGATCTTTTTATCAAACACTAATGTCCTTGAGTGTCGTCAAATTCTAAACAACCGTTTCTAGCATTGTCTGTACAACAATTTCTCCCACTTCAAGTAGAAAGATTACCGCCCTCATTGATTAACAATGGAATTTCACAAACACAACCCTTCTTTGAAAAACCGAACTCTAATCATGTATCATTTCCAATTCAAATTTCCGGAATTTACAAAGTACTTATTACAAATTGTTATTCTATATTGCAATACAAATTCATTGAACAATCCAACTATATTGAATGGGATGATAAATTTCTATATATGTTCAAAACTTATTATTATAGATTTGAAATCCACGATTAAGACACAAAACTAAACGGGCAATGCAGTAGCAGCTTAAAAGCGAAAACTTTTCGTTTGGGCTTTTTACAAACATGTTATGGGCAGTTAACAAAATGCAACTAATTCATGTGGGCATTTCTACAAACACATTATGGGCATAAACAGAACGAAGGGGAGAACTCGAATGCAACCTTGAGAGAGCTGAAATGGGCGAAAAGCAGAGGCGATGGAGAGGCTGAGAGAATTTCAAAACAGGCCTTATTGCGCTTCAAGTGAATTGTCGATCATATTTGTTTGTTGGAGCCTTGAGGCTTAGAGGAGCACTGGCTCTGGGTCAATCTGTGTGTTCACATAATAACAAAATGAAAGACATAAGCTTGGGCTTAGCAGACAATGCTTCAACTCCTATGACATCCAAATTAATATTTGAACTTACAAAACAAAAGAAGTGGTAATCGAGATTGAACTAACGTAACACAAGTCTTAAAGCAAATTGACAAACAAGCAAGCAAACAAAACCTAATTCCTCCAACCTATCAACTGTATAATAGTCCTGAAATTGACCCCAAACAAAATTGAGATACCCAAAAGAGAGCAACGACGAGTACATGTGAAGAAAAATAATCGCAGAAACCAAAAATGTGTACATAAATCGAAACGGGAGATGCTCCACAGATTTTCTTGTCGACAACGCCAAGGCAGCAAGGGTGGAGAGAGAACTCCGAGACTGTGAGAGACAAAGGCCAAGAGAGACGAAGACGGAAAGGCTCGTTCAAGACCAAGTGAAGACTCAAATTTGCCGTCGAAGAAGTGGGATTGTTTCAGAGAAAGCTCGGATTGTTGTAGGACTCGTATTCGAATGAGAGACTGAAATTGTAGAATTAAGAGTAACAAAACGATAAATCAATCACGAATGAAATAGAAAGCAAAACAAGATTTCTTGTGAAGAGAAGACATTGCGAAGGTTGAAAAGGGCGAGGATGATTGCAAGATTGATGAACGAATTAGCAACGCAAACATAAAATGGGCGAAAGAGTAACTTTGCTTATGACTCAAAAATTGAAGATTTCCTCTTTTATATATTTGATATATATATATATGGCTTTATGGAGGACCCCATTTATATGAATCTCACCATACATAGCTATTGTAGTTCGGCTTATTATGTGGGCCCCACTATTTATAAAGCTAATAATAGCTTAAGCGTATGAAAGATAATTTGAGTAAGTCAAGTATTTTTTTTATATAGGAAATAAGATTATAAAATGTTTTATTTCTCATGTCGCTCTAAGCTCCAAAAATGTTAGCCTTGGGCTTCGCTCCTCCTTCTAGACTTCCAATCGAGATCAAATTCCTCTATATATGCATAATGTATTGTTGAAACTCAAAAACTCGAAAAAATTAAATAAAATTAATGCGATCAACAGTACCACTATCAAACTAACCGATAAAACAAACAAAAAAAAAAAAAAAATCTAAACTGTTTCAAAATATATATAGACACACACACACACACACACACACACACACACACACACACACACACACACACACACACACACTAGTTTCATTACGTGCTTTGCACGAATGAGCCGCTTACGCTCGCGAGAATGACTTCAATTACGATAGTATATTTTTGTCATCAATAAAAGTACGATTCCAATTTTTTGATATACACAAAAATATACATTAACTTCCTTGTAAAAAATTATACATCAATCTTGGAAAATATAAATCTTCATATGAATAATCAAAATAATAAAGACGAAGACTCAAAGTCCCTACTAATAACCAACAATTAATAATTGAGACTTAATAAAATCAAAACGAAATAGAAATACAACTAATACATAAAAACAAAATTTTCATTTTTTTTTTTTTTTTTTTTGGTAACTTTCATTGTTTCTTAAAAAAAGCACCTAATTGCGGGCCTCTTGAGGCTTGTATCTACCCCCAAAATAAGAGCACACATCTCTGAATCTAATATTCTAGAGAATGGACAAGATTATGACCCCTTAAAAACGGATAGACAAGACCAAGTATAAATTGACCAATGAAGTTAAGTTTCTCACTTCCACAAAAGTTGGAGAGCTTGAGGTAGAGACAACAAACCAAATAATTGGAAGATAAAAAACAGAATAAAAAATGAACAAACAAGAGCCAAGAAGAGCCAAGAAGCGGAGAGTGGTTGAGTCGAACTCGAGACCGAGTTTTTTTTTTTTTTTATGAACCTCGAGAGACTATTAAATTTACGGTTACTTGAAAGCATCTCTCAAACTAACGGTTGACAACTTTCCTTCCGAAAAACTCAATTGTTCGGCCCTTAAGAGGCCCTTCAATCAACAACAACATAGCCTCAGTCCCAAATTAAGCGGGGTCGGCTACATGGATCAAACTTTTTCATTGTGCTCGATTAAGTGCAATTGATGGTGAGCTTTGCAAACCATTCAAATCCCTCATAATTAATGCATCTCATGTTAACTTTGACCGCCCCTACCTCGTCGAATTTCTACGGTTTCTATTGAGTCAAGTTTTCTAGTTGGGGCATTTGTAGGCGTCGTTGCGAGGTGACCAAACCATCGCAACCGCCATTTCCTAATCTTTGTATCAAATGGTGCTACTCCTACTTGTCTTTGAATTCCTATATTTCTTATTCTATCTTTACAAGTTTTACCACACATTCACCTAAGCATCCTCATTTCTGCTACGTTCATTTTATGTAATTGTTGTTGCTTTACCGCCCAACATTCACTTCCATAGAGCATAGCTGACCTAATTGCGGTCCTATAAAATTTTTCTTTTAACTTAGTAGGAACATTTCGATCACAAATCACCCATATTCCACTCCGCCATTTCTTCCATCTAGCTTGAATTCTATGTGTGACATCATTCTCAATGTTACCATCATTTTGTATGATTGATCCTAGGTATCTAAAGTGGTTTACCTTAGGAACTTCTACTTCCCCTAATTTTACCACTCCGTCATCTCGATGTCTAGTGTTTCTAAACTCACAGTGCATGTATTCGATTTTCGTCATACTCAGCTTAAAGCCTTTAAATTCTAATGTATCCCTCTAGAGTTTTAATTTCCTATTCACTCCATCTTTAGTTTCATCCACTAAGACAATATCATATACAAATAGCATACACCATGGTATATCCTCTTGAATATTTCTAGTTAGTTCATCCATAACTAAAGTAAATAGATATGAGCGTAAAGCTGAACCTTCATGTAGTCCTATCGTAATGAGAAATTCTTTTGTAGCTCCTTAAATGTCTTTATACTCGTTACTATTCCATCATACATATCCTTAATAGTGTCTATGTATCTAGCATGCACTCTTTTCTTTCTAGAACCCACTAAAGAACATCTCTAGGGACCCTATCATATGCTTTTTCTAAATCTACGAATACCATATGAAGATCTTTTTTTCTTTTCTCTATATTTTTCTAACAATCGTCTTACAAGGAAAATCGCCTCCATAGTTGACCTCCCAGTGTATGAAACCAAATTGGTTCACCGATATTGTTGTCTCTCTCCTTAGCCTATTGTCGATTATCCTCTTCCAAAGTTTCATAGTGTGACTCATAAGTTTAATTCCCGGTAGTTTGAACAACTTTGAATGTCTCCTTTGTTTTTGAAGATTGGCACAAGCGTGCTTCTTCTCCAAT
The DNA here is from genome assembly GCA_039657365.1 of Stephania yunnanensis. NCBI lineage: Eukaryota > Viridiplantae > Streptophyta > Magnoliopsida > Ranunculales > Menispermaceae > Stephania > Stephania yunnanensis. Next base: position 31,349,845 of record CM077585.1, on the reverse strand, counting down.
CTATTGGCATCCGTTTTGATTTTAAAATTTTGTTGAAAAATTTTGTCAACCAAGTCAATCCAATTTCTCCTAAGCATTTCCAAACCTCTATGGGTATTTCATTTGGGCCGCATGCTTTCTCTATTTTCATTCTTTTCAATGTCTCTTTAACTTCGCAATTCTAATATTGCGTGTATAGTTTACATTTCTTTCTTGGTGTGAGTTTTCATCTCTTATAGTATCAACTTGGCCATCATTAAATAAACTATCGAAGTAACTTCTTCATCTCTCCTTAATATCCTCATCGCGCGTTAAAACATTTTGATTTTCGTCCTTAATACATCTTACATGACTTAGGTTTTATTTTTTTTATCTCTCCTATATATATATATATATATATTTCGCCATCTCTATTACCTAACCTTGTATATAGATCTTCCATGAAATTTGTTTTAGCTTGACTAACTACTTTTTTAGCTTGTTTTCTAGCTTCTCTATATTGATTGTACACATCTTCATCTTGACACTTAGGTATTTTCTTATACATCTCTCTTTTAGTCTTAATTGCTCGTTGAACATCCTCGTTCCACCATCATGTTTTCTTTTTGGAGGTCCCAAGCCCTTAGATATACCTAATACGTTTGATCTCGCTCTCCTTATGCAACTACTCATTTCTAGCCACATTGTATTAGCATCTAAGTCAAGATTCCAAACATTTTTCTTTAGTAGTTTTTTTCTAAACTCTACTTGTTTACTATGTTTTAGGTTCCACCACTTTATTCTAGGGTCGCCGACTCTTTTATTCATATTATGTCGTCGTGTTAGCTTAATATCAAGTACTACTAACTTATGTTGGGTAGTAAGTGCTTCATAGGGTATTACTTTGCGCCTCTACATATTTTTCTCTATTTTTCTTGTTAAAAGAAAATCTATTTGACTCTTGTTATGATCACTACTAAAAGTAATTATACGCGACTCCCTCTTCCTAAAACTAGTATTTGCTAAGACAAGATCGTATCTTTGAAGCAAATTCTAAGATTGATTCTTCTTCTTCATTTCTATTACCGTAACCAAAACCTCCATGAACTCTCTCAAACCCATTGTTACTTGCCCCGACATGCCCATTTAAATCTCCTCCAATAAAAACATTTTCATCTAATGGTATACTTTGCATAAATTCATCCATATCGTCCCAAAACTTGCGTTTGATGCTCTCGCTTAATCCTACTTGTGGTGCATAGGCGCTAAGTATGTTAATTTTTTTGTCTCCAATAATTAATTTAACTAGAATCAATCTATCCCCCATTCTTTTAACCTCTACGACCTTATCCTTATAATCATTATCCACCACAATTCCTACTCCATTGCATTTTCTATCTATACCAAAGTGTACCACAATTTAAACCTTGTGCTTCCTATTTCTCTACTCTTTTCTCCTACCTATTTTGTCTCTTGGAGGTAAGCAATATTGACTCTCATTCTAGTCATAGTATCTACTAGTTCTATTGACTTCCTCGTTAGTGTTCCTAAGTTCCATGTTCCTAAACGAATTTTTTCTCCCCTTTGTATTTGTTTTCCTTTTCTATTTCTATTTTGTCTAAAAGATCTAGTGTCCGTATCTATGATTTTGTTTTTGTTTTCGTGTTTGTTTTTATTTTGAACTAGCTTCTTTATCAACACCCGTCCTTTGTGTGGGAACCCTTGCTCATTTTTCTTCACATCCGGGCGACGATGTGAAGGGACTAGCTTCTTTACCCACATACTTCCTATGTGTGGGAACCCTTGCTCATTTTTTTCACACCCAAGCGGGGATGTGAAACGCACCCTTGCTCATTTCTCACTACACTCGGGCTCCGATGCAACAGGCGCGTCGCTAGGTGGGAACGCCCCAACGTTTATATATGTTTGATCAATTTCATGAAAAGTGACAAAAGTTTTACGCTGGCTGTCAACCTATCGCAACCCTCCTCCATTTTTCAAGAATAGAAAATGAGCTTGGGGCCTCCCTCCCCCACTTTTCGGGTATCAAAAGTGAGTTTGGGACCTCCCTTACTCATTTTTCGGTATGAAAAAAATGGGCGTCATTGTCTTCCTCCTTTATCCGGACTTAGGACCGGCTATGTAGCGCACATAGTGTACAACATAGGTGGAGTTTAAGAGGCCCTGCAATCATTGAAAAAAAAAAAATTCCAAAGTATTGTTTGTTGTTCTCTTTGAAAACCATCAAACAAAACAAAGTCCCAACCATTCAAACTTGATTCATCAATTTGAATCACCCTATTTTACTAAATCCCATAATCGCAATACGTGAACAAAGCCATTAGAACTTCAAAACAAAGCTGAAGAAATTGTTGGAAGAACAAATTGAAATCCTAATCATAATTTTCGAGATGAGATGATCGCTCGAAACTTTAAGCGCGTCGTGACAGAGCCTAGATTAACGCGAGGAGTGAGAGAATTTGAAAGGAACCTCAAACACATCTAATTAAAAGAAAACGCCCAACATGGAAAAAAAGTTAAGAATAAATTTAAATGAAAATTATTATTTCGTTATTCAACATCCAATTATATAGAGGGCCGCTAAGGGCACCCCACCGTTTAATGAAGGCACCCAAGTTATTTGTAAAAATTTCAAATAAAACGGAAAAGACCATTTTGCCCTCGTATATATAATGATTCAAACCCCACAAACCATTTTGACAAAGAAAAATGGCACCCCACCACCAAGCTTGAACCATAAAGCGACATTGCATTTGGCGAACGTTTATCGATTCTTGCGGATTGACATCATCCGACAACGAGGTAACAATGTTTGACAACCATATGATGGTTTATTAGAACTGTTTAGTTGGGTAAACCGTGAAAATGATGATTTGTTTGTCAACGTAGGGTTTGGTAATTTGCTCAAATCCGAACTTGTTTCCACTATATAATGGAGGATTGTCTTTGCTACGGTGCAAGAGGAGGTCGAACTTGAGGTAATTTTGCAAATTTATTGTATTTTTCGCGGTTATTCGAAGTTTCGTCGATGTGCGCGATTGTATCGGCCTTGCGGGACCGAGATGTATGGTTATGTATCGGTCATAGAGGACCGAGAGGTGTACTTAGGTCACGATATGGTACGACCGAGAGTAATTTGTAACTCTCGGTCGTACGTGAGCGATACTCGGAAGAAAGTGTCGGACCCGTACAACCGAGAACCCGTTTTTTGGGTTTTTTGTGATTGTGCTTGTACATTTTGGTTGATTATAATGTTACACTCGTTTGTATTGCAGTGTAATGCCGGTTTCTACCATATTTCCGGACTACAAGGACACGTTTACACCTTGTAGGCCATTCCCCTATAGAGAAACGGTGTTTCATGGCTTCAAATGATAGGCCGCGAGAACATGTTTGTGCTAGTGACAAAGCACTCGATGCCGGGGGCATTAAGCGCAGGAGGAGGGTGAAACTTGCGTGTGAGAGGTCCTGGGACATATAGGGGACCGTCTCGAGAGAGTAGGGAAGGGAAAACGACCAAAATTTCAAAGAAATCAAGAAATGATGAAAAAACGAGAACTCAAACCGGTACGAAGAAATATGGATGCCCTTTCCTTATCAACGTAAAGGAAAATGCGACTCTTTGTGGTATGTCATCGTTATATGTGGGAGGCACAATCACGACCCCCAAAAAACTTGGACGGCCATTCATTTGCCGGAAGATTGGATAAGGGGAGCGGGAAGTTGCGGTGCAAATGACAAAGGGAATGTGAAGCCAAAAGACATCCTAGATACGTTGAAGCAAAGAGATGTTAGAAACGTATCGACAATGATGACAATATATAATGAAAGACAAAAAGTCCGAAATGAGGATGCGGGTGGGAGGACTCAAATTCGACAAACTCAGGGAGATTAGTCGACCTTCGTCTACACCGGTGTTGTGCGCCGGCAAAAACTAAGACAAAGGGAAGGACACCGGGGTCTCCAATCGGAGGCAAGGCGTATCGAAGAGAAAACACGATGATGACGTTTCTTCGACGAGACGGCTGCGAGCGGATTTGAGTCATCCCACTCCACAAAAGAGGCCTCCACTTCTAGGCAGAAGAAAGGCAAGGTTGTTCCTAAAATGCGTCGTGCCAGTCGACGCACGCAAAGTGCATCTAACATGGCTTATGGTCATTGCTTAGAACCGGATTGGTCGCCACATGTTGAGGGCATTATCGATGTGATTTCCGATGAAAATTATGGATATCGGTGTGTAGCCTCGGGCTTGGACTTGCCGATGTAAACGGGTGGATGATTGTGCGTAGAAGGATGTATGATGAGATTATCGGGTATGAAGACCTTTGGCGGGAAGTGCTTGGCTCGAGTTTCGAGATTGTCAAGAATGCGGTGCATTGCACAGAGAATTAAGTTGGTGCATCTTTCGAAGAATGGTTGACACTTCCAGACATGGGATTGTTAGTATCCACTGCATTCAATGTCATTCTTGTAAACCTCTTGCATGGGAGTGTCTCGACATTTCTACCTCTACGTAGTGCTCCAGCGTCGTCGTTGCACAACAGACTTATCATTGCAATGATAAATGAAAGGAATATCCATTGGGTTAGGGTAAGTTCTATGATTTTTTGTGAATTGTTTTGTTTCCCCCTTAATCGGGTTTGTGACAATATCTTCTATGTTCTACTGTTCACTTTGACATGTGAAGTTGCGTGTGAGTGCACCATTGCAATCCTTATATCCATCGTGGGATCGGTATGTTGAGGACTGCGCCAAAGGTTGGCGAGATGGATTCGTATTTCGAGACATTGCGCCCATTGCAAGCGTTGATGAAGCCACCATATCCGTTGTAGATTTAGGTACACCGTAGTGTAAAGCTTGTACCTAGAAACCTTGATGGTTTGTACATTTAGAAATTTTGAGTTACTTCGAATGTTCTATGGATATACAAATGTCGTCTTTGTATTTTGATTCTTGTTTAGTTATGGATGGACACTTGTAGAGTGAGTTTGAATGTTACGGAGATATATAATTAGTTAAGTTTCGGTGCAAATTGTCGTGCTGAATTTTCATTCTTGTATAGTTAGTTTGACATACCACAAATGATCTGTCATGAGTTAAGTTTAGGTGGAAAGTGACGTGTAGGCCCCGATCGACCGAGACCGACAAGTATAGTCTCGGCCACACTCCACGGAGACCAAATGTGACGGCTCGGTTATTCAGTACCGACAATGCCACATGAGTGTCGGACCTGCATGACCGACACCACCTCGAACCGGAAAAACCATGTATTCTACAACAAATTAACCAAGTTTGAAATGAATTGAAATGTAAAACAAGCAAGTAGTGTAGAACAATGTCCAAATCGCGCCAAACTATCATATATCACTCATCAAGCATACAAGTACAAATGTCCGAATCAAACATAAATCAAACATGACAACATATACCAATCGGTCATAAACCATGAGTTTTAAATTACCGAATCGTGTGAAAGTTTGTCATAAAGCTGTCATAGAACATGATCATCAAACATTAATCAAGTAGTCTCGCCAAACAATAAGACGAATGTTTATGTTCCCCATCCCCTTTGGTCATTGCTTTGGTTTCTTCGATTCTTCCTTTGATACTCCTTCACAAGCACTCTCATCATAGGCGAGCATCGACCGTGGCAAAGCGGAGCAAAGGTGGCGGGGTGGAGTGTGTGGAAGTGGTACCATCTTTGGGGACTAAGACGGAGGATCCGGTATAGATTGCATATGGGTCCTAAGTGACCTAATCAAAATGCAACAACCATTGTTAGCATAAAAAAATGATACTAAAACATCAATCATCGAGGATATGGATAACCATCTTACCTCACTTCCGGACGAGCCATACTGAAAACATTACAACATATAAACCCATGGAACAACCAAAAAAAAATTTACCAAAAAAAATGTTCAAATTCATCCATTTCGATGTCTCGGTCAGCGGGTTCGTGAAACAACCCATACTTTCGGTCCCCATGACCGACAAGGAGTCCAATATATCGGGGAGTGTACAACCGAGTCCAATAGAAAGTTCTCGGTTGTACACCACGGAGATGGATTGACCATTTCAATTCGCCTTACTCGTCCTATCACGACCGAGCCTACTCTAACCCTCTCGACAAAGTGTACAACCGAGAGTAGGAGCAAATCCTCGATTGTACACCACCGACGTCACATTACCTATCACTAATTGTAGCTCTCGTCATGTCTCGACCGAGATAATCGAAGTATTCTCGGCCATTTGTAACCGAGACACTGTGAACTCTTCCGACCTTCGTGGCCGAGACTCGCGAGTTCCCAAAAAATTAGCTTTTTGTCTCGGCCATGCTTGACCGAGACAGCTAGCACGGCCTCTCGGCTTGTGTGGCCGAGAACCGCGAATTCTCATTTTTTTAACCATTCAACAAACCGCTACACATACATTACAACTACTCTACCAAATGTAACTTAAGTATACTAAGAACGTACCTTCAAACGATCGATTTCGCGCAAAATATGTGGGTTCGACGATCTTCAACCGATCCCTAACTTGGAGACGAAATCGGCTCACCCCGACCCTACGAATCGAAAAAAAAACTCGTACAACGAAGGAGAAACACAAGGGGAGACACGGAAACACGATTTCGGGGATTCTTCTCACAAGTGGTTCAAAAGAAATGGATTCTTCCACAAGATTTCGGTGAAGGTGGTGGTGGGGGTGGTGGGGTGCGATGGTTTTTTGCACGAGGGGTATTTTGGGTATTTCGGGTCTAATTTTTGGGTGCCCAGGTAAATTGGTTTGTGCCCACATTAACTCGGGTGCCTTCATGAAAAGGTTGAGTGCCCTTAGCGGCCCTCATTATGTATGACTGTAAGATTCTTAGTAATCTCTATCAATTACAATTACATCTATGTGCTATGCTTTCATTGTAGCATGTGGATAACATAGCAATAACTAGTATTGACATGATCTTCTACCCAAACATTAAACAAATTTGAATGGCTTAGGTCCAAAGTCAATGGATTTGGCAATATTTATGACCCGAGGAGACTGATCTGATAAATTGGGAGCCAACAATCTTAGACAACCATGAAGGGGAGACCATAGACCTATCAAGCTTACAATCAATCGTACATGCCCTTCTTGTTTATTTGACCAAGAGAACTTGTAGCCTTTAGAAGGTAGTTCCATCAAATCCAACCCTTCATAAACGTATTTATCTCGTCCATTTGGTGTTGTCTCACATCCTCTCTTTGCATGAGAAAATCCACCATACTAAAATCTGCTAAGATGATATGTGGAAGGGAACTTTGAGCATACCAACTACTAATTTACATCCGCATATTTGCCTTTTGGGACCAGAAATTACTTGTGTAGACAGCTATTTTCATGAGAAAATAATAAGAAACTTCAAAGTGATCAATTGGTCACTTTCTTCTTTCTTTTTTTCAATGAAAAAATTGAGTTATAATAGGTCTTCTGAAATGAAAAACCATGTTAGTATTCGGAAAGCTTCAATGCACAATATTGAGGAGACTGATGGCTGGCTGCAATGAAAGATTTTAATAATAGAACAAGTCTTCAATGTCCATTGGTTAAGGACGAACATGACAAAATTATACCTTATTTAATTTAATCATGTCTATGCTAGAGACCTATCAATCCTAATAATTTTTCAAGATAAAATTCTAAAATTAAAAAAGGGAGAGGAGCGTGATTTTTTCCAGAACTCTGTAGGCTTGAGAAGCCAAAGGCATACACATATGGTAAACAACAATTAATATTAGTGTGATTCAAGGATAATCGGAACAGTGCTGGTTTTAACTTCAAATCAATTCAGAAGTGTGACCCATCTTATATAAATACCCGAAGACACCAAATTCAAAGCCTCCATTTTTTGGATAAGGATCACATGTAAGCCAATTGCACCAACATTGAATGGGAAATAATGGTTTCCACTTCAATTTAGCAAAGCCACTTTGTGTTTAATGGAAATGCGGGATACATAATTGTGCCAGAAAGTTGAGATCAATGACTTGTTAAAGATGCCAACGCCTAGTAACAACTAACAACAAGAGCAACTTGAAAAAAAATAAATTTCATGTAATGATACCTCTTGCAAACGTGATCCATCCATTGTGTTAAAAATCCTAATCAAAGTGCCCTTTGTGCTAGCAGTAGCAAGAAGAAGCCCTTCCATTGTCAAAGTGAAACATGCAATTTGTGAATCATGAGCGCTAATGAACCTGGTCATCTTCAACCCAAAATGCTCTATCCGAACCTATCCTTTGTGAGACCTTGGCAAGCCAATACGAAAGTATTGGAATGGTGTGAAAGGCAATAAAGTCCCCTTCCATTTGCTGAAGTCTCAATTTGATGAAGAAGTTTCAAGTCCATAAAGTTGTATACATATATCTTATGCTCAAGAACAACAATGCGATCCCTTCTTAACTTTACAACATGAACTTCAGACCTAAATGAAAACTCACCGATGCACCGACTTTGATGATCATCCCAAATCAAAACCTTGTTTGGAGGGTACTAGGGATTAGATCCACCACCGACAATCGCCAAAATGTTGCACCGAAATAACATTTCAGCAATTCTAAATCCTCCATTTTTCAAGTCCCTTCTAAAGGTTTCTTTAAATGGCTAGCAATTATAAATTCGAAAACCACAGCTAGTGCCGGTAGCAAAGCATCCATAGTCTTGATTTCAAGAAACTGACAGAAGCTCTGCCTCATCACTATCACGCTCAAGAGACTGTGCAGAAGGATTTGAAGGATGTAGGTGCAAAGATTTGGACACCCCAACCCTGCTAAGCATATTTATCCCCACAATGGCGAAACTGTTCAACTCACCGGCACAAGGCAACCATTATTAGCGATGGAAACAAAAACATATTGTCAAGAAGTGACTATCAAAAGAAAACCATAGGGAAGAAAAGGAAAAAGGACCCATTGAATTCAAGTGTCAAGTGTCTCTTGTCATTATTATATGTGGTTCTCCCTCTTTCTAAAATTTTATTCAAGATCAAAAGAGAAAAAGGATGAAAAAAAAACCCACTAAATTCAAACAGCAACAACTAAACTTCAACCCAAATTAGTTGGAATCGGCTACATGGGTCAAACGCTTCCACTCAACTCAATTTAAAGAAAAAAAAGGCATAAATCATTTAAGTAATTTAGATTCCAAAGTTGAACAAGTCTAATCAAAATATGAAATCAGAGAGGCTTGAAATGTTGAATCAGAAATAGCTGTACATTCAGGATAAATAACCACTGATTTGCCAATTAAGTGCCCTTTTTGGTACTTTAACAAGCACATCTAGTCCATATTCCATAAATATTAGTTCATCAAATTTTATAACTTCAGGTGCGAAATTGGAATCATTAGTGAATTTAGCAAATGTTCTATAAAGTAGGGAATCAATGGTAGGTTCTCATAGTCGGTTAAGTAATTGAATAGTATGATTAAACTCTACAATAGTGCTAACAAAGAGAAAGTTTATGATTGATGAGCATCTTAGAGATCCTACAAGTGGAAAATGCATTAGATTAATAGGGATGTTTTGATATACTCGTTTTGTGTATTTTTAAAAATTTAAACTTGCATATTTTTTTCAACACAAATGGAATTTTCGTTTCATATCTAATGATTTCAATCCCTGAAACTGTAATGAGCACGAAACTTAATGGTTTCTATGCGGTACATATGGAAAAGTAATTTTTTCGCACAACCTCAATTCGAACACAAATTCATCAAGAAAAATAAATTTAGTGTCCTAAAGATAACATAAATTTAGTGTCCTAAAGATAACATGTAGGCTTCCTTAGTACTTATCTTTTCAACAAACACATAGTCGGCGTTAATAATGGTTGTGCACTATTTCAAGAGAAACAGTAGGACAAGGAAAAAAATCCGTATGAAAATTGAACAATTCATACACCAAACAGTGGATCAATGACCAAAAATGATCAGCTGATCAATGTAACAGTACACATTGAAACAATGAATCAATGAAGTATAAAGAAGAACTTTTAATCTCTTATTCAATATATCGAAATTACATTGTACATTGCTTATATATACATCAAGATGGTGTACATTGCACACCCCTGTTATAACTGCCTAAAACAAACTAACATAAACCTGTGCTACACTATACCAGATGCCTATACATGATTCAATACATACATACCAGATTACATAAACAACTTCATGATACAATTATATAACTCTACATCCCCCCCTCAAGATGGAAGTCTATGCCAATCACATAGACCCATCTTGGATAATAAATCAGAGAACAAAGGAGCTGGTAAAGACTTGGTAAACAAATCAGCCAACTGTAACCGAGTAGAAATATACCGTGGAAGAACAAAACCACACTTGAACTGATGTCTAACCAGGTGACAATCAATTTCCAAATGCTTGGTACGTTCATGAAAAACAGATTGGCGAGAGAGATGTATCGCACTTGATTATCACACCAAAGAGGTATTGGAAGAGAAGTAGGAACATCTAAGTCCTTAAGGATATAGGAGATCCATAACGATTCACAAAGCTACGGAAGATAAACTTTGATATTCGAACTTCAACGGAAGACTTGGATACAATAGCTTGTTTCTTAGTTTTCCAAGAGATCAAAGATGATCCCATGAACACACAATAACCAGTAAGAGATTTTCGAGAAAGAGGACAAGCAGCCCAATCTGAATCATAGTAAGCAACAACAGAGAGATCCATCCGAACAGGGAAAAACAAACCCCTGCGAAGGAGTACCTTAAGGTATCGTAAAACATGAAGTGCGCCGATCCAATGTTGCTCTGTAGGGGCTCGAATGAACGACTTAAGCGTTGCGTGGCGTAAGTGATGTCGGGACGAGTGAATCCTAGGTAAAGAAGTCGACCAATGAGTCGTCTATATCTATCAACTTCAATGAACAAAGGGAATCAATATCGGTAAACTTGCGATCACGAGGTAGTGGAGTAGCAAATTTGGTTTGGCCATGGTAAGACCAAAGATCATTAAGTAAATCAAGAACATACTTGCGTTGATGAACATAAAGACACGAGGAAGATCGAACCAATTCTAAACCCAAGAAGTAACGAGCTTGACCAAGATCCTTGATGGTGAACAAGGTATGTAAAAATGTCTTGACTTGAGTAATTAACTCAAGAGAAGTACCAGTAAGAAGGACATCATCCACATAAACCAGGAACACCAAAAAGCGATCGTCGGTTTTGTAAGTAAACAAGCAGGGATCATGAGCAGACTGAATGAAACCAAAAGATTGAAGTTTAGATGTAAGCTCATGATTCCATTGTCGAGAAGCTTGCTTCAAACCATACAAGGATCTATGAAGTTTGCAGACTTGATCAGGTGAAGCCAAACTGTAACCATCAGGAGGCTTCATGTAAACATCCTCATCAATATAGCCATGTAAGAAGGCATTGTTAACATCCAATTGATGTAAAGGCTAATCTCGAGCGGTTTGCTAAGGATAAAACAATCCTAACAAAGTGACATTCTTGGCAATTGGAGAGAAAGAATCGATATAATCAACACCTTCAATTTGGTTAAAACCCTTTGCAATCAAACGAGCCTTACACCTATCCAAGGAACCATCAGGATGAAGTTTAATCTTGTAAACCCACTTAGAACCAATGGCCTTTTTACCAGGTGGTAGGGTAGTAAGGCTCCAAGTACCATTGGCTTCCAAAGCCTGTAATTCCTTATTCATTGCTTCAACCCAAACAGGATCATGCTGAGCTTGAATATAACAAGTAGGCTCCTTTATGTTTGAGACATCGGTCAAGAAGCACTTGTAATCGCAGTAATGTTTGAAGAATGAATAAAAGGAAATGTAGGAGGAGTACCAAGAGACAAAGGAATCGTTGCAGGTGGGAAATCAGATGTATGAACATTGTTTAAAACAAAATCATTCATCCAAAGAGGCTTATGAACAGCACGATTACTTTTCCGAGTAATAACAGCTTGAGTAGGAGGCAGGACAACTTCATGTAAGCCATCATTAGTTTGAGGTACTAATGTATCATTAATAGGCATAGATGAGATACTTCGGGAACATCAAAAGATGTTTCAATAGGTAATTCCTGAGAGTGAGGCACAGTAGCAGATGTAGGAGCAATATTTGAAGAAGGTACAACAATAGGAGCTGGAATATCTCTCAAGTAATCAGTGTTATCATCACAAGAGATAGGCACAGGACACTTTGAACTTGCAGTATCTTTGTGAAATGGAAACTGATTTTCAAAGAAAATCACATCTCTTGAAACAAAACATGTATGTGTGGCCATGTTGTACAATCGATAAGCCTTTTGACCAGGAGAATAACCAAGAAAGATACACTTAATGGCTCGTGAATCTAACTTGGTTTTGCTTGGTGAAACATTGGTAGCAAAATACAAACAACCAAAAGTCTTCAAAGATGAATAATTTGGTAACCTTCCAAATAAAAGATGATAAGGAGACTTCCATTTCAGTAACTGAGAAGGTAATCTGTTAATGATGTATGTGGCAGTAAGAACAACATCACCCCAGAATTTTGTGGACAAACTAGACTGAAAAATCAAGGCTCTTGTAACTTGCAACATATGACGATGCTTTCTTTCAACCACACCATTTATTTGAGGTGTATATGGTGTTGATCTTTGATGAATAATTCCCAAACCAGAGAATAAAGCGTGACAATCTTTATTACAAAACTCAGTACCATTATCAGTCCTAATGGTTTGAACTGAGGCCTTGAAATGAGTTTGAACAAAAACTATAAACTGTTTGATGAGATTGCATGTAAAGGACTTATGTTTCATCAAAAATGTCCATGTGAATCGACTAAAATCATCCACAATAGTCAAAAAATAATGAGCTCCTTGAATAGAGAGCTCGCTTATAAGGTCCCCCGACATCCATATGCAACAATGGAAAGGATAAGAAGTTTGAATAGAACTCAATGGAAAAACCATTCGCATTGTTTGGACATTTGACATGACTTCACAAGCTACATTGTATCTTACATTTGAAGAATTTGTTAAGTAACAAATCAAGTTGTTTTGTTACATTAATGTAAGGGTGCCCCAAACGACAGTGCCATGAAAAATTACCAGTAGCATTATTACAACATGCTAGTGACAATTCTGTAGGAGATACAAATGAATCAATGACTTCTTTATGAAAAGAACTGGAATCCAGTATGTAGAGTCCTCCAATCATCCTTCCCACAGCTAGAACTTGAGAATTCTCAATGTTCTGTATAGCACAAAAAGATGGATAAAACTCAATTGTCAGTTTAGTAGATGAGAGTAATTTACTAACAGACAAAAGATTATACTTGAATGAGTTTATATGCAAACAGGAAGAAAGAACTAAGTCTGAACTCAGCTTCACATCTCCAATGTAATTAACTTCTTTAGTATGTCCATCAGGCAAACAAACCATTACAGGTTTAGCTAAAACAGTGACATTAGCAAGCAAATCATAACTAATACACATATGATTTGTTGCTCCACTATCCACAATCCAAGCATCTGAATTAAAGGAGGAACAAGAACCAGAAAGCCTTTTATATGAACTACCTGTAAAATTAGATATAGCTGAATTCACTTGAGCAGAAAATTCTTCAGCTGAAACAGACTTTCCTTTCATGAAGTTCTAAATCCCTTGCTATATCATTGATGCAATATTAGATTGAAAATCTTCAAATTGAAGGGGTCCTGCATCTTGTATATCCAGAGGTGATTCCATCAAATTCACAAGAGACTTTGAACTGTTTGACATCTGCTTCTTGTCAAGTTCTTTCTAATACCAATCTGGAATCCCATGAAGTTTGAAACAAGTCTCTTTTGCGTGCCTTTTTGCCTTACAATGATCACAAAACGAATCATCTTTATTGACAAATTTCTTGTGATTTCCTTTTCCAGCAAACCTATGAACATTGGTCGAACCAGATGATCCTGAATTAACCTTGGTAGTTTTCATCATCATGGTTGTATCTATCGCGGGGGAATAGCTAACATGTACCTCCTTTTGCTTTTCAACTCTAAGAACCATAGAGTAAGCTTTGTTTATACTTGGCAATGGATCCATCACCAATATTTGATTACGAATATGATCATACATATCACTTAATCCCATCAAAAATTGCATCACCTATCATTAGACTCGAAGCGACCAATCTTCAAGCTCCACATTCACACATAGGTAAAGGGACTAAAGCATTTCAGTTCATCCCAAAGCTTCTTAAGTTTTGTATAATATCTTGTGAAATTGATAGATCTCCTTGACTTAAAGAAGCAATATCTCATTTCAATTGATACAAGAGAGGACCATTACATTCTCCAAACCTTTCTTTCAATTCATTCCATAGATCAAAAGAAGAAGTTGTATAAAGAAATGCTTCAACGATATCCTTTGAAATAGAATTCAAGATCCAAGAAGTGACCATATAATCCACTTTGATCCATCGATCCAGATTAGGATCAGTGGAAATCGCTTTAACCATCGCCATCAATGAAACCAATCTTCGTTTTTGCACCTAAAGCAATCATCATAGCTCGACTCAGGACAAGTAATTTGAACCAAGAAGAGAATTGGAGACAAATATCATACCAGGATGATCAGATCCTTGAAGGAGATAAGGACTTTCAACTCCAAGATCACCCGCATCGAGCTATTCTGCTCCATTTCGAATTGAAGAACTTGAAGAACCATGATTAGATGCCATGATCAGACACTCAATTCAACCAAAATTCAACACAGATCAAGAACAAGTAGAACACCGCTTCGATACCATGAACAATTCATACACCAAACAAAGTGGATCAATGACCAAAAATGATCGGTGATCAATGTAACAAGACACATTGAAACAATGAATCAATGAAGTACAAAAAAAAACTTTTAATCTCTTATTCAATATATCGAAATTACATTGTACATTGCTTATATATACATCATGATGGTGTACATTGTACACCCCGTTATAACCGCTTAAAACAAACTAACATAAACTTGTGCTACACTATACGAGATGCCTATACATGATTCAATACATACATACCAGATTACATAAACAGACCGTGATACAATTATATAACTCTACAAAAATCAAACCTAATTCCTAAATTTATTTGATCAATCATAAACCTTATGTTACAAGAAAAATTAGAACACTTTATAAGACTGAGAGAGAGAGAGGAAATCGGATGTAAAGAACGAACCACCATTCACATCTTTAGTCACTTCCATAAGTGAATCCATTGACACGATCAAAGACATGCATACAAGAGAGATGAAATACAGGCATGAGAATCAACAAATCTGAGTTTGATTTACTAATAATCCAATGTGATCATCTCTTCGTTAGGAGATTGTAAGAGTATCGACCTTTAAGAGAGTATTTATCGAGTTCAAGGTGGTGATGAAGTGGAGTTCGAGTTGGCGATGAACTGTGAAGATAGAAAAAAGGAATTGGAGAAAAGAGGTAGACTTGGATGGAAGATAATGCAAGAAGAAAGGGAAAAATGACTTTTTGCTTACAACTCAAAATTTGGAGACTCGCTATTTTATATATTTGATATATATATATGGGTAATTTTACAATGGAGCTCAAATATATACCTATGTCATGGGAACTATATATCTCACCGTTGGATTACTATGAAATTTTAATCTAATGGTGATTGATGTAGTGCATTTAATGCAAAACACATTAAATGCACAATAAATGCTATGTAATTGAGTTCCATGATAGAAGCACACACATATATATATATATAGCATTTAGTACGCATTTAATGTGTTAAAATTCCATAGTAATCAAATGGTGAAATATATAGTTCCCATGACATGGGTATATATTTGAGCTCCATTATATATATATATATATATATATATATATATATATATATATATATATATATATATATATATATATATATGCAAACCTCATGGTCTCACAAGTTTTATACATATATGCATGTAATGTAACCTCATATTGATAATTATCCTCACTTGTATGTGTATTTAATGTGCAAAAGATTTTGTACATTGACAGCAATCAACATTTCCAGCAGTTCGTCAAGGAACTGAAAGATAAGGCATGCGAGCTTAAAGAGGCGAAAGAAGATCTTAAAGAAAGGCAAGTTTAGTGTGTGTTTGCTCTCATTTCAATCTTCCGCAAGAATATAGCATTTTTAGGTTATAGGTTGAGACATACCTTTGTATGTCAAGGCTGGCAGAAGCTTCAACGGAGGCCCTGAGATGTTACTCCCAAATACAGAACGAAGCAGACAACAGAGCAACTTTACAAACGCATGGATGGCGCGTGGACAGATGCCGAAGGTACAGCCAGAAAAGTGAGTGTTTAATCTAGTTTCCTGATAATATTACAGATGCATTTTTTCCCATGTTATTTTGTTTCTGGTGGAAAGTTTTTCATTTCTCAAATTCCAATAACTGGCTGTTGATAATCATCGGGTTTATTCATGGCAAGGTTTCTTGTTGGTAGCTGCTCAATATCAATGTGAATGCACTAGGCTGGGAAGTTGGAGATTCGATTTTAGATGCTTTCATTTTTATTTCTTTTCAGTTCTGGAATCCAACTTCGTAAGTGAAATTCAATAGAACAAGGAATTTTTTTTTCTAAATTCCTCCGAGTGCGTATGAAGTTCATAATATAAGAGTACCATATTGTTGTTATGTCTTTATTTGGGAATTGACAGTGATACCTCTGTGGTTTTAATAATTCTGGAAAAGATGATATCGTGATCTAATTTGTTTCTTTGTTTTCTGTTTTTCGACTTTCCTTTTAGAGTCAGTAGAAGGTAAACTTTGCATGTAAAAATTACATTCCCAGTTTCATTTGTTGTTTAGGATGACTTTAAGCTGCTCTTATTGTATGTTAAATGTGCAGTAAGCGCAAATAAAGTGTGAATTTCAACGCATGGAGATGAAAATTCGGTAAATCTATAATTAATTGAGATTTTTCATATATGAAATGTGTTTCTGCATATCTTTGGATAGGAATTCATGGTTTGCTTGGTGGTTGGAACTTGGATGCATTAAAAAGCTAATCCCTGGCATTAATAATGCCACATTCGCTCAGTTGAAAGAAAAAACATCGCTAAGGATATGGTAATCCCATCCTGTGTGGAATAAACAATGATACTCCCCTATTTTAAAATAATCTCACCTCAAGCAGGAAATTTATGCTGGGAATTAGGCTATTAGCGTATTCTGATACTACAGAATATTTCTTGTGTGCGGTGAACTGACCCTCAATCTCATAATAAAAATGAAAGGCTTCATGAAAATGCCTTGTCACAATCAACGACATACTGTTAAGCTAAACTTTTAATTCTTTTGTGTAAGTTGAATAATGAAAGATGATTGCAAGATTGTTGGTCGTTGTAAAATTTTGAGTATATCTTGGTATATGATTGCAGATTTATAGATAGGCCTTGCGTCACGGGCAGCTTTATGAATTTAGAATCGACTTGCGTTTAGCTTAAATCTTGAGGTTGGAATCTTACACTTAGGTTAGTTTCCTATTTGTATTTTTTGCTTTCAAACTCAATCCAGCTCTGAGGCTAGCTAGTACTTGACAAAGCAAAGTTAAGTAATGCGTAAATTTATTAAATTAATTTTGGCTTCTTATCCTATTTAGCACTGATTATGCAACATCACTATTAAGTATTGAAATCTATTTTATGAAGGGTTGGAGGGTTGACTCCCTGGTTAGATTGACCAACTCTGAACTTGCTTGTGGTTAACACTTAAGCCTATTCAATTGACAAGCTTTTGCAGTTGCTTTGCTAACACTTGAACATTTTTCAATTTGCGAAAAACCTTACATTTGATAGGAGTTCTTTAAAGGCGTTATGACAATATGACGTAAATTGCATGATTTCGGTAAGAGACATGAATTACATGACGAAGCTGAAGAATTTCTTATCGCAATGATGAGGGTGAAAAATCAATTTTGATGTGATCCAACTATACTGGAACAACAGTTTATGAGAGTTACTAGGTGCTTGCAAGACTATTAAGAGAAAGGGAAGGCTCTTTCAAGTTGGTAAAAGAGAGTGAGTGAAGTGGAAGAGATCTTCATGGGTCAAAATCGTTAAGACAGCTTAGGGAAAGAGAGGAGATTATCTGAATTATCTGTATCTTTTGGTTTGTATATTGTTTTTGGTCTCAGTTCCCTATCAAGAGAACTAGATTGTTGCTTTTGCTGGTTTACATGGTAGTACATTTCTAATTTGTTCAAATTCTTGAAAGAGAAGAATGAAAATAGCAAAAAGGAAACTTTAAACTTATGCGTAGAGGCTAGAACTAGTGAGTAGTGAATACTGATTATAGAACAGAAATGGTAAGAATCAGAATTCTTTCCATGGGAAAATCTCAAAAAAAAAAAAAAAAAAAATCAAATTATTGTGAGAATTCA
This sequence comes from Stephania yunnanensis, assembly GCA_039657365.1. Classification (NCBI taxonomy): domain Eukaryota; kingdom Viridiplantae; phylum Streptophyta; class Magnoliopsida; order Ranunculales; family Menispermaceae; genus Stephania; species Stephania yunnanensis. The sequence continues at coordinate 31,331,403 of CM077585.1, read as the reverse complement.
TATTTGATTGCATCAGCTTGCAAATCGATGCACATAATTAACGTGATAACACCGCATGGACCAGTACAAAATCTTGAATGTTAATGCTAAATGCTGGTGTTTTAGCCACATCGGAATGTTTTACTTGACTTGAAAGTTTTAGACTAGTTATATGCTGTTGCAGACTTGCAGTATAATAGCTGTACATAAAGAGTAAGAATTTTTTAAGTAGGTTTTCTTTGATTCATTTCAATGTATTTTATTTAATTTAAATTGTTTCGCATTTGCATTTTATAGGTGTCAACGAATGTGAAGGAGAAAGTATCAGCTGCTCCTGAGGAGGTAGTTAATTCTGCTATTTCATTGTTGAAGCTTATGGTAGACTTCTAAATTTGTTGTCTTGGCAACTTTTACTTTTCTCTTTCTGATCATGACATAGGTAAAAGAAAGCCTTGGACTTGGAAAGCAAGATTCGTCAAGCTGCAGTCATACTTCTAATAACTCAAGAACAGATGGCAAGGATGGATGTGGCACAACTGCTAGGGAAGATGGTTCTCAGAATTCAAAGTCCGACAATACTGAAGAAACATTATATGGCAGGTTCAAGTCAAGTGCTTTGTCTGCTTTATCTAAGGTGTCTGTAGCCTTTCAAAAATTGAAGGATGCAAAGGTTGTTGATTTAGCTAAAAAGGGCTATAGCATTGTAAAAGATGAGTTGAATGGTAATGCAAGTAAGGAGAAGCGTGTGCAATATGCGTCTTCCTCTTCAAGTGGAGAGAGAAGCACAAAAACTGATATTGTTGTTGTACCCACAAAGCAGTCACGCTGGGGGTAAGAAATGGGAATCCTTCAAGCACAAGGTTAGTCATTCTGTCTGGACTATTCCATTCAGATTCGCATTGGAGCAATTTTCATGTTTTTCATTGTAGATTTTCAGTTGAAATTATCTGTTACTATGCCAGATGAGAGGGCATCCTGCATTTAAGCGTATCAGTGGGGTCAGTGAACCTGTTGTAACAAAGGGGCAGGAGGTTTGTTTTTCCTCATTACAACGCATGGCTATTGCTATTACTATTACTACTACTGTTATTACTGCTGTTTTCGTTGATGTTTTTAATACTTAATGGTATGGCATAAATTTTGAAGAAAGTGTCCATTTCAAAAACTTAGTCCTTGGCCGGATGTAGATCAGGATAAATATTATTAATAAGGGAATTGCATTCATCCATTGTACCTTTATGAAAATCTGCGACTCTACATTGACCATGCATTCTTATTGAGTTTCGCTAAGGAGAATTTTGTTTAGGTGTCTAGTTGATTTGTGGAGGATTCATTCCCTATGGACAAAGAGTTTTGGTTTTTATGTTATATATACATGTATACTTTGTGGCTGTTGCCCTGTTTACCATTTAAGATTTGATTGGGTTTCCAAAAGTTGGTAGTTTGACTGGCTTGTGGACTTGCTGCTTATGCTTCCCTTATCTGGTGGGAATCACATGATATTGACTGTTATCCTGGACTGAAATTTGGCAGTTTGCTGAGGATATGCGGGAAAGGTGGGAAACTAGTGATAACCCTGTTGTTCACAAAATTCAAGAGTGAGACGCTTCAGTTTTGTCCTTTTCGTCTTTGACCTACTTGGAATGTTACTCTCCTGTTAGTTGGAATTTATTTTTCCTATTACTTTCAGTATTACTTGTGTTATTTCAGTCAATGATGGAGAGAATGCCAACTAAGTTATCCATCAATGCGTGATTTATATAACTCCATGTTTGAAGCATATTTTGTGAAGGTCTAAATTTAATTTGCTCCGACTTTTCTCCCCCAAAACAATTGTAAAGTAAAAGAATATCAAGATTGTGAATTTCTTACTTACTACTGCATTTAATAGGCATATTAATGTGGATTTCTTGCTGATCTGCCTTCCGGTGCTGTCTTGCGTATGTATACAGTGTATCAATTGGCAAGATTTGCTTCTTTTGTTAAATATGTCTGCTGAAAAACTACCATATGGGTTAAGTGACAAATATGTGAGGAATTGTGAATGTATACATGTCTTAAAGCACATAGATGGTCAAGAACAAGAAGAACCAGTCCGTGTTTACTCTAAGCTTGTAGCAAGAAAATATAGGTTATAGATGATTAATTTGTGCCATCGATATAATAAGAACCACTATCCTCCCTTAATAAGAAGAGTTGAGACGAGCAAAATTATGAATGGGGAGAGTGGGTAAATAACATGAATGGTGTAAATGTGTTATAAAATATATAAAATTAATTATTTCTGTTAAAAGGCTATGTTCGATACATTTCTTTTGTTAGATTAATTCATGATAAAAATAGATAAATGGAGAGACCATTGCCTCTATCAGTATTGTAACTCTGATGATAACGAATTAATCAATAACTATTGGAAGTTCAAGATTGCTGGGTTCCGTATGCAGAACTATTCATAAAATGTTTGTACAATTCTTTTTCATCCTCCTGTTTCTAAAGATGAACACGTTCGGATATTTGTTGTGAATCACCTTAATCAAATTACAGATAACTTGATCTTCTTTGACAAGTTGAGTAACGTTGAGGATGTAATCATCATGGTGTAAAATGTCCTTTTTAAGTTTCCTTCAACTGCTCCAACATCGTTGCTTATCTTGATTATTGATTTAGTGAATCTTTTTTATCAGTCTCAACGAATCTGTTTTCGGAGAAACAGCTACTGCCATATCCTTCAAGGAAATTCGCCGCAGGGACCCGTAAATACTGTAACCCTTAGCAGCTGCATTCTTTTACTTTTACATTCTATTTTATAAAGCTTCTTATATGGTTTAATAAAAATGTTTCCAGTCCTAGATATTTCTCTTTACCAGAGTTTGTAGAGGTCGTTTATCGCTTCTATTATAAATTAATGCATACAATTATCCCTGGTATTGCATATACCAAGCTACAATCTGGAACATCCACTGTTTTTCTTACAAACATTCAAAACAAAACTGTTGATCGAAAACAGTTAAATTGGAAAGACATTCCTCTTCCTCATCATTGGTCTATTACAGACACAAATACAGAAGAATCTCAAAAGAGACCTGTGACTCAAGAGATTAATCAAATTATTACACATGATGATGGTAAAATTGATATAATCTTTGCTCCTCGAGCATCCACATCAACTTTTACTTCCACTTCTTTCCCTCCTCGAAATATTCTCGTTCTGTTCCTACAACCATACCACCGTTTTTGTCATTGATTCTGAAGAAAAACATCCTGCTCCACCTATTGGTGTTGCTAATCCAGTTTACAATCCTCCTTCAACGACTAATGGTGATAATGTCAGTATTAATGATTTTGCTGATTATCACATTAATGTTGTTTCTCTTGTAGAAGAAGAAACACCGTCGTCATCCCCTAAATTTTTTATGGATTATGAATCCCTAAAACAACAATTTTTAAATCATCCATTTAAACCTTACTTTTGTAAAATCATCCCTTTCGAAAAACAAGCAATTTTTCGTGAAAAATATTTTGACTATGTCAAAACACATCAAGACAATATTGCTTTCTTTGATTGGTTAAAAACCATTTGTCCTAAATTATCTTTACAAATTAATACCATTTGGGAAAGTACTTGGTACAAAATTCAACCAACCTCATCCGCCTTTGGCTCCCTTCAAAATTCGAGACGATATTAAAGCATCTCCCTTCAAATCAACATATGATGATACTGGTCCAATCTCTAAAAGAGATTTATCTCATATAATTGAACAAAACAATTATACAAACATGTATCTGTCTACCACGACACCTTCACACATACAAAAGGTAGTTCCTTCATCTTCACATCCTCCAAAACTTCAAAAATCCTTCTTCCCACCTTCCTCCTCTCAACCTTTACCTTCATTTGCCCCCAAATCTGCTAAATATTCGGATGAATTTTTAGATATTCTTACCACAATAAACTATCGCAACTCCATATAAAACCCATTATTTGAAAGCTACGGCGTCAACACCTTCATCCTCTAAATCGTCAAAAGATAAAGCACCTGTCGTTGCTACATTAAATCAAGAATCGAATCATACTGATACAGATTCTACGCATTCGTTTAACGAACACTTAAGTCATAATGAACCATTAGCGGATGAATCCGAACAATCTATTGATATCAATCGTATTATGCGAAAAACTTTTAAACCTTCAAACAATCGTTATCATTTACGTAAACAATTTTATTCTCGGCCATCTCTGACTGACCTTATTCTAGAAGAAAATGTTCCACGGAATCAAAAATATGATGGCTCCACAATCTATGATTGGAGTATTGATGGATTATCCGAGTATCAAATTTTGGATCTAAAAATGCATATATATGCTCAAGCATGCTCTCTCCGTAAACATCCTGAAATTGAGATCACAAAAGCCATTACATCTGGTTTTACTGGCCAACTATATGGTTGGTGGCATTATGTTGTTACAGACTTTAAACGAAATGAGATTTACAATGCCATTAAAACAGATAATTTGAATCAACCAATCCTAAATAATGAAGGTCGCACAATTTCTGACAATGTTAATACCCTTATGGCTAACATTATTTGGCAATTTGTTGGTCATCTTGATTCAATTAATGAAAAGATTCGTGATCAATTACAAAATCTACGATGTAGAACTCTCAATGATTATCGATGGTATAAAGATACCTTCTTCTCAAAACTCTATTCTTTAACCGAGCAACATGATATTGCTTTCTGGAAAGAAAGATTTATTGCAGGATTGCCACCTTTCTTTGCTAATAAAATTAAAGATTACATAAAAGATCATTATGATAATACTTTAGCAGAATTATCTTATGGTGATGTAACCCAATTTGTGCAAACATGTGCTCTTTCTATCTCGCAATGATATGCGTCTTAATCGCCAACTTCAAAAGGAAAAGAATACTCCGAAGCATGATCTTGGAAATTTCGTTATGACTATGGTCAAGATATGGATTTTGCCCGCTTCAGTAAATCCTAAACATCATCGGTCTAGAGAAAGCAGTCACATCTCACTTCTTCTAAATGAAATTCTAAACGAAAGTATTTCCATAAAGCAAATCGCTTTCCTAAAACCGAGCCAAAGAGCTCGCCATCTTCTTCTAAAAAGAATAATGTCTGTTTTACTTGTGGCAAACCAGGACATTATGCAAATAAATGCCATTTGAAAAACTTTAAGAAGAAAATTCATCATATCTCTTATAATGACAAATCTTCCTCTCTTCCTCTCGATGAATGACAAGTGTCTTTCTAATCTTCCTCATACATCCTCATCATCTTCGAGCGAGAAATAAATGTTTTAACTACTCATGAAGAATTAATTCTTTCTATTGGTGAAAATATTACGATCCTTCTTTGAAGTATAAATATTTCACTTGAAATAGTTTCACACACACCTCTTCTTCTTTTGATCTTAGTATCGAAGAATTTCCTTTTGGATCATCCGATCTTAATAAACGACAATCCAAATTTACGGAACAATTAAAAATTGATCCAACTAAATACACCTTTTCTAGTTTGATGCAAGTGGTTGGAAAAAAGCCTCATCAGCTACTATTCAATCCCTTTAGATGAAATTAATCGGTTAAAGATCGAAACTCAACATTTATCTTCTCGTATAACTACTTTGGAAAATTTACATCCTCTGAAGCTAGTTATATTTATGACCGGATAATGTTTTTATTGAATCTATTACTCGATATGAGTATCAACATTGGTTTACACCAATTACTTTTGCTATGAAAGGATTCATCCAAATGCAATACTTTAATTGATTCTGGTGCCGATCTAAATTGTATTCGTGAAGGGTTAATTCCCTTGCGTTTTTGTGAACGCACAGATACTGATCAGCATATTTCTGTTGCCAATGGACAACAAACTAGAATCAAATATAAAATCTCTCATGCACATATTTGTCATCAAGGCATCTGCATTCCTACATCCTTTATTATTATTAAAGGATTAAAACATGATATGTTATTAGGAACACCATTTTTACAGAAAATTCAACCCTTTTCTGTTTCCACGAATGGTATTTCTACCAAAGTTCAAGACAAATCTTTGCATTTTGCTTACCTTGATCCTCCCAAAGACTCATTCTTAAATCAGATTGTAAACCAAATTGAATTTAAAAACAATCATATTCGGTTTTTAAAACATGAAATTCTCATCCTTAAAACTGATCAAGTTTTACAATCTCCTTCTTTTAAAACAAAGTTAAATACTTTTCAAGCAACTATACAACAAAAATGATGTTTTGACATTCTTCGCATTTTGGGAACGAAAACATCATATTGTTAAGTTGCCGTACATTTCGTAATTTAATGAATCTCGAGTTTCCTACAAAAGCAAATCTTTCTCAAATGAATTCGCGATTGCGAAATCTTTGTAAAAACGAGATTAAAGATCTTCTCAAGAAAAAACTAATAACCCCTTCTCAATCACCATGAAGTTGTCATCATTTTATGTTGAAAATGCTCTGAATTAGAACGAGGAGTTCCTCGACTTGTTATTAATTATAAACCCCTTAATAAAGTTTTAAAAACAATTCGCTATCCTCTCCCCAATAAATCTGATCTCATCAAAGCAACAACCTCTGTTGTTGTCTTTTCAAAGTTTGATCTTAAATCTGGCTTTTGGCAAATTCAAGTTCATCCTGCTGACAGGTATAAAACGGCCTTTAATACTCCATTCGGCCAATATCAATGGAACGTCATGCCTTTTGGATTAAAGAATGCTCCTTCTGAATTTCAGAAAATTATGAATTATATTTTTAATCCCTACCATAATTTCATCCTTGTCTATATTGATGATCTTTTAGTTTTCTCTCCTTCCATTGATTAACACTGGAAATATTTATATACCTTTCGGGCAGTAATCATCAAAAATGGTCTTGTTTTATCACAAAAGAAAATGCATCTATTTCAAACAGATGTTACTTTCTTAGGATTTAAGATTTCCAATCAAACCATTACTCTTGTTAATAGGGTCATCAACTTTGCTGATAAATTTCCTAATCGGTTAACTGATAAAAATCAATTACAACGATTCCTTGGTTGCCTTAATTATCTCTATGATTTTTATAAAAATGCAGCCCTTGATCGAAAAATCCTACATGAATTACTTAAAAAGGATTCTAAATTCCTTTGGACTCCTGATCATACTAAAGCCATTCAAACCATCAAACAAAAGGTTAAAGCCCTTCCCTGCCTTCATTTGGCAAATCAAAATTATTTCAAAATTACTCAGACTGATGCTTCTGACAATGGTTATGGAGGAATACTTCTTAAAAAAACAACTACTGGTTCGGAACAGTTAGTTTGCTTTACTTCCAAACTCGAAGTCACTCAATGTGACTATTCTACCATCAAAAAGGAAGTTTTAGCCATTGTATTATGTGTTCAAAAATTTCAAGTCGATGTTTTAAATCAAAAGTTTTTTATTCGTGTTGATTGCAAATCGCCAAAGAAATTCTTTTTAAAGATGTCAAAAATTTGGTTTCTAAACAAATTTTCGCTCGATGGCAAGCAATATTAAGTATTTTTGATTTTGATATTGAATATATTAAAGGTAGTGATAATTCCTTGCTCGATTTTCTTTCAAGAGAATTTCTTACTTCACCTTCTATTCATTCCTTACAGATCATGAAAAAGGGCAAATCTCCCCGCCTCCAATCGCTTTAAGCCTTTGGCTTCTCCTGAACCTCATTGTGTGTATCACAAGACTAATCAATGTCTCCTTCTCATCATTGAGAATTATCTTTTGGATAAATCCCTTGATACCCAAATTAATTGTATCATGCCTCCGGCCTACATTTTCTTCCTCCTCGACCTCATCTTAATATCAAGTTCTATGAGAACATCCTCGTTTCTACACAATCTGTTCATTTTGAACACTTTACAAGAGAAAACTCCAATGAAATTGGTTATTCTAAATTCAAGATTCAAAAAATATTATCACCACAGATTGGTGTTCTCTACATAAATATATGACCCCTAATCCTTTTGTTTACAAAGAAATAGTGATTGCCAAAGAGAAACCCGCAATGTTTATATGTTATCGTGATTATATTGATGCTTGGCGTAATATTTTATTTTATCTCGACCCTAAAACAAACCATTCATGGTACATCACTTTCAAAACAGATGCAATTGTCATTTCCTTCTTGGTTCATCACAGATTTGGTGGAACAAATTTGGTCCTTCTCCCGACATTTTCCTCCTACAAGAAGACGTAAATTTGACATTGAACAAACTTCACTCCTTCATTTTATGCATAAGCATTCTATCCCTGGATTTTGAAATGGGAATATGCTACTCATGAGGTTACCTCTAACAATATCACTATACATACCTTTCTCTAGATATATCTTGTAAGTGGTGGAATAAGTTTAATTATTCAAGCACTTACCTCAATTAACCCAATGACTCCTATTAAACTTCATGAATTTCCCGCCTTAACTTCTTCGTTTAAAGAAGTCGTTACCAAAACTAAGCCTAAAACCACCGAACCAAATGAAGCCTTTTCCTCCATTATTCAACTCCTTTGATCTAGCTCAAGTTATACTTGATGAAATAAAACAGTTACGTGATGACAATCAAAGTCTTCGTCAACAAATTCAACAAGTTGCTTCGAAGTGTTCCTCATCTACCAAATTTGTTTCAGATGATAACATTCAGGTTCTTTATGATCCAGATTTCTGACTAAGTCATTCGGAAGACTCAACATAAATTATGACTAGCTATCAAGATTCTGCTCAGCCTCTCCTGAATCATGACATCCGGCAACCTCTGATTGATTATTTATACTCTGAAGTATTTTCCAATGGAATAAAACTTAATTGGATCTCTGCCACTTCTCAGTATGAGATAACTATATTTACTGGTCAAATAAGTTTTTCTTGGACTACTGAAGATACTATGCTTCTTATGGCCTTATGGTATCTTTTGGGGTGTCCCTACATTCGTGTGATCATAAATTATCCAGACATTATGCGATATTCGGAATATGTTCATCTTCCTCTATGGCGCATGCTACGCATTTATCCACTATCGCAGCTTTGTTTATTTTATCATCGGTTCTCTTGGCCCATGCCATGATCCTTTTCCTGGACGTGTCCGACCATCTCGCCCATGCCATACATCTTTTCAAGGTCGGGATTCCTAGAATCATTTCTAGCCCTTTTCCTTTGTCTCATGCCATTCATGCCCCGCCTCATCAGTGCCCATGCTCATCGTGCCCATGCCGCTCTATTATTGCCACGCCATATGTCACTCTATTATTGTCACGCCATACGATAGTATCGTCAAAGATTGTGATCTCTTTTGTCTATAGCTTTATGTCACTTTAACTAAAGTTGCACTATAGTTGTATCTTTTGTCATTTCGGTTTGTTTTGTGTCTTGTCTACTTTGTAAAAGCAAAAGTAAGCTTATCTTATTGTCCTGTAAGGACCACCCTTCCATCGGTGGTGCGTCTATATATAGGGTTTATGTTGCAAGAATCAAGATATCGGGTCTTAAGTTTGTAATCGTTTCTAAGTAGTTTGCTCTTGTTTTGTGCTCTAATATTGTACGATTGTGTTCTCATCCTTAATAATAGAGTCGTTTTATTATCTTGCTCCCATTACTCAAGTATTATATTACCTCTTCCTGTGATCGTTCTTTATGTGAGTTTCCTCATCTTTATCACAATATCAATCATCAATTTACCCGTTACCCTGTTGAGTTCAACTACATCGCGTCATTTTAAATCATTTGGTATAAATACCTAAAACAGCAGCTTTATATGCATTATCCTTATGTAAATCTATAGTAAAGTTAGGAAAACAATCAAAGTATAATGGTCATTCTGAAAGACTACCTTCAATTATTCCTAACAAAGAATCTTGAAAATCAAGATGACGTTTATCTCGAACAGAGACCATAGCGGCAGTGTTTAGTCCTAAAACGACTAATGGTTTAATTGCAACCTGAATAAGACCAAGGTGCTGATATTTATGAGTAGCTCTATGGCTTTGAATTTTTTCAGGAGAAAGGAGATAAATCTCTTGTCCATCGTCAATAATAGAGATGGTGTCTTCTTCAAGTTTGATTATATAATTTTATTTTTTGGAAAAATTTCCATGTTTATAGATTGCGAGAGGGTTCAACCTCAGGAATAGACCAATTTTGAAGAGATTGATCAATATTAGAATAAGTAACTTCATAAACATTTTTAAGATTATGCTTTGATATTTTTTTAGTAGAGGTAGGATTAGAAGATGACGACTCTGAAGAAGAAGAAGAAGGAGAACCAGGTTCAAATTTTACTGGAGTTGATTTAAAAGAAAGAACTTTTGAAATAGTTTTTCGAAGAGAACTCATGGTTAAACAAAAGGGTTAACACACGCTTGGTCAACGATTTATTGCTCGACTTACGCTCTGTTTGCGAGACTTACAACGCGACTAGGAAAGCTTTTGAAAACCACCAAAGAAAAACCATGAAAGATCAAAGAAAAACAAAGTAAAAGATCGATACGAATAAATCAACGATAGTAACTATAACCAAACAACGCAAGCATAAATATAAATGATAAATGATAGAATATACTTACAGCGGCAAGCTGATCAATGGCTCTGATACCAATTTTGCGTCCAGCGATGTAGTTGAACTCAACAGTGGTAACGGGTAAATTGATGATTGATATTGTGATAATGATGAGGAAACTCACATGAAGAACAATCACAGGAAGATGTAATATAATACCGAGGAACGAGAGCAAGATAATAAAACGACTCTATGATTAAGGATGAGAACACAATCGTACAATATTAGAGCACAAAACAAGAGCAAACTACTTAGAAATTGATTACTGCAACACAAACCCTATATATAGACGCACCACCGATGGAAGGGTGGTCCTTACAGACAATAAGATAAGCTTACTTTTGCTTTTACAAAGTAGACAAGACACAAAACAAACCGAAATGACAAAAGATACAAACTATAGTGCAACTTTAGTTAAAGTGACATAAAGCTATAGACAAAAGAGATCACAATTTTTGACGACACTATCTCGTATGGCGTGACAATAATAGAATGACATATGGCGTGGCAATAATAGAGCGACATATGGCGTGGCAATAATAGAGCAAAGATGGGCCCGATGAGGCATGGGCCGATGAGGCAGGGCCCGAGTGGCATGAGACAAAGGAAAAGGGCTAGAAATGATTCTAGGAAGCCCGAGCTTGAAAAGATGTATGGCATGGGCCAGGATGGTCGGACACGTCCAGAAAAGGATCATGGCATGGGCCAAGAGAACCGATGATAAAATAAACAAAACTGCGATAATGGATAAATGCGTAGCATGCGCCATAGAGGAAGATGAACATATTTCGAATATCGCATAATGTCCTGGATAATTTATGATCACACGAATGTAGGGACACCCCAAAAGACACCTTAAGGCCATAAGAAGCATAGTATCTTCAGTAGTCCAAGCAAAACGTATTTGACCAAGAATATAGTTATCTCATACTGAGAAGTGGCAGAGATCCAATTAAGTTCTATTCCATTGGAAAATACTTCAGAGTATAAATAATCAATCAGAGGTTGCCGGATGTCATGATTCAGGAGAGGCTGAGCAGAATCTTGATTGCTAGTCATAATTTATGTTGAGTCTTCCGAATGACTTATTCAGAAATCCGGATCAGAAAGAACCTGAATGTTATCATTTGAAACAAATTTGGTAGAGGAGGAACACTTCGAAGCAACTTGTTGAATTTGTTGACGAAGACTTTGATTGTCATCACGTAACTGTTTTATTTCATCAAGTATAACTTGAGCTAGATCAGGTTGAATAATGGAGGAAGATGCTTCATTTGGTTCGGTGGTTTTAGGCTTAGTTTTGGTAACGACTTCTTTAAACGAAGAAGTTAAGGCAGGAAATTCATGAAGTTTAATAGGAGTCATTGGGTTAATTGAGGTAAGTGCTGAATAATTAAACTTATTCCACCACTTACAAGATATATCTAGAGAAAGGTATGTATAGCCGATATTGTTAGAGGTAACCTCATGAGTAGCATATTCCCATTTCAAAATCCAGGGGATAGAATGCTTATGCATAAAATGAAGGAGTGAAGTTTGTTCAATGTCAAATTTACGTCTTACTGTAGGAGGGAAAATGTCAGGAGAAGGACCAAATTTGTTCCACCAGTCTGTGATGAACCAGTAAGGAAATGACAATTGCATCTGCTGCTTGAAAGTGATGTACCATGAATGGTTTGTTTTAGGGTCGAGATAAAATAAAATATTACGCCAAACATCAATATAATCACGATAACATATAAACATTGCAGGTTTCTCTTTGGCAATCACTATTTCTTTGTAAACAAAAGGATTAGGGGTCATATATTTATGTAGAGAACACCAATGTGTTGGTGATAATATTTTTTGAATCTTGAATTTAGAATAACCAATTTCATTGGAGTTTTCTCTTGTAAAGTGTTCAAAATGAACAGATTGTGTAGAAACGAGGATGTTCTCATAGAACTTGATATTAAGATGAGGTCGAGGAGGAAGAAAATGTAGGCCAGAGGCATGATACAATTAATTTGGGTATCAAGGGATTTATCCAAAAGATAATTCTCAATGATGAGAAGGAGACATTGATTAGTCTTGTGATACACACAATGAGGTTCGTGGAGAAGCCAAAGGCTTAAAGCGATTGGAGGCGGAGATTTGCCTTTTTTCATGATCTCGTAAGGAATGAATAGAAAATGAAGTAAGAAATTCTCTTGAAAGAAAATCAGGCAAGGAATTATCACTACCTTTAATATATTCAATATCAAAATAAAAAATACTTAATATTGCTTGCCATCGAGCGAAAATTTGTTTAGAAACCAAATTTTTGACATCTTTAAAAAGAATTTCTTTGGCCGATTTGCAATCAACACGAATAAAAAAACTTTTGATTTAAAACATCGGCTTGAAATTTTTGAACACATAATACAATGGCTAAAACTTCCTTTTTGATGGTAGAATAGTCACATTGAGCTGACTTCCAGAGTTTGGAAGTAAAGCAAACTAATCGTTCAACCAAGAGTAGGAGTTTTTTGAAGAAGTATTCCTCCATAACCATTGTCAAGCATCATCAATAATTTTGAAATAAATTTGATTTGCCAAATGAAGGCAGGGAAGGGCTTTAACCTTTTGTTTGATGGTCTGAATGGCTTTAGTATGATCAGGAGTCCAAAGGAATTTAGAATCCTTTTTAAGTAATTCTTGTAGGATTTTTCGATCAAGGGCTGCATTTTTATAAAAATCATAGAGATAATTAAGGCAACCAAGGAATCGTTGTAATTGATTTTTATCAGTTAACCGATTAGGAAATTTATCAAGAAAGTCGATGACCCTATTAACAAGAGTAATGGTTTGATTGGAAATCTTAAATCCTAAGAAAGTAACATCTGCTTGAAATAGATGCATTTTCTTTTGTGATAAAACAAGACCATTTTTGATGATTATCTTGCCCGAAAGGTATATAAATGTTTCAAAGTGTTAATCAATGGAAGGAGAGAAAACTAAAAGATCATCAATATAGACAAGGATGAAATTATGGTAGGGATTAAAAATATAATTCATAATTTTCTCGAAATTCGTAAGGAGCATTCTTTAATCCAAAAGGCATGACGTTCCATTGATATTGGCCGAATGGAGTATTAAAGGCCGTTTTATACCGTCGCCAGGATGAACTTGAATTTGCCAAAAGCCGATTTAAGATCAAACTTTGAAAAGACAACAACAGAGGTTGTTGCTTTGATGAGATCGATTTATTGGGGAGAGGATAGCGAATTGTTTTTAAAACTTTATTAAGGGGTTTATAATTAATAACAAGTCGAGGAACTCCTCGTTCTAATTCATGAGCATTTTCAACATAAAATGATGACAACTTCATGGTGATTGAGAAGGGGTTATTAGTTTTTTCTTGAGAAGATCTTTAATCTCGTTTTTACAAAGATTTCGCAATCGCGAATTCATTTGAGAAAGATTTGCTTTTGTAGGAAACTGAGATTCATTAAATTCTGGAATGTACGGCAACTTAACAATATGATGTTTTCGTTCCCAAAATGCAGAAGGAATGTCAAAACATCATTTTTGTTGTATAGTTGCTTGAAAAGTATTTAACTTTGTTTTAAAAGAAGGAGATTGTAAAACTTGATCAGTTTTAAGGATGAGAATTTCATGTTTTAAAAACCGAATATGATTGTTTTTAAATTCAATTTGGTTTACAATCTGATTTAAGAATGAGTCTTTGGGAGGATCAAGGAAAGCAAAATGCAAAGATTTGTCTTGAACTTTGGTAGAAATACCATTCGTGGAAACAAAAGGGTGAATTTTCTCAGTAAAAATGGTGTTCCTAATAACATATCATGTTTTAATCCTTTAATAATAATAAAGGATGTAGGAATGCAGATGCCTTGATGACAAATATGTGCATGAGAGATTTTATATTTGATTCTAGTTTGTTGTCCATTGGCAAAGAAATATGCTTGATCAAGATTCGTGCGTTCACAAAAACGCAAGGGAATTAACCCTTCACGAATACAATTTAGATCGGCACTTAATCAATTAAAGTATTGCATTTGGATGAATCCTTTCATAGCAAAAGTAATTGGTGTAAACCAATGTTGATACTCATATCGAGTAATAGATTCAATAAAAACATTATCCGGGTCATAAATATAACTAGCTTCAGGATGTAAATTTTCCAAAGTAGTTATACGAGAAGATAAATGTTGAATTTCAGTCTTTAACTGATTAATTTCAGTCTGAAGGGATTGAATAGTAGCCTGATGAGGCTTTTTTCCAACCACTTGCATCAAACTAGAAAAGGTGTATTTAGTTGGATCAATTTTTAATTGTTCCGTAAATTTGGATTGTCGTTTATTAAGATCGGATGATCCAAAAGGAAATTCTTCGATACTAAGATCAAAAGAAGAAGAGGTGTGTGTGAAACTATTTCAGTGAAATATTTATACTTCAAAGAAGGATCAGTAATATTTTCACCAATAGAAAGAATTAATTCTTCATGAGTAGTTAAAACATTTATTTCTGGCTCAGAAGATGATGAAGATGTATGAGGAAGATTAGAAAGACACTGTCATTCATCAGAGGAAGAGGAGGAAGATTTGTCATTATAAGAGATATGATGAATTTTCTTCTTAAAGTTTTTCAAATGGCATTTATTTGCATAATGTCCTGGTTTGCCACAAGTAAAACAGACATTATTCTTTTTAGAAGAAGATGGCGAGCTCTTTGGCTCAGTTTTAGGAAAGTGATTTGCTTTATGGAAATACTTTCGTTTAGAATTTCATTTAGAAGAAGTGAGATGTGACTGCTTTCTCCTAGACCGATGATGTTTAGGATTTACGAAGCGGGCAAAATCCATATCTTGACCATAGTCATAACAAAAATTTCCAAGATCATGTTTGGGAGTATTCTTTTCCTTTTGAAGTTGGCGATTAAGACGCATATCATTGCAGATAGAAAGAGCACATGTTTGCACAGCTTGGGTTACATCACCATAAGATAATTCTGCTAAAGTATTATCATAATGATCTTTTATGTAATCTTTAATTTTATTAGCAAAGAAAGGTGGCAATCCCGCAATAAATCTTTCTTTCCGAAAGCAATATCATGTTGCTCTGTTAAAGAATAGAGTTTTGAGAAGAAGGTATCTTTATACCATCGATAATCATTGAGAGTTCTACATCGTAGATTTTGTAATTGATCACGAATCTTTTCATTAATTGAATCAAGATGACCAACAAATTGCCAAATAATGTTAGCCATAAGGGTATTAACATTGTCGAAATTGTGCGACCTTCATTATTTAGGATTGGTTGATTCAAATTATCTCTGCTTTAATGGCATTGTAAATCTCATTTCGTTTAAAGTCTCAGAATAACATAATGCCACCAACCATATAGTTGGCCAAGAAACCAGATGTAATGGCTTTTGTGATCTCAATTTCAGGATGTTTACGGAGAGAGCATGCTTGAGCATATATATGCATTTTTAGATCCAAAATTTGATACTCGGATAATCCATCAATACTCCAATCATAGATTAATCATAGATTAATCATAGATTGTGGAGCCATCATATTTTTGATTCCGTGGAACATTTTCTTCTAGAATAAGGTCATCGAGAGATGGCCGAGAATAAAATTGTTTACGTAAATGATAACGATTGTTTGAAGGTTTAAAAGTTTTTCGCATAATACGATTGATATCAATAGATTGTTCTGATTCATCCGCTAATGGTTCATTATGACTTAAGTGTTCGTTAAACGAATGCGTAGAATCAGATCGATGATTCGATTCTTGATTTAATGTAGCAACGACAGTGCTTTATCTTTTGACGATTTAGAGGATGAAGGTGTTGACGCTTTGTAGCTTCAAGTAATGGGTTTTATATGGAGTTGCGATAGTTTATTGGTTAGAATATCTAAAAATTCATCCGAATATTTAGCAGATTTGGGGGCAAATGAAGGTAAAGGTTGAGAGGAGGAAGGTGGGAAGAAGGATTTTTGAAGTTTTGCAGATGTGAAGATGAAGGAACTACCTTTTGTATGTGTGAAGGTGTCGTGGTAGACAGATACATGTTTGTATAATTGTTTTGTTCAATTATATGAGATAAATCTCTTTTAGAGATTGGACCAAGATTATCATATGTTGATTTGAAGGAGATGCTTTAATATCGTCTCGAATTTTGAAGGGAGCCAAAGGCGGATGAGGTTGGTTGAATTTTGTACCAAGGTAGTACTTTCCCAAATGGTATTAATTTGTAAAGATAATTTAGGACAAATGGTTTTTAACCAATCAAAGAAAGCAATATTGTCTTGATGTGTTTTGACATAGTCAAAATATTTTTCACGAAAAATTGCTTGTTTTTCGAAAGGGATGATTTTACAAAAGTAAGGTTTAAATGGATGATTTAAAAATTGTTGTTTTAGGGATTCATAATCCATAAAAAATTTAGGGGATGACGACGGTGTTTCTTCTTCTACAAGAGAAACAACATTAATGTGATAATCAAGCAAAATCATTAATACCGACATTATCATCATTAGTCGTTGAAGGAGGATTGTAAATCTGGATTAGCAACACCAATAGGTGGAGCAGATGTTTTTCTTCGAATCGATGACAAAACGGTAGTCGTAGGCACAGAACAGAATATTTCGAGAGAGGAAAGAAGTGGAAGTAAAAGTTGATGTGGATGCTCGAGGAGCAAAGATTATATCAACTTTACCATCATCATGTGTAATAATTTGATTAATCTCTTGAGTCACGTGTCTCTTTTGAGATTCTTCGTATTTGTGTCCGTAATAGACCAATGATGAGGAAGAGGAATGTTTTTCCAATTTAACTGTTTTCGATCAATAGTTTTGTTTTGAATGTTTGTAAGAAAAATAGTGGATGTTCCAGATCGTAGCTTGGTATATGCAATACCAGGGATAATTGTATGCATTAATTTATAATAGAAGTGATAAACGACCGCTACATTTGAAATCATTCCAGACATTTTAAATCCTTTGGTATAAATACCTAAAACAGCAGCTTTATATGCATGATCATTATGTAAATCAATAGTAAAGTTAGGAAAACAATCAAAGTATAATGGTCCTTCCGAAAGACTACCTTCAATTATTCCTAACAAAGAATCTTGAAAATCAAGATGACGTTTATCTCGAACAGAGACCATAGCGGCAGTGTTTAGTCCTAAAGTGACTAATGGTTTAATTGCAACCTGAATAAGACCAAGGTGCAGATATTTATGAGTAGCTCTATGGCTTTGAATTTTTTCTGGAGAAAGGAGAAAAATCTCTTGTCCATCGTCGTAATAGAGATGGTGTCTTCTTCAAGTTTGATTATATAATTTTATTTTTTGGAAAAATTTCCATGTTTATAGATTGCAGAGGGTTCAACCTCAGGAATAGGCCAATTTCGAAGAGATTGATCAATATCAGAATAAGTAACTTCAGAAACATTTTTAAGATTATGTTTTGATATTTTTTTAGTAGAGGTAGGATTAGAAGATGACGACTTTGAAGAAGAAGAAGAAGAAGGAGAACCAGGTTCAAGTTTTACTGGAGTTGATTTAAAAGAAAGAACTTTTGAAATAGTTTTTGAAGAGAACTCATGGTTAAACAAAAGGGTTAACACACGCTTGGTCAAAGATTTATTGCTCGACTTACGCTCTGTTTGCGAGACTTACAACGCGACTAGGAAAGCTTTTGAAAACCACCAAAGAAAAACCATGAAAGATCAGAGAAAAACAAAGTAAAAGATCGATACCAATAAATCAACGATAGTAACTATAACCAGGCAAAGCAAGCATAAGTATAAATTATAAATGATAGAATATACTTACAACGCAGTGATCAATGCCTCGATACCAATTTCAAGCGTCCAATGATGTTGTTGAACTCAACGGGGTAACGGGTAAATTGATGATTGATATTATGATAAAGATGAGGAAACTCACATGAAGAACAATCACAGGAAGAGGTAATATAATACCGAGGAACGAGAGCAAGATAATAAAACGACTCTATAATTAAGGATGAGAACACAATCGTACAATATTAGAGCACAAAACAATTATACAAGTTGAGTAACGTTGAGGATGTAATCATCATGGTGTAAAATGTCATTTTTAAGTTTCCTTCAATCTGCTCCAACATCATTGCTTATCTTGGTTATTTATTTAGTGAATCTTTTTTATCGGTCTCAACGAACTGTTTCTGAGAAACAACATCGCCATATCCTTCAAGGAAATTCGCCTCGGGGACCCGTAAATATTGTAACCCTTAAGCAAATTTGCATTCTTTTACTTTTACTTTCTATTTTATAAAGCTTCTTATATGGTTTAATAAAAACGTTTCTGTCCTAGATATTTCTCTTTACCGAGTTTGTGGTGAAGTTCAGATATGATCAAGCCTACCCTTAATGCATACCTTAAGGTAGTAGATGAAGAGAGAACAATGAATTTTCCAATTGATTATTTTTTCTTTCTTAGTTTTTGTTTGTATATTTCTATATACGTATCTATGTATTATAAAAAATGTTTTGTACCTTATGTAGGGTGATGTAGAAGCATTGAAAAAGACTTGCAGTCCTGAAGTAATGGAGCGGTGCAAAGCAGAACGTAGATTATTTGAAAGTCAAGGGTTGTTCTTAGACAACAAGGTAGGCCACCTTAACTTGTGTTATCATTGGTTCGATAATTTTGTTGATTTATCCATGAAATTTGCACATGGTTGGTCCGGAGGAGCCCTAAGGTTGGACATGTGGCTCTAATTATCAACCTCATATTTGGGAGATGGGTCCCCTATCACCAAGGCGTCCTTAATGTTATTTTTTCGATTTTGAGTTGTGATTTTTGACATTTTTGTATCGACCAAGTGTTGGCATATTTTCTTGTTATTTACCATAATAATGTCATAGTAATTTTAACTTGGCCTACATAAACAAAAATGGGTAAATAGCCGTAATAATCCCGAACTTTGTGTTTTTTCTCAAAATAATCCCCAACTTTAGATTTTCTCAAGTAAAATCCCAAACTTTAAGGTTTGTTTCAATTTTAGCCCAAGTCCATTTTTAAGACAATTTAGTGCAAATATGGCAAAGTTTTCTTGGTAAAGTTAAGAAATTTTGCTAAATCATTTGAATGGGGAGGCACTTGAAGAAATCAAAATCATGAATCTTAGCAAAAATTTCTTAAATTTGTAAAAGAAATTTGCCAAGTAAGCATCAAATTGTCTTAAAAAGCGAGTTAAGCTAAAATTGAAACAAATCGCAAAATTTGGGATTTCTTTGAGAAAATTTGAAGTCTGGAGATTATTTAAAGAAAAAAAGCGAAGTTTGGGATTATTTCGACTATTTAATTTATGGTTATGCTTTGAGATTCTTGTAGTGAATGTTGGGCGGTAAAGCAACAACAATTACATAAAATGAACGTAGCGAGAAATGAGGATACTTAGGTGGATGTGTGGTAAAACTCGTAAAGATAGAATAAGAAATATAGATATTCAAAGACAAGTAGGAGTAGCACCAATTGATATAAAGATTAGGAAAGGGCGGTTGCAAAGT
Organism: Stephania yunnanensis; assembly: GCA_039657365.1. Classification (NCBI taxonomy): domain Eukaryota; kingdom Viridiplantae; phylum Streptophyta; class Magnoliopsida; order Ranunculales; family Menispermaceae; genus Stephania; species Stephania yunnanensis. The sequence continues at coordinate 31,311,260 of CM077585.1, read as the reverse complement.
GGTTTGGTCACCGCAAAGACAAACCTATAAATGCCCCAACTAGAAAACTTGACTCAATAGAAACTGTAGAAATTCGACGAGGTAGGGGCGGACAAAAGTTAACATGGGATGCATTAATTAGGAGAGATTAGAATGGTTTGGAAAGCTCACCATTAATTGCACTTAATCGAGCACAATAGAAAAGCTTGATCCATGTAGCCGACCCCAGTTAATTTGGGACTAAGGCTATGTTGTTGTTGTTGTTGTTGTTGTTGTTGTTGTTACGCTGAGATTCTTGAAGGACTCGATTTTTTTTTCTCGGACTGAGTAAAAGTATGATTTGCTTGTTTAAGTTACTAAAAGAGGAGGCAAACAATGACGGTTCTTGTTTGTCCAACAAAGGGATTCCAAGATGAAGTTTCTCAGGCAAACCAAAAGACGAAAGAACCATTCTTGTCGATCATTTATCTCGCAATGATTGTGATAAATGATAAGAAGAAAAAAGCAGAGAAACGTAGCCTTTATTGATATGAAGAAAAAAGGTTCCCGAGAGAAAGAGAGACTCTCTCCTCTCAACCCAAACACCGCGGTCTCCCGGATACAAAATTCCCCCTCCCCTTCCACTACATGACAATACACCCCATATATACTTTACCCATCGACTATCACGTGCTAGGCGCGCTGGACCTTAGCTGGGACCACACTTGGGAGTGTCATGGACTCCTTGGGCAGCGATCCCCTACTCCCTTTTGTCCTTCTAGCATACCACTTATTGATAGGAGGCCAACATTACTCCCCTCTCGAAGAACCACCTTGTCCTCAAGGTGGAAGGAAGGAAAATACTTCCGAACATGGTGAACCAGCTCCCACGTTGCATCGATTACGGCAGATTTGTCCACTTGACAAGAACATCAGGACCCGCCATAAGAGCACGATAAGCCGAGATACATTCCGGTTCAATGACCACCATCATTGAGTCAGGGGAGAACGGTGGCAATTCGGGGAAGATGGGAACGGGTCCGATCACCTTTCGTAATCGAGACGTGAAAACGTTATGGATGGAGGCGGTAGGAGGGAGCTCCATTCGATACGCCACGGGTCCAATACGGCAAGGACTTTATAAGGGCCAAAATACCTCGGACTAAGCTTCATATTGAAACGACGCGCCACTGTTTGCTGACGGTAAGGACGTAATTTTAAGTACGCCAGGTCACCCACCGTGAACGAGTTGTCCCCGCAAAGGCTTGTCGATCGCTGGCGCGCGTACGGTTCGAGCTAGTTGCAACTGATCTCTGATCTCGGCCAGAATTAGATTACGGGAGTGCAGCAGAGAGTCTAGAACAGGAGAGGTCGTGGTGGAGGACCATAACGGACCAGCGGTGGAGGATCATGACCGTATAGGACCTTGAAAGGCGAACATTGGAAGGACGAATGGAATGAAGAATTATACCCAAACTCGGCCCAATGAAGCCAATCAGACCAATCTTTTGGTTGTTGATGAATAAAGCAGCGCAAATACGTTTCAACACACCTGTTAACCACTTCGGTTTGGCCATCGCTTTGAGGATGGTAGGCGGAGCTGCGGTGCAATTGGGTATGCTGAAGACGGAATAATTCACTCCAAAATTGAATGAGAAACACCTTGTCACGGTCGGAGACGATACTGTTGGGGAACCCGTGGAGCTTAACCACACCTTTAATGAACACATCCGCTACAACATGAGCTGAAAAAGGATGTCGTAAGGGCGAGGAAATGACCATACTTGCTGAAACGGTCGACCACTACAAGAATGGAGTTGAAACCTTTCGAGGACGGTAAACCCTCGATGAAATCCATTGAGATATCGTCGAACACCCTCGATGGAATAGGTAAGGGTTGAAGCAACCCCAGGTGATAAAGTCTCGTACTTATTGCGTTGGCAAATGTCGCAAGAAGCAACGAAGGTTTTGACATCATTCTTCACTCCAACCCAAAAGAATTCCGTAGACAACCGCTTATATGTTTTGAGAAATCCTCCATGGCCGCCGACGGGAGAGGAATGGAATTCAGCTAATAAGCGTGCCTTAAGTGAAGACGAGGCCGAGATCACGGTGCGACCCCGAAAGTGGAGGAGGCCCCGTTGAATGGACCAACCCGGTTTCTCAAGAGAGCCTGCTTTGGAGACCATGAAGAATGGGAGCTAAGAATTCATCAAGCTCAATTTCGATGTGATGACCGAAGTATCTCGCAAGAGAAGACACCATCGAGAGAGTGAAGTGAGCCTTCGAAAGGAAAGCGAGAAAGAGCATCAACGACTTGGTTGGAAGAGTCCGGTCTATAATGGATATCAAAGTGGTAGGCGAGTAACTTGATCACCGGCGTTGGTACTCCGGAGCGACTACTGTTGCTCTAATAAGAATTTCGACTTCGCCGATCGGTACGCACCAAGAACTTGCGGCCTAAGAGGGAATGGCGCCACTTTTGTATGGCCAACACGATGGCCATCAATTCACGCTCATAGGCCGACTTGCACCGAGCTCGGGGAGAAAGAGCTTGACTAAAAAAAGCAATGGGATGGTCGTGCTGAGAGAGGACGGCCCCCGCCCCTACGCCCGATGAGTTTCTCGATCACAAAAAGAGAATGAAAATCAGGCAAGGACAACATCAACACCTCTTTCATAGCCTGCTTTAGGTGTTGGATTGCAAAGGTAGCCTCATCAGACCACTCAAAAGAATCTTTGCGAAGTAGTTGAGTAAGCGGGGCGACCAGTTTTCCATAATCCCGAACAAAACGCCTATAATAGCCGGTGAGGCCCAGAAGCCACGCAACTCTTTTGGGGACTTCGGCATTGGCTACGTATCCATGGCTCGGGTTTTGTCCGGATCAGCTCGAACCCCCTCACCGAAAATAATGTGACCCAAATATTCGGGTTAGTACGGCCAAAACAACATTTCTTTAGATTAACAAACAAGGAGTGTGAGTGAAGGATAGAAAGGACCTACTGGAGATGGTCACAACGCGCGGTCATTGATGAACTAAACACCAAGATATCGTCGAAGAACACCAACACGCAATGACGGAGCAACCCTTTGAAAATGGAGTTCATAAGAGATTGAAAAGTGGTCGGGGGCGTTAGACAAACCAAACGGCATAACCCGAAACTCCAAATGGCCGTCGTGAGTACGAAAAGTCGTCTTGGGTATGTCGGCAGCTTTAATTCTTATCTCGGTGGTAGCCGGAGCGCAAATCCAACTTGGAAAAAATGCAAGCCCCATGGAGTTCGTCGAGCGGTTCATCGATGTTAGGGATGGGAAACCTATAAGGCACCGTCACGCTATTCGACGCCTTATAATCCACATAAAACCTCCGCCTACCGTCCTTTTTCACCATCAACACTGGGCTTGAAAATGGACTGTTACTCGGCTTTATGATTCCCGAAGCTAACATCTTAGTGACCATCCGTTCAATCTCCGCCTTCTGAACCTGGGGGTATCGATAAGGACGAACGCGAATGGGCTCCACTCCTCCTTCAACACGATTGCGTGGTCACAGTCACGAGAAGGTGGCAATGAAGTGGGCTCCTAAAATAGTGAAGAAAATGAATCCAACAGTTGTTGTAGGCAGGGTGCAATCTCTTCTCTGACCTGGGAGGAGCCGGTAGACTCTAAGCTACAACATTCCACTAGAAAACAACCCACTCCATCCTCGAAGGTACGTTGGAGGTCTTTACAAGAGACACAAGCACGATGAAGAGTAGGATCCCCCGCGTAAAGTCACTATCTCGCTCGCAATCGTAAACGTAAGAGAGAGGTTTTGCTAATCAAGCTGCGGTAATACTCATAGTCATCAACCATTTCATGCCCAAAATCAAATCATGGCCTCGCATGCCAATAGGAAAGAAGTCAGCCACCATCTTGAGGTTTTGGAAAAGCACACATAGATCTTTGCAAACGCCTGACCCCATCAAGCGAGCTCCTCCACCCACAAAGACCCCATACGAAGCTGTCGGTGATGGGGGAATTTGTAGAGCACTAACCAGAGTTGGCGAGATAAAATTGTGGGACGCCCCGCTGTCGATGAGCACCACCACGTCCTGTTTCGCCACTCGACCACGGACCTTGATAGTATGTGGATCAGGAATTCCACCCAAAACATGAGCAGACAATTCAAGGGTAGTTGGATCAGGTTGGAACTCAGCAGATTCGATAGGTGTATCCGTCGAAGACTCCCTTTCATCATCAGCAACGAGCATAACATTCAACACCTTCTTAGCACAACGATGGCCAACAAACCATTTGTCGTCACACCGGTAGCACAATCCTTGTTTGCGTCGACCCTGAGCCTCATATTCGGTGAGTCGTTTATGCTTGGGTGGTGAAACGTTGGGTGTAGCTGCAGCGAAGGCCTTGGACTCGAAGATCCAGAGGAACTTGGACTATTTTTACCCCCAAGGCCCACTGGGGGTAGGCCCTTGGTTTGAATTGCTGGAGAATCCTTGTTGGGTCCTGCAAGTGTGTGAGAGACCCAATGTTGGACTCGGATCTGAGGGAAGAGCCCAAGTGAGGCAACTGGGCTTTGGCACTACCAGGCCCAATTCCTGTCCCTTATTTGTCACCGAGTTTCTTCTCCGGTCGCACTGCTCTGGCGATCATGGCCTTCAACGACGACATATGATCGACGATGATCTCCACGCGGATCTGATCACACAAGCCATTGATAAAGACGACGATCTTATGTACTTCAGATAACCCCTCATGATGAAGAAGAAGTAACTCGAATCTTTCGCGATAGTCACTCACCGTAGTTACTTGTTTGATAGAAAAATTCTCTCGGCATAGAAACAATGGACCAAGATCTCGTAAATCGCAACGACAAATGCTTCTTTATCTCTTCCCAACTCGAGAACGGTTGAATCTCGCTCCTCCGTCCGCAACCGATCCGGGCCGTTCCAACAAGGCGACTCGCGTGGCTGGTCGGAGTTTCGAAACCTCCATCATTTCATGAAGAGTGTAGTAGTGTTCACTGGTTGAGCCAAACCAATAGATCCATACCGTCGCATGTGGGCATCTTGATTTTTCGTACCTCCGGACTCGAGCGATATGGTGTCGTACCACTTGGGAGTGTCATGGACTCTTTGGGCAGCGATCCCCTACTCCCTTTTGTCCTTCGAGCATACCACTTCTTGATAGGAGGCCTAATGATTGCTAGTCCTATTTATTCGCTTCTTTTTCTCTTTTGATTTTTATTTGTTTATCTAGCAATAGGGATGCAAACGGGTAGGGTAGGGGTTGATGACCTAATTCCCCTACCCATACCTATACCCATATGGGGATGAATTCTCATACTCATCCCCATACATATCAAATCCCCGTAGATATGAGGAATCCCCATGGGTAAAATGTTTTACCCATTTCATTCTCCATTGGGGATCCCCGTAGGGATTTTCATGGGGATTTTTGCGGGGATGAGAAATCCTCACGGAGAAATTTTTTTCCCCATTCCATTCACTATTGGGGATCCCCGCAGGGATTCTCAAAAAAAGAATTGTAACAAATAAGATTTCAAATATACATACATAACAACACAATTGTTAAAATTCAACAACAACATAGCCTCAACAATTGTTAAAATTCCAACAAAATATCATACAATAAAAAATTCTAACTACTGAGTGCCAACACTTATAATTAAGTTTCTACAAAATCATTGGCATATGCAAAACGAAAAGTTCAAATTCAAAATATTCCTTAAAGTCACTATCTCGTTAAACCGCCAAGTCATCAACTTTTTCATTATTTTGATCCTAAAATTCTAAAATATAAATATAGTTTCAAACAATTCAAAACAAAACATTTAGTCATTAATTAACCAAATAAATTAAAATTATAAATCTCATTAAAAGGTTTTTTTTGTTATATGTATGTGTTTCGGAGTGGAAACTATGTAATATTATGTAATATTTATATATAAATATCATATGGTGTATAAATTGATTCGTGGGAATCTCCATGGGTAGATGGGTATCCTCGTGGATATATTTTATTATCCGTACTCGTGTAGGTATGAGATTTTGTACCCATCCCCATTTAAAATTCCCATACCAAGCACTGTTAGGGTAAATCCCCATTACTCGTGGGTATCCCCTACCCATTTGCATATACGGTTGCATTAAATAAAATTGAATAGAAGAGTTTGATCCACTTAGTCATCCCCGATTGTTTTAGGAGTGAGGTTTTGTTGACTTCTATTTGTCGGAGTGAAGCTAGTGGAAATATCGGCTATTGCATGAACATGGAAATACCGTTAGTTTCCTCACAAACCTACCCGACTAATGTTGAAGTATGAGTAAATTAAGGGTTTTTTTTCTCGGATAAGGAAGTTACCGAGTAAATCGGGTTTTGGATTTCATACTTCCCAAGAACGAAGGACTAGCCTCTATATGGAGTATAATTAAGATCACATACCGATTAGTTGAATTGTGCTAAACTTAGTTGATGCCTATACAATTAGTTTTTAATCTAATGTGTTTGAATGACATTTGAATGTTCTCTAACACTTGAAGTTATTTATACTTCTCTATCATATCGAAGTTTTAGAAAAACTCCCCGTGTCGAATTACATTTCTTTAAATTATTTCTATATTTTACATGAGCTAAGTCATAGGCAAAGTCGAATTTTTGATCCTTTGATAGAAGGATCAAACTAATCATGGTAAGCGACTTTGGGGAAGGATAATTGCCTAAAAGTTGTGAAGGGAAATTGGAGTGATAGAAAATCTTTTTGGTTTCGTGCCATGAAGGTCTACAACCGAGGCGGTTTTCCTTCTAAGAAGATTAATGGAAAGTACAAAAAAAAAACCTCTATTTTGTTGTAAACTAGGTTGTAAGCCAACTATAACTTAAGTTGGACTTGCTAGAGACTTAAGCATAGAATGCATAAACTAAAAACTACTAGAACAAGTAGAGAAGAGGAGACAAAAAGAAGAGAGCTAGAGATGAGAATGTAGAGATTTCATTCATACATTGGTGTGTGAATTACAATGGGGTTGACACCCTTTATATAGGTCATTTGGTAATGATGATAATTGTACTTGTACAATGTATATAAGTTATACATACACCACAAGTCATACAACACATCACAAGTAACACATACAATACATGGAAGAGTTAGTGTACATTGGAAAGGATTACAAGTTACATGAAGTGTGGGAGCCATGCTTGATGTTACAATTCAATGCGAGAGCCGTGCTTGATGTTACAATTCAATGTGAAAATCATGCTTCACAATGTGGTCACGTACATACACAAGTGTCCATCCATTTCATAACACTCCCCCTTGGATGACACTTGCTGAGAGAACATGCCTCGTTGAAACCTGTACTAGAAAAACTCTGTGGGAAAAAATCTAGTATAGGAAAAAGAGTACAATGTTTTCGTCAATCTTAATTTGTAGTATAATATTATTAATTGTCTAATCAAAAACCTTGCTAGGAAAATCCAGTGGGATAAAACCAAAGCTAAGGAAAAGAGTGCAACACATTGATACACTTTGAGAGAATATATATGCCTCATTAAAACATTTACTAGAAACACCCTGTAGGGAAAAGATCTAGTATAGAAAAAAGAGTACATTGCTCTCATAAATTTTTTTATACGGAGTATAATAATGTTATGATTGCCTCTTTAAAAACCTTGCTAGACAAATCCAGTAGGATCAAACCAATAGCAAAAGGAAAAGAGTGCAACATTAATCAACCTTGATAAAGAGTTTTAATATTGTTAGAACTGTCTCATTAAAAAACCTTGCAAAGAAAACTCAGTGGATAAAACCATAGTAAAGGGAAAAAGAGTGCAATACACTAACAAATAACTCATTTTGATTCTCCCCTCATGTTCACATGGGTGAGACATCATGTACATTATGTTGCACATATACACCACAAGGAAAATGAAATTTAGAAACGGAATTAGAAAGGGAAATAATTTCCGTTGCTAAAAAAAAAAGTTAGAGACGGAATTGAGACGGACTTATTTAGAGACGGAATTGAGACGAATCGAGACGGAAATAGAGACGGAAATAGAGACGGATTTAATTCCGTATCTAAAAATGGCGCCAACATTCCCACCAAAAATTTCGTTTCTTATGACCGTTCATCAAATCTCGGGATTTGAAGATGCTTGGTTCGAGGTCCCCCCCTACACCCCCTTCTCCTCCTTCCCTCCCGAACCCCGAACCCGAAAAAGAAAAAATCCCCAAATCATCTCAACAAAACCCTAGCAATCGTCCCCTCCCAGAAATCATCTCGTTCGATCGTCCCCAAAAATCCCCAAATCCCGTTCGATCGTCTCGTCCAAAACCCCCAAATCGGTCTCCTTCTTTGCTCTCAACTCTTGTCTCTCCGTCTCTCGATTCCGCGCTCTCTCGGTATCTTTGGTTTCGCCGTCACTCTCGGGTCCTCCGTCTCGTCGTGGTGGTCTCCGTCATCGGCTCTCAACTCTCTCTCTCTCTCGGTCTCGCCGTCACGTAGGTTCTTTCTTTCGTTTGTTGATGTTGCTTTCCTTGCCTTAACTATTATATAACCATCTTGTTTCTAGTGTATGTTCTTTTAACTATTTTCATGCCATAATCACTTTTGATCATTTGTCGCTGTAGCTTGATTCATTGGTTCTCACAATTTGCATGTTCTTTAAGTTGGTAACTTGCGTAAATCTTCTGCATTTCTAGAACTCTGCAGAATAGAATTCTACTCTCATGTTGAGATCCTTTCCGCTTCCATAAAATAATGTGGACCACTGAATCTCTCTCTCTCTCTCTCAAGCTGCCTTACTCCCTCTTCTATATGTTAGCATTTACTGCTTGTGGATGTGAAATACTTTTTAGTTTTCTTTTGATGGTAATATTAACAGACAAATTATATCTTAGCTAGAGCTACGATTAAGTTGAGATCATGTCTCAAATCTTGGGTGATTTGAGACTCTAATTTGCTGTCGTAGTTTAGATTTATGAACTCATCGCTGAGTTAATACTCTCTCTAGGTTTTACTGAGCTTAATTAGTTTTTATGGTTGTTTTGCTTTTCTTTCCTTTTCGAAATGTTCTGAAACTCCAAAGACAGTTTGAGATCCAATGTATGTTACTTTACCTCCTTGTTTCATTTCGGTTCTCGAGTTTTTCATCGGAAAGAAAGCTTTATTTAAGATTAAATGTAAGGTAATCTGAGATATGCCATTCTATTCCCTATGAAATGGAATGTTTGACACCAGAACGCCTAATTTCCTCAAGTACGAGAAAATATTGATGCAATCTCAAAATCATAAGTTGTCCTCTCTTCCTCCCCCTCCAACCGATCCTGTCCATAGTCTCTTTTTGAGTTTCTTTGCTTTGTCATGTAGGTTCAATAACCGAATTAGCATGCCATATTGAGGCGCAACTAGGATGAAATCAACTTTCATATGCTTATTCTAATTCATTCTATGGTCTTATATTTTCAATTGATCCAAAACGCTTGTATGCGTTATATTCGCCAAAAGTAGCGATTACTCTTCTACGTTATTGATGTACCCTTTAATCTCTTTTCTCAATCTCGCTATCTTGTCTTCGCTTGAAATGTTGTCATATACCCCCATTCTTCGAAAAATTGCAAAGTTGCACAATGCGTTCCCTTTTACCATCTCAACACATTTCTTTTTTTTAAGCGTTGTTTTTAGTTTCTTCGTAATTTGTTTTCCTCAAAGTTGGAAAAGAGATGTGAATCTTGTTCATAAACTTCTGATTTACATACAGCAGAGCATTGTTGAACTTAGGCTTTGTAATATGAATAATGAATATGGTGTTCTTATGTCTTCTCAGGGATCATTTAGAGCTCTCGCCATTTTATGTTGAACTTAAGAAACACTCTTGATATGAATTATGGCTTATTAAGGGTAAAGAAAATTGATATCTGAATGAAAAAATTTCGTACAAGTAATGCTTAACATGTTAGAAAGGTCTGATGATTGTATATTTTCGTACAAATTTTTGTTTCTAAATGTTCCTTGCATGCACTGATGAACGTTTGTTTGTTTTTTTTGTTCATGATAAGATATATGAAATGTGTTGTTTCTAAAGTCTTGGCTTTTTTTTGTTCTCTTTCTTTCTTTATTTTCAAAGATTGTTTCATACAAAATGAAATTCAAAATTTTCGATCTTATTTTTGTTTGGGAAATGATTGTGTTACTATATATTTGACATGTTACTATATATTTGACACTTACTTATTGTACTTTGAATTTTGTTTTGAGATGTGTGCGTACTTGTTGCAAAGTGTGCATCGAGATGACCACAACAATTAGGTGTAAAAAGTACTTGAAATTTTTTTTTTTTCTTGTTTATAGCTATAAAAGCAATAAAGTTTTAACTTTTTTGCTTATTTTCTTTAAGAACTTTCACTCTTGGTATACAACGTTATACAAAAGTTCTTGAAATACTCAGGAAGTTTTCTTGACGAGTTTTACATAATAAATATATATTTTTTGTTATGTATTCCTTCCAAAAGAAAAGATGCTTATATCATCATAAATATCATTATCGACTATGACAATGATTGGGTGTTTGGAGATTTGCCATATCAATCTTGGACTTGAGGAAAAGTTGGAGCTCGTGGCGGTCGAGGTCGTGGGTCGATTCCGCATTATCGATTTCGACTTCTCGTTCTCTCGAGCACAATCCACTGCGCAGCGTCACCTTCGCCTTCCATACCGTCGGCGTCGTCGTACCATCATCTTCGTCATCAAGGACTATACGAAATTCGCAGTTCCAGTTACCATCGCCGACATCAAGGACTCCTTTAACCACGAGGCTGCACCCCCGCCTACAAAGATCACCAAGCAACATCCCCACAATACGACGACAGAGCAGGGTTGGAGGTGACAGGCCCTCCGCGGGCACCTCAGAGGACAGGTGCAGGGGATCCCGATCGACTGATTGCCAATGATACGTAAGTTTGTATTTGATTCATATATGTCGTTTTAATATGGTTGTAAATTATTAAAGAAGTAGTTAAGATGTTATGCATGTTCATGAAACACGGGGAGTTGCATCCTTCTCATTTTTGTGCACGGAGGATGACAAAAGTTTTCAAAAGATGGATGATTCCCTGAAGGGTATTGTTGGAAGTCTGCACCGACTCATCATAAAGACCAATATCGGCGCCAATGGAAGGTAAACGGGACTACTAAATGTCTTATGATTTATACTATTTTCTCAATGTCTCGTAACAATTGCAATCGCCATTTTGTACGTATTTTTTAGATGGGATGACGCGATTCTCGAGGATCTCATTCGAGCGGCGTACGACAGGCTTGCAGCACAAGGTACACCACATCGATGCACAAGTTAAAGAAGAATCGTGTGCAAAGCAAAGGTAAGTGTATGTTACAGATGAGGCATGGAAGAGATACTTGAGTACCGGGAGAGCGAGGACTTCCTTGCAGTGTCTAGGCAAGCGACATCGAATAGGAACACCGAGGTCGAAGGCCCGGGATCGGACCTCGAAGCACGGTGGTGGTTCCGTGTCTTTTGTGACTACCCATGAAAGATTGGTAAGTTTTTTTAACCTCTTGGTTATTTTTTACATTTATACACTTGTTCACTACGCTGAATTTATGATTGGTCCTGTACGCAGACTGATTCATCCGAGACGCCACCTACCGTGAATGAATTGTATTTGCATCTCCACACCGTAAATCACGACGGAATGACATTCATCGATACTAGATCAGAGCGGTTCTATGTAAGTATATAAATGAAATGTTAAATAGTATTAAGTTTACTTTAAACCATATCATGTATGTTGTTTGTTGTTGATATCTGCAGGATAGGCTCTAGAGGAGACGTTAGGAGCTGGCCCAGGCTACACCGGACCAATCGGTGGATGATGAGGCGGTGTACCTCAATGTGGCGGGTGAGTGTCCCAAAGGGGAGATTTGATGCTCAGTTTTCTTCATTTTGAAAGGGAGATTTTGAGGTTAGCGGGGAGTTTTATCGGCACTGTTTTATGTAATCCCATCATCTAATTTTATGTATGGTTTAGGCTTCTAGATATGCTAGGCTACAATTCCAAGTGTATGAAAATTGATGGAAATTATTCTTATGCATCTTCGCTCATTGTTAATTGCATCAAATGACTTTTTAAGAGCTTCTAGGAAGGCAACCGATGGGAAAGAATTTTTTGCAACCCTTGCCCTGGTGAATCTCTTGCGCAATTCTAATTTTTATCTTCTTGGTTATTAGCATTTTTTGAACCAATGGGTTACTCGGTGGGCTTCTCATAGTTAAGCAACCAACCTCCTATTACTACTCTTTTCTTCTCTTTCGAAACTATTTGGGCGCTATGAATCAACAAAGTTGTTATTTATCTTTTCGTTCTTTTGGGCTTCTTCTATTATTTTCTTGCTCTTCTATGTGCGTTTCGATTAATTGATTTTGGGTATTAAGAAGAAGGATGGCCATTGGGTTTGCAACCACCGAATATGAGGGTGGGTTTGGTGAGGACTCGTGATTTTTCTCGGTCTATTTCTTTCAACACCTTAATCACTTTGGATCTCCAAGTTCCTCGACCGACTCTTCATCCGACTTGGATACGAGAGGTGAGTGAAAATAATTGATTCCCAATTTAGTGCTTCTTCATCTATTCTCGCTATTTTATCTCATTGAAATTGTGCCGACACTTCATGATCGTTCCCTTTTTTTCTTTTTCTCGCTTTCCCACAAGTTCATCTATTCTCGCTATTTTAAAAATGTACCATAGAGTTGGTGTTCTCTTCTGATGCTCTATGTATATAATTACAGGCTTTGATTGTTGCAGAATCCTGAAAATGGTTTTGTTGTAAAATTTTATTGAGGAATGAATAAAGAGGAAAGAATATCATGCATACAATGTGTTAAATTCTGTCCACTCTTCTTTGCAAAAAAATTGCGGTGTGTAAATTTAAGTACATGCATCGGTTAGGGAGTTGGTTGTGAAGAATTTTATGCACCTAGCCAACTGAAAGAAACCTCAAATTTTGAGTGTCAAAAGAAAACAGAGAAAAAAAAAAGAAAAGCAGTATAGCAGATTTGACAATTTTGCCTCATGTGTTGTTTAGGTGTTTGATACATACAACAATGATTGTGATATCATCTGTTTGCCCATATTTTTCTAGCCATTTCTTGTATGATTCTCCAAAGAACACAATGGCGCATGCGTCGCGTGGATCTCTATATCTTGCCACTGCAGAGAAGAGAAAGTCGAATCATCAAGAGATCTCCAAGTTCCTCGACTGACACTTCATGACACTTCATCTATTCTGCTATTTTATCTGCTATTTTATTCATGTTTTATTTATTTCAATATTAATGTTGAAACTTGATTAAGTAATGTTTGGCTTATGAACCTTGTTTCGATGGTTTCTAAATCGTCTTATTAGAAGGTCCTCCAAGCAATTGTTCAATCTATGTAAGATTAACAAAAGCAGACGAGAGCAAGCTGCTTGAATTTAAGGATTTCGCCACTATCGCTACTATACATGTTTTCTCAAAGCCTACTGAGTCTTTGTTTTTAGAGAAACGTCTTCAAGAATCCTTTGTAAGAAATGGAGAGAGTGTTGTGAGGTATTGTACCAAATCTTTATCTCCTCTTTCTTGTGTTAGCAATCATTCAAAAACTTGCCATTTCCTAGCTAGCTTTTTGACTTGGGGCCGATTTGCGCAGTAAATTGATAAAGTGTCAATGATTCATTTAAATCATTCAAACACATGTCATCTCTTAGAGTTTTTTATTATATATGTGACTATACTCCATAAGGTCAAACGACAATATGTAATGAATGTTTCCTTTCCTTTCATTTGCGGTGTTTGTGCTATACCGCACACTCTCCATTTTCGATTAGCAGTAAGACCACACACTTCACTCATCGTTGCATTTCTTTGGAAACCAATCGACATTTTCTTGGAGAATTCGTATAATTCTGTTTGTGGCGTGCTTCTAGCGCTTTTGACAAAGACAGGTGAACGCATGAAACCTTGAATTGTATTAACAGTTCCTTCTTACATGAAGTTTATTGTTTAGTATTTTATGAAGTTCTTTCTAGTCTTCTTACATGAAGTTTACTTTCAAATCCCATATCAAACCATTGGGCCATGCAATTGGTTGTGTCGACCCTGGATTGAGTAATTGGTCTTTTCTGTTTGGATCTTTGTGTGAAAGGAAGTTTTTAGAGTTTTTTTCGGTTTCCATCTGCAGATTTCTGCTTTGCATTCGATTTTTTTTTCATGGAGAAAGTTTTGTAAGTTTCTACTTCAAATTTCATGAATCTTTTACACTTAGACTTACAATTAGTTACTAATCAACATTTGAGTAGGGAATGGTCCTTGATTATTCATGAGTAATTGGTCTTTCTCGCTTTGATGTTGTCTTTACATTTTATTTAATGCATTATTTGGGAATTAAAATAAGGAGTCAAATTCTGGGGAAGAGTGAGAAGTTATGATACCCTATCATAGGCAAAATTTATGGCATTCGATTTTGGGTTAAGTTTATTAAACTTTAGAAGTCTTCTTGCCTTTTTGGACCCATAATACATGTTCTATAATTTCCCTTCTCCATAGATAGGCATTTATTCGTCTAAATCATGATGTCACCTTTCCTTAATTTATCCACTTAGAATTGCTTAGACACTCGGGAAAGCATGTGCTCTTTATTTTATATTTCATAGTTTACAACCATTAGAATAACATATTAGCCTCTACTTGTGCTAGGATATATACTTCATCAATCGATTGAATTTTAAGTTGCTTTGAAACTGGAATATGTATCATTCCACAATTTTTCTCAAAATCGATTTTACGAAGCACATTGATTCAAAAGTGTAAGTAATAACTTGACATCAATAGCACATGATTCAAGTTTCCATGGAAGTTTCGGTGTTAACATCTATTTCTTGAAAGAAACATTGTAGAGTTTGGGTTTAGCTCTAAGAAGTTCCCTAATCTGTATTTTTACTCATCAACGAAGATGCATAGTTGGTTCCAAATGGGTTTCCAATTTGTTTTTTTTTTTTTTTTTGAATCGCCTTGTGTCCGTGCATTTGCGGTTTCTTACTCTATTCAAAGTGGTCCGCCCAATTGCTCCCCTGGGAAAATGCATTATCACTTTGGTTGTTGTCCTCGATGGAGAATCGGAAGTGCTTCAAAGCTGCGTTATAGTTATTATATGGAGTCCTTATTGCTCTTCTTATTCTCGACTAGTCATGTTGGAGTTTTGGTGATTGGAGGTGTTGAACATTAGATGAATTTTGTTCTTGGTTATTAAGCTTAATTCTTTTTGTGCATATTTATAGGATTGTAAGTTTTCTTTTTTTGGTTGTTGAACAATAGGATTGGTGGTTTTTGTGTATACTTACAAATTTGGAGCTTTTGTAATACAAGACAATTTTCCGTGGATATATAAATTTTTTCAAATTTTGAGTTTTACATTTTTTTTTCTCTTTTGAATATTTGTTGATATATATTGTCGATGTATGAATGTCAAATTTGGCTTTTTGGTGGGATGTTAGCACCCCCAAGGAGTTGTTGGAGGGGGTGCAAAGGCGATGGAGTAGGTCCTATGGTTGTAATTTCAAGTTATAGGTTGGAGAACCAATTGGATTATGTTTATGTTTGAAAATTAAATGAAAAGGAAAATTAGAGACGGATTAGCAACGGATTAGCAACGGAATTCAAACATTCGGTTGCTATTCCGTCTCTAATTTTCCAGAATATATGTATGAATCACAAACGGAATCGAGACGGAAATAAGAATTAGTCTCGATTCCGTTGCTAATCGAGACGATCCGTTGTTTGCATTCCGTCTTTGAATCCGTTTCGATTCCGTTTCGATTAGCAACTAATCGAGACGAAATTCATAAATTTATTATTTTCGTCTCTCGATTCCATTTCGATTAGCAACGGAATCGAGACGGAATGCAATTACAAATGTATCATTTCGAAAAATTCCATTTCTGTTCTGTCTTTTTTCCGTTTCTAATTTCCGTCTCTAAATACGTCTCTAATCAGAAACGGAATAATTCCGTCTCTATTCTGTCTCTAATCAGAAACATAATCAGTTTTCCATTTCTGATCGAATCACGACGACGTTTTTAGAGACGAATTTATTCCGTCTTTGTTCCGTTTCGATCGCAATTAGAGACGAGATTTATGCAAATCGAGACGGAAATTTTCGTTTCTGATTTGCTATTTTTTGTAGTGATAGAAATCGTTTTATATATGAACCATTTTAATGCTTTGAAACATATGATTGTCACTTTTTTGTATATAGTACTTGCATCAAGTAATTGATTAATAACTTGTTGCTATTGAATGATCCTTTGAACTTTGAGTTCATATTAGTTTATACATGGATCATAATACAACAAATTTAATGCAATTTAATGTGTTTCAAGCAATTTCACATCATTCCTTTTGAATTGGCTTATATCTCCCCTTAATGGTGGAGAAATTGCTTCATCAAAGTGAAAATTAGCAAAACTTGCTAGAAATAAATTCCCTATTAGGGATCCAATGCATCTTATAATATAATTGATGGAGAGTTAAATCAATATAAGTCTCCTATTGATTTGCCTTGAGATAATCTCCAGCTGATATAAAAAAATCCAGTTCAATAAAGGATGTCCGTGCGAATTTACTATATTTTCGCATTAATGATGATTATGGATAATCAAATAGATCTTTCCACATTATGAATGTCATTTGATTTATGACAGCATTCGTTTTAATTTGCCTTATATATTCCAAAAGTTAAAGACGGGAATATTATACTCAGATTAAATCATATTCATATAGATAAATTTTTTATTATTTTGAATAAATTTCTTTTGAACAAGACATTAACAATAAAATTGTTGTACCAGAGATTGCCTGAACATTAGCCTCCGCTAAGTTCGAATTCGAGAAATATTCACTTTATATTATAATGTAAATTCATGTAGCACGATACACAAGACAAACTCATTTCCCATATTTAGGTCACGGTTTGAACACATCTCGATGTGCCTGTTTCATCGAACCATTTTCAATGATAAAATTTATAATATTTTGCTTTGATTTTGAAGGCATGGTAAATGTCACAAAAATATTCAGGTATATATGGCATTATTTAGGCAAAATAGCCTTTCATATACGACCAAAAAAATGTCACAATTATGAGCGCTCATTGTCAATAATTATTTGCCCATTGTAGTGGAATACCACTTTTGTTCCAATTTTTGGTGGAATTGTCAATACGACCTTTACCTGATGTTTTCACCTTTCCCACGCCCATATATTTGTTATTGCGATCATGATCATTATATGCAACATATGCTTATTATTTTGAAGTTGAACTAATTGGACGGGAGTGATATTATATTTATATCTCATTATTTTACTCGCTACCATGAGACAAGAAATCAATCCTTACTATTTATTGGATTGACGTGCACACTCGATATTTGTTGCAGCAATAAATTGAGGCGGACTACGTGACCTTATTTTTATTGTCTCATCAGTCATATTTCCACATAGCCTCAACATGAAGGTAATTAAAATTATGAAATTATAATTAATATTTCACCGATTAAATTTTGTAGCTTGATACTCAACCGCTCATTTTGAGCTTTTGGAGATTACATTTTTTGTATTTATATATTTATAACTCACATAAGGTGAAAATATATATAAAGTGAAATATTCACTTTTCAAATCTCTAAAGAGATATTGGCAAATGATTTAAATTTTGTATAGCACACCATAGTCTTGCATAGATGTTTTATTCGAAATTATAGTATCTAATTGTCATGACAAGTAATTCTTGTCGGTAATATAATAAGGCAACAAGTTCAACTATGGTTAAATAATATTTTGAAAATAAGTTTAATATAAAATAGTTTTCCCCTTTTATGTAAAAACATAACATATGATTAAATATATGTTCACAACATGATTCATTAATAAACAAAATGTACTATTCGTATGAGTTGGTGGGACAACCTCCAGGTTGGGTGGCGAGACATAGTCTACTTAATACCATGCCTCCTCGAACGGGATAACCCGTCTCCCTTTCAATGTTTAGCTTTACCGGGGACAAGGATTACCCACTATCAACTCAAACTTATAACATTATTTGTATTATAAAACCAAGAATAGAACAATAACTAATCGTTTGTAGTTTTAAGAGAAAAACTATGTCACACATTGACTTTTGATTTCGATGTAGAAGATCGTACAAGACGCACTATAGAACATACTTTTGTAGTCGGTGACGTTACGATGCATAATGTATCAATAAAGTACATTTACATAATTAAATATGCATGTAACAAAAAAGAAATTAACCATGACAACATGAAAATAAATTGAACTTATTTAAATTAATAAAAAATATACCTTCTTAGCTTTATATCTTTGAAAAGCTTCTTAATCTTCAAGACCTCTTCTTGTAGAGCAAGTTCGTGCCGATAACGTGTTGTAAACTAGGTTGTAAGCCAACTAGAACTTATAATTCAGACTTACTAGAGACTTAAGCATAGAAGACATATTTAAGAACTACTAGAACAAGTAGAGAAGAGGAGACAAGAAAGAAAAAAGCTAGAGATGAGAATGTAGATATTTCATTCATACATTGGTGTGTGAATTACAATGGGGTTGACACCCTTTATATAGGCCATTTGGTGATGATGATAATTGTACTTATACAATGTGTACAAGTTATACATACACCACAAGTCATAAAACACATCACAAGTAACACAGACAATACATGGAAGAGTTGGTGTACATTGGAGAGGATTACAAGTTACATGAAATGTGAGAGCCATGCTTGATGTTACAATTCAATGTGAGAACCATACTTCACAATGTAGTCACATACATATACAAGTGTCCATCCATTTCATAACATATTTCATATTTGTAGAGTTCATAGAAGGTCTAGAGTTTAAAAAGTACATAGTATTGGCCACTTTTGAAAATATGTACGCACGAGTAAAACTAATAACTACTATAATAACAATCTATATCTATATCTATATAAAGGAAGATCATCTGGAAAGGATTAATGAGGTCGCGACATGTGGCGTGCCTTGTGGGTATGTTCTATTTTCAGTTTTCGGAAAGGAATCTCGATCATGAAGATGATGACTGTAATTATCATCATGGTTATGTGGTTGATCACAACGTTTTTTGTTTCTTTTATTTTTTGCTATTTTTATCGTACGTTTTTTGTAGTGTATCATATATATTAGGATACACCACACATGTAACAACGTCCTATATATGTGTTTGTATTAGATGTATTAAATTAAGACACACATGCTTAATATATACTATAATCAGTTTTTTTTTTATATTAGAGTTGGATACCAATACATATGCTTAATATATAAGCAATCCGTTTTTTGTCAATTTTTTAAGTATTTTATTTTTTGGGGTTTTCTTAGGCTATTCATTAAATATTTTAGCTATCGAGTTTTCTTATAGGACTTTTCGGTTTTTTTAGATTTTTTTATTACATTAGTTATTTTAACTAATTAAAGCTCTAAATAACTTTTTTTCATATATTTTTTTGGATTTTTCCTATTTTTTAATTGTTTCGACCGTTTTTTTTTTACTATAACCGTTAGTCGTTAAATAAAATAAAAAATTCGACGGGTGGTTTTCAAAGGAAATAATCATTCGCGGATTTAAAATTCGTTAGTCCTAATATGGGCTTAGATTATGAAAAGAGTTAAAGGATGACACAGTAATACCTAATACTACAAGTTTCTACCTAAATTTGACCATGTTATTGATATCCCAATTCGGTTTATCCGGGATTGGAAAGGGTTTGTGTAACAAAAGTATTACCCAAACCTGTTTTATATAGGGTTATGACTAAGTTCAAAAATTCGTATGTATATGATAATTGAGTTTGAGATGGGTATGAGTCAGGAAAATTTCGCAGGTAACCTACCCGTAGGGAAATTTTTTGCACTTACCCTACTTGTTTACATACACCCCAAGAGTTGGGATATTATTTTAGTCAAAAAATTACAAACTAATTACGAGTCTATAAAAAATTAAAATTTCTCCAACCATCGGCTCAGTTAGTATATAAAATAAATTATATCTTGATCGAATTAATATTTATAACCTCTTTTTTTCTATAAGGAAATTAAATTTATATTGTTTTTTTTAACTTTGCCTTTATCAAGCATTCCAAGCTTTCCTTCTGCCACGTCATCCTCTTTTTCTTTTTTATTTTACTTAATATATATATATATATAAATAAAATTGATAAATCTTGCCTGCGCGGGAGCCAACTAGTTGGAGTAATTACAAAAGCATTTTCCGTTGCTATTAGACTTCATCAAGGATTTTCCTTGAGCTCATACCTCTTTGTTTTCATCATAGTGTAATTAACTAGAAATATTTATCATGATACACCATTGTGTATGTTTTTTGTAGATGATATTGTTTGAATAGACGAAACATAAGATGATTTGAATAAGAAATTAGAACTTTGAAGGACTACTACGTTGGAGTCTAAAAGCTTTAAATCGAGTAGAATTGAGTCTAGATATATGCATTGTGAGGTCACTAGTAGTAAAGATCAAGATAATGGAGTAATACAATTAAGAGTAGTGTTGCAAAGGTGGGTCATTGTTGATTCTTATGATCAATCACAAAAACAAATTGAACTATAGAAGATGATGTCGCACATGTACTTGGGAACCCACAACATTACATGACCAAATCCCATTCGCTTGCCTATGAACCCTAAACCTTCAACCAAAACTACAATCATAACAAAACAAAACATAACTTCCAAGTAAGGAAGAAAACCAAAGCTTCCAACAAGGGAAGAAATTCTTCTAAACCTTAAACCAAAACTAGAATCATAACAAAAAAAACATAACTTCCAAGTAAGGAAGAAAAGCAAAGCTTCCAACAAGGGAAGAAATTCTTTTGTAATGACTAGATGAAATGGGTATTGATTTCGAAGGGTGTACATGGATTTTGTATAAGGCGTAAACATGGGGGTATGCTCCCAGCTTTTTGTAAATAACTTTTTGATAGATGAATATATATTCCTTTATCCAAAAAAAAAAAAAAAAAAGAACGAGGGAAGAAATTTAAAAACTTCCAACCAGGAAGCCAACTACTTATTTAATAAAAATATTACTCAATGAAAAGTGCTAATCAAATAGTCGCAGGCGTAGATCCATACTCAAGTGTAGATCAAGATGCAAAGTTGAAGGTGTGTGAGTGGTGCTAACGAGGAATTTGATAACAATAACACAGTTGGAACTAATGGACGATCTCAAATCTGAATGGATCTTGGTTTTCTTTGATAGAGAAGAAAATATTATTGGAACCATCGCGGATCAAAAGAGATCGGCAGTGGTTCAAAACCTAAAATCTCCAATGAGAACCAAAGGTAAAATAAAAAATGAGTGCAATAGGTGTTGTATGTGACTGAAATATTTTTGTTAAATTAAACGGAATTTCTTTAATATTGCAATTAAGGCAGTTATGCTTTACGGGAGCTAACATTTGATGGTAAAGAAACAACACATTTGCAAAATTAACGTAGCTGAAATGAGGATGTTATATAGATGCATGGTACTAAGGATACAGGAAGAAATGCATATATTAAAAAATAGTATTAGCTAAGATAAAAGTTAGAAATGGGTGGTTGAGGTGGTTTGGACGCACACAAAAACGACATGCAAATACTCAAGTAAATCTAGATATGATCTAGTTTTACGAGTTTGATGGTATATAAGTAGACAAAAGGTAACTTGGTCTGCATTAATTTGAAAGATTTATAATATTATCAATGCATCTAGCCAAGCTCGACTACTTTGGGATTGAGTTGTTGTTGCTACCTAGTCGTAACATTTTATCCTGCACAGATTTTGCATATATCGGAGTTGGAAATCAAGGAGACCAAGCCTATGGGATCGACTCCCATAATTATTGTTGTTGTAAGATTTTTCACTCACTTTCTTCTTAAGATAATGATCAATCTACTATACTGACGTATTTCTTTCTTTGTCTGTAAACAGTTTCAAACCCAGCAAATTCACTGTATACGAGAAAGACAAGGTTCAATAACAGAAGGGGGAAAGGTATATTTTTCCTTTTCCTTATAGTTCCTATCATTGTGCTTATGTTAATAGATGACTACTTATAGTTGTCATGAAATCCAATTGACTGGAAGGGACCGTTGTGCTCTTGTTAATAGACACCTACTTATTCATGTGGTTTTCATGAAAATCTTATAGATTGGAAGAAACCTTCACCATGTCTATTATTGATGAGCACGTTCCATTTTACAAATTACATCCTCACATTCTAATTAGGAAATTTGTGTTTTTCTAGGATACCATTCATACTGTATATTATGCGTGGGCAATGCAGCAAATGGACGTGGAAGAGTTAGGAGAAGGTGCCCTCTACCCACTTTGGAGGTTGAGAGAAATGCAGCAACTTGGAATTCAAGCCCTTATTTGATTTTCCATTGGTTATCTATTTCGATGAAGCTGTCGAAATCTCCCTTGGAAATTGATTGTCTGCCAAGGAAAATATTAGTGCTCCAGAATACGAGAAATTTGATTATATGATTCTTGATATTTCCTTCTTTTGAATAAATATATGTTTTGTTGCTTGCTTACTTGCTGCTGCTGCTGCTTTTTTTTTTTGGCTACAATTAAAATGTCTTAAGTAGACAACCAGCCAAATTTTGTCTATAAATCTCTAAAGATAATCTATTATGTTTAGTTTGAAGAGGATGAGGAATCTAAAGTTGTATAGTGGTTATGTAAAAAAAAATAAAAAATAAAATTGTAAAGGTGGTTGGAAGTTCGGGCCTTGCGACTTTTCTACTGTTTGGGACTTGGTTTTTCCTAGTTAACATTGAAAGAAAAAGCAAAAAGCACCGAGTGCCGCTAAGGGCACCCCACCTTTTCATGAAGGTACCCGATTAATGTGGGCACAAATCAATTTACCTGGGGCACCCAAAAATTAGACCCGAAATACTCAAAATACCCCTCGTGCAAAAAACCCTTGCACTCCACCACCCCCACCACCACCTTCACCGAAATCTTGTGGAAGAATCCATTTCTTTTGAACCACTTGTGAGAGGAATCCCCGAAATCGTGTTTCCCTGTGTCTCCCCTTGTGTTTCTCCTTCATTGTACGAGTTTTTTTTCAGTTCGTAGGGTCGGGGTGTGAGCCGATTTCGTCTCCAAGTTAGGGCTCGGTTGAAGATCGTCGAACACACATATTTTGCGCGAAATCAATCGTTTGAAGGTACGTTTTTAGTATACTTAAGTTACCTTTGGTAGAGTAGTTGTAATGTGTGTGTGGCGGTTTGTTGAATGGTTAAAAAATAGGAATTCGCGGTTCTCGGCCACACAGCCGAGACCGTGCTAATCGTCTCGGTCAAGCATGGCCGAGACGTAAGCTAAATTTTTGGGAACTGCAGTCTCGGCCACGAAGGCCGGAAGAGTTCATAGTGTCTCGGTTACAAATGGCCGAGAATACTTCGATTATCTCGGCCGAGACATGACGAGAGCTACAATTAGTGATAGGTAATGTGACGTCGGTGGTGTACAATCGAGAATTTGCTCCCACTCTCGGTTGTACACTACCGAGAGGGTTAGAGTAAGCTCGGTCGTGATAGGACGAGAGTAAGGCGAATTGAAATGGTCAATCCATCTCTCGTGGTGTACAACCGAGAACTTTCTATTAGACTCGGTTGTACACGCCGATATATTGGACTCCTTGTCGGTCCGGGGACCGAAAGTATGGGTTGTTTCACGAACCTCGCTTGACCGAGACATCGAAATTGATGAATTTGAACATTTTTTTTGGTAAATTTTTTTGGTTCTAATCCATGCGCTTATATGTTGTAACGTTTTCGGGTATGGCTCGTCCGAAGTGAGGTGAGATGGTTATCCATATCCTCTCGATGATTGATGTTTTAGTATCATTTTTTTTATGCTAACAATGGTTGTTGCATTTTGATTAGGTCACTTGGGACCCATATCCAATCTATACCAGATCCTCCGTACCGTCCCAAAGATGGTACCACTTCCACACACTCCACCCCGCCATCGCTCCGCCCGCCACGGCCGATGCTCGCCCTACGAAGAGAGTGCTTGTGAAGGAGTATCAAAGGAAGAATCGAAGAAACCAAAGCAATGACCGAGGCGGGGATGGGGAACATAGACATTTGTCTTATTGTTTGGCCGAGACTAGTTGATTAATGTTTGATGATCATGTTCTATGACAGCTTTTTCGATGCCTTCACACGATTCGACAATTTAAAACTCATGGTTTATGACCGATTGGTATATGTTGTCATGTTCGAATTACGTTTGATTCGGACATTTGTACTTGTATGCTTGATGAGTGATATATGATAGTTTGGCGCAGATTTAGACATTGTTCTACACTACTTGTCGTTTTACATTTCAATTCATTTCAAACTTGGTTAATTTGTTCTAGAACACATGGTTTTTCTCGGTTTTGAGGTGGTGTCGGTCATGCAGTCCGACACTCATGTGGCATTTTCGATCGAATAACCGAGCCGTCACATTTGGTCTCGGTGGTGTGTGGCGAAACTATACCGTCGGTTTCGATCGATCAGGGCCGACACGTCACTTTCCACCGAGACTTAACTCATGACAGATCGTTTGTGGTATGTCAAACTAACTATACAAGAATGAAAATCCAAAGCACGACAATTTGTACCGAAACTTAACTAATTATATATCTCCGTAACATTCAAACTCACTCTACAAGTGTCCATCCATAACTAAACAAGAATCAAAATACAAAGACGACATTTATATATCCATAGAACATTCGAAGTAACTGTCACAAAATTTCTAAATGTACAGCCATCAAGGTTTCTAGGTACAAGCTTTACACTACGGTGTACCTAAATCTACAACGGATATGGTGGCTTCATCAACATTTGCAATGGGAGCGATGTCTCGAAATACGAATCCATCTCGCCAACCTTTGGCGCAGCTTCTCAACATACCGATCCCACGATGGATATAAGGATGGCAACGGTGCACTCACACGCAACTTCACCTGTCAAAGTGAAGTGAGCAGTAGAACATAGAAGATATTGTCACAAACCCGATTAAGGGGGAAACAAAACAATTCACAAAAAATCATAGAACTTACCCTAACCCAATGGATATTCCTTTCACTTATCATTGTAATGATAAGTCTCGTTGTGCAACGACGACGGTGGAGCACTACGTAGAGGTAGAAATGTCGAGGCACTCCCATGCGAGAGGTTTACAAGAATGACATTGAATGCAAAGTGGATACTAACAATCCCATGTCCTGGAAGTGTCAACCATTCTTCGAAAGATGCACCAACTTGATTCTCTCGGGCAATGCACCGCATTCTTGATAGTCTTGAAACTCGAGCCAAGCACTTCCCGCCAAAGGTCTTCATACCCGATAATCTCATCATACATCCTTCTACGCACAATCCTCCACCCGTCTACATCGGCAAGTCCAAGCCCAGAGGCTACATACCGATATCCACAATTTCTATCGAAACCACATCGATAATGCCCTCAACATGTGGCAACCAATCCGGTTCTAAGCAATGACTATAAGCCATGTTAGATGCACTTTGCGTGGGTCGACCGGCACGACGCATTTTGGGAACAACCTTGCATTTCTTCGCCTAGAAGTGGAGGCCTCTTTTGTGGAATGGGAGGATCGAAATCCGCTCAAGAACCGTCTCGTCGAAGAATCGTCATCATCATGTTTTCTCTTTGATATCGCCTTGCCTCCGATTGGAGTCCCCGGTGTCCTTCCCTTTGTCTTAATTCTTGCCTACGGCGCACAACACCCGGTGTAGACGAAGGTCGACTAATCTCCATGAGCCGCTGAATTTGAGTCCTCCCACCCGCATCCTCATTTCGGACTTTTTGTCTTGCATTATATATTGTCCTCATTGCCGATACGTTTCTAACATCTCTTTGCTTCAACGTATCTAGGATGTCTTTTGGCTTCACATTCCCCTTTGTCATTTGCACCACAACTTCCTGCTCCCCTTATCCAACCTTTCGGCAAATGAATGGTCGTCCAAGTTTTTTTGCGGGGTCGTGATTGTGCCTCCCACATATAACAGTAACATACCACAAAGAGTCGCATTTTCCTTTACGTTGATAAGGAAAGGGCATCCACATTTCTTCGTACCAGTTTGAGTCCTTGCCTTTTCATCATTTCTTGATTTCTTTGAATTGTTGGCCGTTTTCCCTTTCCCTACTCTCTCGAGACAATCCCCTATATGTCCCGGACCTCTCACACGCAAGTTTCATCCTCCCCCGTGCTTAATGCCCCGGCATCGAGTGCTTTGTCACTAGCACAAACATGTTCTCGCGGCATATCATTTGAAGCCATGAAATAGCCGCTTCTCTAGAAGGGAATAGCCTACAAGGTGTAAACGTGTCATTGTAGTATGGAAATAGGGTAGAAACCGGCATTACCTGCAATACAAACAGTGTGACATTATAATCAACCAAAATGTACAAAGACAATCACAAAAAAACTCAAAAAAATAGGTTCTCGATTGTACAGTCCGATACTTTCTTCCGAGTATCGCTCACGTACGACCGAGAGTTACGAGTTACTCTCGGTCGTACCATACCGTGACCTAAGTACACCTCTCGGTCCTCTATGACCGAGACATAACCATACATCTCGGTCCCGTGAGGCCGATACAATCGCGCACATCGACGAAACTTCGGATAACCACAAAAAAACATAATAAATTTGCAAAATTACCTCAAGTTCGACCCCTCTTGCACCGTAGCAGTACAATCCTCCATTATATAGTGGAAACAAGTTCGGATTTGAGCAAATTACCCAACTAAACAGTTCTAATAAACCATCATATGGTTGTCAAACATTGTTACCTCATTTGTCGGATGATGTCAATCCGCAAGAATCGATAAACGCTCGCCAAACGCAATGTCGCTTTATGGTTCAAGCTTGGTGGTGGGGTGCCCTTTTTCTTTGTCAAAATGGTTTGTGGGGTTTGAATCATTATATATACAGGGGCAAAATGGTCTTTTCCATTTTCGCTGGAATTTTTACGAATAACTTGGGTGCCTTCATTAAACGGTGGGGTGCCCTTAGCGCCCGCAAAGCACCTTGCGATTCGATAGTTAATTAAGAAATTGATCTAATGGTGATTGAATGAACAACATGGATCGTAAATACGTAACACTCGTTGATCAAGTAATTATATCAAGCGTGAATTTACATTTTGGAAACCTTCAAGATTCATTGTTTCTCTTCCCGCTCGCGTCTTTTGCTTGTCATTTGTTGGATCTTTGCTTTCTGCAACTCTTGCATCAATTTTCATAGGAAAATGATCGATTAATCTACTTTGGCATCGACTTAGGTTCACATATTTGTGAGTGACGTTCGATGCGAGCGTGATTTGCATCCTGAGATATATGCGCGGTCTTTACTTGATAGGTGCCCCTAACTCAATGCTCAAAGTGGGTCAACGTAGGAAATTAAAAGTATAAGATGTAAGCATTCTTTGAACATCAGAAATATTAATCAATAGAGAATTACATGCGGAAGCTTTTAGTTTCCTTATAACATCAAGAACTTATCACCCTCACGAGCCTTAGAACTTTTGATATATTGTTTGATGACACAAGTGTTGCTTTATAGGCTTGAGGGAGAATCATTGATCTTCCTCTCATTAACACCAATTTCCATCAAATTAATAGCGGTAATGCTAGTTTAAGAGTCTTTAGGTCCATACAACAACAACATAGCCTCAATCCCAAATTAATTGGGATTGGCTAAAGAGTTTTTAGGTCCATCCATTACATAATTTATTCATTACATAAATAAAAAGGATGCTATGAGACACGTTATGGTTTTACATTCACCCACTTGTCTCATAGTATCAAGTATTTCAATAATGTGGGTCACATATAGCTTAATGATTCTCCCACTTGACCTACATTTCGACCAAACATTGTATAATTTGTATATCAATGCGCTTATATGTTTGACATCATTAAATCACTATAAATAAATTAGCAATGAGGGTCATAGCGGTTATACATCAAAATAGGATATATTCCTTTTCATGTACTACGAACATTTACTAATTCATTTTATACGATTCATAAAACATAATGTATGTGTCAAAGACTAAATTCACTTGGAATTATCATAAAACATGAATTTGCACATACATTAGTAGAATTAGCATAGTGAATGAGATCTCATTAAATAAACATAAACATAATCAAATCCCAAATTAAAAATCAATAGGAATTACAACCAGAGCTCATTTTGTCAACATGTTCTTAATGATTTTGGTGGTTGTTAAGACTCGTCTCACTAAGTCTTGACTTCACCAAATTCCCCAAATTAGGTATCTAATCCATTCAATTAACGTTAATCTCAAAATACTTTTGATTTCAATCTTTAATAATGCTCCAAACCCATAATTTAGATCCTTAATGAAACTCAATTCATGATTTGTTTGATTGGAGCAAATTGAGAAATCATACGGAATATTCTCTCGTATTTTGTAAAAATTTCAAGAAAGACATCACCTAAAAGTGGCTTGCCATAAAACTTTCACTTAATAGACAATAGAATTGAGGAGTGGCCTAAAAGGACTCACAACTCCCTCATTCACAATATATATCAAATTGAAATTTATAAACTAACTTAGATTCTCCATGTAACGACCCGCTTTAATTAATCTCGATTAACCGACTAATTGCGGCTAAGCTCATATCCATGTAGGCGTCGCGGAAAAGTCTAGGGCACACCTAACGAGGTAAGTTTTGTTATTTTTATGTGGCGCTTGTTTATTTATTTATTTTATTATTATTTAATATTCATGTCGCATCGGTGTTAGATTTTCGATTAGTCGCATTGTGCGTGCACTGCGACAAGAGGGTAGGACGCGCGGGGTGAGCGTAATGCGGGCGTTTGGGGTAGTCGGGGTTTACATATCACATCGCCCATTGGATCCCCTTTTACATCACCTATTACATCATTTCTCTCTCTCTACCCGATCTCCCTCTTTTCCTTCTCTCATTTGTTTTTCCTTCTTCTTCTTCTTCTTCTCCAAACCCACTAAGCACTCACTCCACCTTCAAAAGCTTCGATCTCTCTCCCCCACAACTCTCGATCTTTCACTCGCCTCCGACATTATCATCTCTCGCGCCGGTGACCTTCTAAAACCGAGGTAAGTGTTGGTTGTTGTTGTCGAAATTTATTTGGAGAAATTCGAGAGCTTTTAATTGTGGTTGTGTTGTAGTAATGGTGTTGATATTTGTTGTATTGTTGTTGTTTTTTGATGAGGAAAAAGAAATTTTTTTTTAAAAAAAGTAAAAACGTCTCTAAAGAGACGAAATCTCGTTTATCCATAAACGAATTTGGAGGAGGAAAGGCCTAGCTATCACCCTAAGCCGGGTCGGCTGTGCTCAGCCCAGCCAAAGCGGGTCAAAGCGAGAGCTCAGCCAGGACCTAAACGGGTCAAAGCCGAGTCGGCTGAACCCATGCGATCTAGTTGGGTTGAACCAAGCCCAATTTGGGCCCAACACATTAATAATTAATTTTTTTACTAAAATTAAATAAAAATGATTTTAAATAAATTACATAAAATAGATAAAAATAGCTAGAAGTTATGAAAAATTCCAAAAAATAAAAGAAATATAAAAAATTAGAAAAAGCTAGAAAAATGAGTTCCGAGGCTTTTTAGGGCGTTTGGCACCTTAGTATAACCCGAAAAGTGTGAAAAAAAAATTAAACTTCTTAGAATAAAATTTCAAGTTTTTGGTCCCACATTATAAACTCACTTAATGTGACTCTAAAATAATTAAAGTGGTATAAATGGAAATCGGGACTTATGAGACTATAATCGAGTGTCAAATGTGCATCTCGAGGCGTGAGCGAGACATTTTGGAGGGCTATTTAGGATCGCTTGAGGTAAGTAAACCTACGAGAAAGTTAGCTTAAAACTTACTTATTTTCCTCGTAATTTACCTATTTCACTTTTTTTTTCGCCAGTTTGACTTGCGTATTTACTCTATTCCCTTTGTGTCTGTGTATGGTCAAAGAAATGGTACGATTTCTTTCCGGCTTTCTCATTGATTATGATTCGATTGTTGCTACAAAGTATTGGTCATACCTTAGACTACGCATGAGTTTTTTTCTTCGCGAGTCGATGATCTTGAGAGTAGGTTCATGTGAGGCTCGCCTTCGTCATGGAGTTCCTCTCATTTGAGGCGTCGGACGGAAGTCTACATTCGACAAACAGAGTTCCTCATTTCGATCGAAAAGATGAGGCGCAGATTACCTTGCCTCTTGGGCCTTCTCGATTTAGTATTTGTGTCTCATGGCTTTGCACCTATACACCACACTCGCGTTCCATATTCTTGATTATCACAACAACTTATATTCATGCTTTATATTTTCATTTATTTACTTTATCTCGCATGAATTATATTCATTTTTATTGGATTTCTCATGAATACTAACTGAATTTTGTTAGGATTTACTCACTGGAGCTTGTCATTATTTTTGGTGGCAAGTTGCAGACCTTACGATGAGAGCTGGGGAAGGTAGTGCATGGCGACTACCTTTGATCTAGAACGCCTTCACTAGCTTCACTCATAAGTGTTTGTATTTATATAAATATTTTTTTTTTTTTTATCATTTTGGGAGACTTTTCACCGATATATATATTTTGACACTTATTATAGCTTTTTGTCACCTTATTGATATACATGGTATCCTATTATCGGGTTTCTACCTCATAGGTTGTTAATTGAAGCAAAACTCATTTGCATTATTTATTTGCATATTATTAAGATTTCCGCTATTAAAAATAATCTAAAAAGAATCAAAATAAATAAATTAAGTTGGAAAACTTCTTAACTTAGTATATTTCGACAAAATAATCTTTTAAACAACGAAATTGACTAAGTCGATTACTAGATAATTAGTTTGTGGGTTGTCGTAGACAGGTGTGCAAATGACGTGGCATGACCTAGTGACGTGTTCGACGACGTGACATTACCCAATTTACCTCATAACTCGGGCCCGTTACGAGTTGGTATCGAGCTTAAGTTCAAGCGAACCTAAGGGAAATATTAAGGAAACTGAATAAGACTTAACAACCAAACATTAGACGTGGAAACCCGAAAATCCTAACTTAGAACTTTAGTTGGGAAGCAAAGTGAGCGGGTAGTGCTAGGACCTATATATGTATATATATTGATTGTAATATTTATATACGCATATTACGACGCTGACTTGCGCCACGTTCACGATTGGCAGATTTGACATGGATGGACGACCAATTCCTCATACGAATAACGGGGGACGAGATGAGCGGTTCGACACCCGCTGACTCGGATCAAACTTTGTCCGACACGGTCGCATTTCATAGTTTACAGCTTGAGGAGATCTTTCGATTGCTTCGAGCGTAGTCCACGGCCACATTGGTCCCTGTTACACTCGCCGTCGCCACTACTGCCGAGCCGACAGTTGTTGCCTTGACTGTTCAGGCCACCCCGCTCATGACCACTACTACCGAGATACTGCTAACAATCACTATACTGACTACAAAGGTCGTGACACCGACACCGATTCCACCCCAGGAGATCACATTCAAGACCTCCATATTAGCTAAGGCGAAGATGATTAAATTGTTCGTTCTCAGCCAAACTACTACTATAGAGGCGACGACCTAGAGGTAGCTGGGAAGTGGGTCCTTTTCGCATTAGAGACTTCATTGACTATTGAAGATATACGACATCATACGGGCTAGGATTTATGGGTTCATGCTTAGGGGATATGCTACAATATGGTGGACCGCCCATGGAGAGCCGAGTACTTGGCGCGAGTTCAAGAAGATTTTTTTATGATTGAGTACTTGACGCCGAGACCGAGAGAAGAGTTCTTGATGCCGAGGCCGGTAGTCGGACAATGATTCATACATGGAGAGATTCAAATACTTGTTTTAGTTTTCGATAGACGTAGTTGGGACCGAGCGACTTCAGGTCCACCATTTTATTCAAGGACTTCAACCGGAGATTGGGGGTGCGATTATGTCGACGGGGCTAGGACACTTCAGATGTCTTAGAGGGCATTGGCCCATGAGTTATTTCGATGTAGAGTGGCACTATCCCTACTCCAAAGTGCATCGGGAAAGGCCAAGGGAGGTCAAACAGAAATGCAAGAGGAACCTCGACCAAAGAGATCAAATAGGATAGAGGCGTGGAGAGGATGATGGTCAGACGATCAACGCTTATGCGATTATAATTACACATCTACAATATGTTATTATAGTCCATCAACCGCAGAGAGAAACTCAGTGTCAAGGTTAGAGGGGCCGATAAGGGAGTCAACAGTGGCATGGACAGGGCCATAAAGCCAAATGAACAAAGCAGGTTAGGGCTCCAGACATAGGCAACATGTTACATATTTCGAGATATAGACAAAAAGGGCACTACAAGAGTGAGTGTACCGGTGAGCCGGTGCCATTATTGGCGGCTCAGCAAGGCATGCATGTGAGGGAGTAGGTGCACGCAGTTGTCGCACTAGGCCGTAACGCGTCTTGGTAGCTAGTCGAGGGTACGTTAGTTATTTTTGGTCGTCGTATGCATACATTGATAGATCTTGGTAGTACAAAGATCATTTATTTTGGGACGGATGGTAGGAGAGTTGTGTTTGACACTTGAGAGCGTTAGCACCCATCTTATCCTCAACACAAATTACTGGGATAAGATATACCCTAACCGAATATATAGAGATTTCCCAGTCGAGGTTGGTGGTCATCAGTTACCCATAGATCTCCGAGTATTAAAGTACTTAGAGTTCGATATACTCTTATGCATGGATTAGTTGGCGACATACCATGCCCAGTTAGACTATTTTGTGAAAACTGTTACTTTTCGGATACCGGGGATTCCCGAGTTCACCTTCACCGACGTTGCGACATCACTTCGATCACTAGAGGTGGGTAAGCAAACACCCAAAAGATGGAGATCCTCGCAGGATAGTAAAATCCGATGAGAGGTCGGTGACTAGACTTAAGAATGTCCCAAGAGTACGTGCGTTTCCAGATGTTTTTCCTAAAGATTTACCTGGATTGCCAACACCTAGACAAGTATAATTTATGATTGAGTTAGTGTCAAACACACAACCTATAGCGAGTAGACCTTACCGTACTCTACAAAGGCTAGAGCACGAGGAGTTGAGGGATCAACTAGAGGATATATCGAAGAAGGGCTTCATATACCCGAGTATGTCACCCTGGGAGCACCAGTCCTATTTGTGAGGAAGAAGGACGGTAGCATTAGGATGTGTATAGACTATCAAAAGTTGAATCAGGTAACGAGTCATGAATAGATATCCTTTGCCCAAGATCGACGAAATATTTAACTGGTTGGCCGTGAGCACGTTCTTGTCTAAGATTGATTTGGATATCATCACTTGAGAATCAAAGAGGAAGATATACTCAAAATGATGTTCAACATGCGTTACGGGTTATTTAAGTTCACTTTCATTCCATTTGGATCGACAAATGCGCCGACCGTATTTATGGATTACATGCAATAAGTTCTAAGGCAGCTTTTGATCGATTTGTGATAGTCTTCATCGATGACATCTTGATTTACTCCAAGACTCATTAGGACCACAAGAGGTATCTCGTAGAGACATTGAGGACTCGAAAGAGCATAGATTGTATGACAAGTTCAATAAGTGTGAGTTTTGGCTTTTTGAGGTGAAATTCTTAGGACACGTGATCACTAATAGAGGGATATCGGTGGACCTAAGTAAGATTCACGCTATCATCAATCGGCCGTGGACCTAAGTAAGATTCACGCTATCATCAATCGGCCTACACCAAGGTGTGTGAGACATCATGAGCTTCTTAGGGCTGGTAGGATATTATCGATGGTTTGTACGGGATATCTCTAGGATTGCAACACCGATAACTAGATTGACTAAAAAGGATATGGTTTTCGATTGGTCCAGAGAGTGTAAGATGCCTTCACGGAGTTGAAGAAGAAGTTGATTTATGCACCATTATTAGTATTGTCGAGTGGGGTAGGGAGTCGACTATTTATACAAATTGTTTGTGGCACCAGATTGGGATGCGTGCGATGCAGGGAGACATAGTGATAGCCTACTTTCGCATCACCGAGGACCTACGAGAAGAACTATCCAAAGTGTACAAATTGGAACTTGCAAAGCAGTTGTATTTGCATTGAAGGTGTGGAGGAATTACCTTTATGGTGGAGGTTCATACTATATACAGATTATAAGAATTCGAAGTATCTATTCACTCAGAGGATCTCGAATATGAGACAACGACGACGATTGGAGTTTCGAAGGACTACAACTTCGCCATCGAGTATCACTTGGGAAGGTGAATGTGGTAGCACATGCCTTTAGCAGGAGAGGACAGGACAATGAGATAGTGGTTTATCAAATAACCTTCGAGTTTGGTTTGCTCGAGATGTATGAAACGCTATGAGTTTGTCAAAGGTTCTAGATACTATAGAGGTACATATTTGTGGACATATGAGAGTACCGAAAGTATCTATCATGTACATTTCAGAGTGTCAGAGAGCCGATATGATGTACTAGAGGTCAGGGACATGACACAGAGTCCAGATTTCTCGGATTGCCGCGAATATGTTGATGACTGTTTGAGACATAGAGGTAGATTATGGATTTCGGTAGTGGCAGAGTTACGTGATGGTATTCTTCAGGAGGCTCATAGATCCAGTACACATTGCATCCCAAAAGAACCAAAATGTACCATGATATATGATGACTATTTTGTTTGTCGGGATAAAGGCAGATGTCAACCAAGATGTGAGGAGTTATGAGGTATGTCACAGGTTAAGGCGAGCACAAAAGGCCCGAAGGACTATTGCGCCCACTACTTATCCCACATTGGAAATGAGAACATATCACTATGAACCTCGTTAGTGGGTTGCCGACGACTTTATGAAAGCACGATGCTATTTGGGTAGTCGTAGATCGACTGACGAAATCAGCACACTTTATTCCAATTTTCATGAAATATAGCTTTCAATAGTTGGGCATGCTTTTCTAGCGAGAAATTATTAAACTATTCGGATTACCAAGTATCTATAGTGTTAGATAGGGACAATCACTTACTTCGCACTTTGGCGAGGCCACGTAGGAGCAAGTATGGTACTATATTACAATTCAACATGGCATTTCATCTATAGACCAACGAGCAAATGATAGACTTATTCGAGATACTTGAAGACATGCTCGTGAGCGGTATGCTTAAGTTTGGAGGGTCATGGAAATAGTTTTTACCATTTTGTGAGTTTGCGTACAACTACAACTACAACTATCAAGCCAATATTGGGATGCCACTATTTGAGGAGCTATATGGGATACCCTATAGATCACTAGCTTGCTGGGTAGAGCCCGAGGTTGTAGCTGCCATTGGGCCGAGATTGATGTAGATCACACAGAGAAAGTCAGCCGATTCGTTAGAGGTTACAGTCGCTCAAGATAGAAATAAGAAGTACGCGTATAAGTATCGTGATGGGCTGAGTTATGAGGTGGATGATTGGGTCTATTTGAAGGTTTCTCCTTTGAAGAGCCACAAGAGATTTGGGATCAAAGGAAAGCTTGCACATAGATTCATTGATCTGTTTTGAGATCTTCCGACGAGTTAGGGAGGTTGCTTATTACTTGAGATTACCGAGCCAGTTGGTAGAGGTTCATGATGTTTTCTACGTTTCTATGCTGAGGTTGGCTAGATCAAGACCAAGACCGCTGATTGATATGGCTAGGACCGAGGTCAGGCCGGATGTGATATATGAGAAACACCTTATTGAGATAGTGGATCGCAAGGTACCGACTCTCGGGAGAAAGGAAATATCACTTGTACTTGTTAGGGGCGTATCATAAGAACGAGGGTCTTACTTGGGAGAGAGAGTCTACCGTGTGCAGAGCAATACCCCAGCTTGTTCCAAGGTTAATATTTAATTTAAATTTGAATTTCGAGCGAAATTCCTTTTAGTTGGGAAAATTGTAACAATATACAGGCCAATTACAAATTAGGACCTTAAACTTAGACTCATGTGGGCGTCGCGAAAAAGTCTAGTGCACCCCTAAAGAGGTAAATTTTGTTATTTTATTATGGCGTACATTTTTTATTTTATTATTATATAATATTTGTGTCGCACTAGTGTTAGAATTTCGATTGGTTGCATTGTGTGTGCGTTGCGACGAGAGCTTAAAACGTTACGGGGTGTGCGTAACGTGGGCATATGGGGTAGTCGGGGTTTACATATCACATCACCTATCACATCCCCCTTTACATCACCTATCAC
Organism: Stephania yunnanensis; assembly: GCA_039657365.1. NCBI lineage: Eukaryota > Viridiplantae > Streptophyta > Magnoliopsida > Ranunculales > Menispermaceae > Stephania > Stephania yunnanensis. The sequence goes on along the minus strand of CM077585.1, from coordinate 31,274,837 downwards.
ATCACCATCATACCACTTTTCTCTCCCTTTTATCTACAAAAAAATATCTCTCTACCCGATCCCCTTATTTTCCTTCTCTCATTTGCTTTTCCTTCTTCTCTAAACCCACTAAGCACTCACCCTACCTTCACGAGCTTCCTTATTTCCCATAACGCTCTTGGTCTATCTCTCGACCTCGGCATATCACCTCTCGCGCGGCGACCTTCCAAAATCGAAGTAAGTGTTGATTGTAGTTGAAATTTGAGAGCTTTTAATGGTGATTGTGTTGTTGTAATGGTGTTGATATTTGTTGTATTGTTGTTGTTTGATGAGGAAAAAAATAAAAATAAAAAGTAAAAAGTCACTAGAGAGATGAATTTGGAGGGAGGAAAGGGGTAGCCAAGTGGGTTGGGCTTAGCTACCCTCCGGCCGGGCCTCGGCTTCCCAGCCTCCCTGGGCGGAGTCGGGTCGAGCCGCCTAGACCCAAGCTTGCCGGCCTGCAGACCAGCTGGTTGGGCCGAGCCGACCCGAACCTAGGCGATCCGGTTGGGCCAAATCGGGCCTAATCGAATCGGGCCCAACCCATTAATAAGTAAAAAAATTATTAAAAAATAAAATAAAATGGTTTTAAATGAAAATAAATTCCAAAAAACTACATAAAATAGATAAAAATAGCTGGAAATTATTGAAAATTCTAAAAAATAAAAATTAGAAAAAACTAAAAAAATGAGTTTCGAGGCTTTTTCAAAGCGTTTGACACCTCGATATAACCCGAAAAGTGTGCAATAACTAAACTTTTTGGAATAAAACTTCAAATTTTTGGTCCCATATTATAAAATCACTTAATGTGACTATAAAATAATTAAAGTGGTATAATTGGACACTGGAGACTTAGGAGACTATAGTGTGGTGTCGGGTGCGCATCTCGATGTGTGAGCGGGACATTTTGAAGGGTTATTTGCGATTACTTGAGGTAAGTAAAACCACGAGAAAGTTAGATTAAAATTTATTTATTTTTCTTATAATTTCACCTATTTCACTTTTACTTTTTGCCAATTTGGCTTGCATATTTACTTTATTCCCATATGTTTGTATATGGTCGAAGGGATTGTATGACCACCTTCTGACCAACAGAGTTCCACATTTCGACCGTGAAGAGGAGGTGGGGATTACTTTGCCTCCGTGGCCTTCTCGCTTAGTATTTGTGTCTTAGGGTTCGACAGTTATGCACCACACTCGAGTTCCATAGTTTTCATTGTCTCAACGACTTATATTCAAGCTTTACATTTCCGTTTATTTACTTTATTTGCGTGAATTGTAGTCATTTTTCTTGGATTTCTTGTGAATACTAACTGAATTTCTCTCGGATTTACTCACTGGAACTTGTCATTATTTTTGGTGGCAAGTTGTGGAACTTATGACGAGCCGAGGGAAGATGGTGCATGATGACTACCTCTCGATCTAGAGCGCCTCCACTAGCCTCACTCTTAGGTGTTTGTATTTATATATACCATTTTTTCTTCGAATCATTTTGGGAGACTTTTCACCTGATATATATATATATGTTGACACTTATTATTCATTTTTGTCACCTTATTGATATACATGGTATCTTATTTCTTGGTTTCCACCCCATAGGTTGTTAAATTAATGCAAAACTCGTTTACATTATTTTTTTGCATATTATTAAGACTTCCGCTATTAAAAAAATAACCTAAAAAGAATCAAAATAAACAAATTAAGTAGTAAAACTTCTTAACTTAATATATTTCGACAAAATAATCTTTTAAACATCGAAATCGACTAAGTCGGATTACTAGATGATTAGTTCGCATGCTATAATGGATAGGTGTGCAAATGACGTGGCATGACCTAGTGACATGTCTGTTGGGGCATGTGCCCTAGGTCAATCCATAAATGTCTTTATGAATACTTTTAGTTAATAAAATAAAGGATTTCATTTGCTGTTTATTATAATTAATTTGCATGTTTTACATTATAATAATATCCGTAGGTATTTAGAAATATCCTAAATGTCCCTAGTTGATCATTATACTGGAACTATAATGAGTTAAGACTAGTGTGAGTCTTGATTGATGATCATATGATGATTATACGTATAGGGATACGAATCAAGATCACGAGTACTTGTTAGGGAACAAAGTACTAGACCGACCTGCTATGAGAACATGACATGGATTAAGTCATAGTTGTTTCTCATGATAGGTATATTTCTCATCCTCTAACTTGAGATTATCGAACTTCAACATTAGGATTACGTTGATTTGGCACTATCAAACATTGTCTTTAACCGGACGATTATAAAGGTTGTGATTGGTTACTTGTATGAGCAATGTGATGAAGTTGTGTAATTAAGATAGAATTTGTCCCTCTCATATAAAGAGAGATATCCAAAGTGGATCCTCGATGTGTTAGATCTGTTAAAAGGCCTAGTCTAAGTGAATTGATATTGATCAATGTCACTTGGATGTTTTCGGTCTACCTAGAGATCGAGACTAGTACAATTGAACATGTTGGATGACAATTTCATGCCTTATGTTTGATCAAAAGGATATCGTGTAACAAAAGGATGTTATATACACTATTGATTAGGTTGTATCGATTTGATATTCATACAACTTGGGTAGTCATATTGTCTTGCTAGGGGTCGCTTATGACTTGTATATCGAAATGTGTTTTGGTACACCGCCAACGTTGTATGAGCCTATTGGGTCGCACACTAAGAATGTTTTTGCGAGATTTTAAGATGGTTCGAAAACCGAATTTTATATGATAAAATTCATAAAAGAAACGTCATTGTGGTGTATTACACTTATACTTCTTTAAGTAAGGGTATATGTGTAATTTACTTAATCGTATATATACAAGGGTTGTGTAAATAGACGTTTTAAGTTACAATACACGTACGAAAGATCAAAAGGCCGAAACTTTATTTTCGTTTTAGAAACGACTTAGGGTTTTTGGTATGCTCGAATCGTTTTGGAGAGAAACAAAAAGATTTGGTATTCTCTCGAAGCTAGCACTTCGAATCTCGGCCGCCGTTCGTGCGCGGACTGACATGGTAGAGGCGTTCGTCGTTGGCGGCGCCTAAGAGATCGATCAACCTTCGTAAAGGTATATTGCGATCGAGGTATGATTAAGTTTTTCATGGTTTAAACATTTTTAATGGAATTAGATTCGGATCCCTGTTGGGGTTTTTGTCAAAATTGTTTTGTAATTTTCGTTGCGTATGAACCCCAAAACCCAACAATGTCCAAAGTGACATGGCGTTGCTCGGCTTGCCTCGTACTTTGGGGTCGTCACACTCCAATAATCTAGTTACAACCTACAATCTTAAAATAAACCAAAATTGAAGGTAAACCTCTCATCTCGCTTTTAAACGAATTTAGGAGACTCTCATTATGACGGTCCCAGTTCCACAATCCTACATTAGGCCCTGCTCGACCTAGACTTACGTGGACCCCCGAGCCCATCTTGTTGAGTAACGCAAGCCTAGTCGCCTTTACCATATACCAATTATGACTTAATTAAAATTAAGTTAATCAATTAGTGAGCTATCAAAGTTATAGCGGAAGTGATTCAATCTCAAACTAATTGAAAACCTCCAAGACACAAATGGATAACCTAGAATGTGGGAATCTCGCATATAGATATCAATAATCACAGGAGCATAAACACGGGTTATACATGCCCCAAATTCTCTCAAAAACCCATAACCCAATGTTATCAAAAACAACATATAAATAGGTAATACAAAACCTACACAAATTCGAGAGGGAAAATTGCTCTAATGTCCTTACATCAAATAACCTAATGCTAGTTCCTTTCCCTTACTCGTCTGCGACTCTACACTAAGTCAAAACACGAGAATGACGAGCCCAGGTAAGTAAAGCCAAGCAGACATATATACAACATTTCAAAATAAATAAATCAGTATAATTCATGCAAATAGAAAGAAAATAACATGGAACGCATGAATATAAAGACTATGAATAAATCAATCGATAAGTGTGGGTCCAAAATACAAAAATTGAATAGCAAGGAGTCCCGACCAAAAGGTAGTTGAGTCACGCCAAAAGCCCAGCTGACCCGGGTTCATGACGAGACACAGCCTACCAGCCTTAACCCTTGCAACTATGAGATATCCACAGACCTGGATAAGTGCCCCCAACGTACACTCAATTGGGATATATCAACAACATCCAGATAAGAGCTCATATTATAGATAAATCGTAACAACGAATCACTTGCCAATGGACCACTCAACCAATAGAAATATCACAAGAAATGATGAACATAGCAATAACCACAAATTTAAAGCTCAAGAAATAGCCGTAAAAATGTCCTAGCGGTTTACTTACCTCAATCCATACGCTTATTCCTAACCTATCCGCCTCCTAACACTCCAAAAGCATTTTCGAACCTTCGTATCATGACAACAAAAATGAACTTTCCCAAATCAATATTTTCACTACAAAATCCACAAAACGTCATAATAAATGCCACGAAACCACCCAACACCAATACCAAAATATTTCCGCGGCTCGTGGAGTGAATTTGTATTTGAATGTAACTATGGTTTATGACCTCACCATGCATGCAATGGAGTCATAACGCGAACAACGTCGTCGTCGTGCCATGCCATTCATACGTCGCTGTCGGAGCCGCGCCATCATCGAAGCTGCACCGCGGCCGGAGCCGCACTGCTTCTCCTTGCTAGCGTCAGTGTTCCTCGTAGGCGTCCTGGTGGACTGTATCGCCGGTCAACGTTTTCACCACAGTCGCGCCACTTCTTTGTCGTTGGAACCGCCGTCCACGCCTCCACGTCACTCGCGAGCCACCATCGTGCCGCTGGTCCGTCGCTATCGCCAACCAACTTGCGGGTCGCGCGCATTCGCCGGGTGCCGCGCCGATCGACTAGTGTGCACACCAGCAGCCTCCTTCGAGCCGCAACACCGCCGCAACGGACCATGGCCGGCGTCGCTTTCATCGTCTCCACGAGCCGCTTCGTGAGCCGGAGCTTTGCGCGCGCCCGCTCGACCTCGGCTGGAGATGTTGCTCATCGCGAGCTCCCTTCACCTCGCCTCTCTCGCTCAATACCGTGACGGCTTCTCTCTCCGTCGTCTCTCTCTCTCTCTCTCTCTTTCCCCGTTTCGATTTTTTGAGGAAGAAATAGTGTTTGATGCCCTCGAGATTCGTGCAACACAAATCTCGTGGCAAACCCAATAATTTACCGCTTTTCTCACCGCCTTATATGTCGACCACATATTTTTCGAGTTTCACGAAGTGCGTATCTCGAGGAAAATTCAATGCATCTTGTTTTATTTAACAAACTATAGGCAATTGCATATTTGTTATAATGTGACGACATTAAAACCACTATAGCCACTTATTAAACCAACATTAAATCACATTTAATTTACATTAATTACTCTTATCCTATAAGCCGCTACCTCGCCCCCACATCGACACGCGACTCGAGGCGTGTCCCCGCTTGTGTTTCGCCATCGAATTCCCCCGTATACCTTACTAAATAATACACACATCACATACAAATGTCATACCTCGCTGTCTCCACCCGAGATTCGACATAAGTATTCTCGACGAGTGGATCCCACATACGACCCCGACCTTGCAAGTGACACAAGTCGAATTTTCTGGTCGTTACACTCATAACTTATCCAATGATGTTTCACGACCAACACTCACCTCAAGAACCATAAAACATTACATATAATAGGATTACAACAAGAAGATTAAAACTTTAAACTTAAAAAGCGTTCACCAGGGTTCTTCGAGTTTTTTTCTTCTTCATTGTCTTCCCAAAGGATCCGACATCATAAAAAAATAACTCGAAGATGTAAGGTATGTAAACTCCTACACTGCTTTGTACTCAATATTAGTCTGAATACATGGAAACATGTAATTGCATTTCCAAATAACAACTCATTTATATGACAACATGAACCCCTAATTTCAGTACGAAGATTACTAATAGGTTGGTCGTCCCAAAAGTGAACCTAAAATCGTACTATGAGTTCAATGCATGCTAGCTTTGAAAAAGTTGTGTGCCTTGAGTCTTCCATGTTCAGTCTATCTAGTCGGGAAATCTAGCTTTGAGTCCCACTCGTGAGCGGTAGCACTACCAAGTCATCATTCGAATGAGATGAATGAATGACCAAGAATGATGCGAAATGCAATGCAGACTAAACTCATATGTAGGTACAAAGATAAAATTTCATAAATAGTAATGATCACTGTAGGGTTTACTTACAACCAACCAACTTTGAGATAAGTTCTTGGAGTTCTTCAAATGTTGGATCACCTTGAAAGTGGCTCCAACAGCTTCCCCACATATCCAATTGTTATAGGAGTCAATCTTCCAGTGAAACTAAATAATGAAACCCCATGAAAACAATGGCCAAAAGTATGCTCAATAACTTTTTCCAAAATAAATATTTATAACAGCTTCAATTAGCTTCCAACTAACTAACTAACTTAAGGTAACTTTTTAACCTTGAAAACATCACTATTTGTAATATTGACCAAAAAGGAACTTGTAGAGCTCATTTCATACTTTTCATAAACTCTAAGAACACTCAAATTGGATCACAAATGAAGAGGTTGTGAATTTTCCAATATTGCCTATTGATTAGGCAAAATTTATTAAATCAAGTAGCAAAACTTCTCCAAATCAATATTTTCGCAATTATATCATCAAACCTTGACACCGAAAACTAGGAAATCACTCAATACCACATTCAAGACATTTTCACAATTTGTGGAGTCAATTTGGACAAAAACTAATAATCCAAGTTGTCTAGAATCCCTATGTAAACCAATTTTAACTACAAAACATCTTCAAAACAATTATCAACTAAATTGCATCAATTCATTTTATCAAAACACTAACCCACATCGATGAGATTTATTTCAAATTAGTGCAAATTAAACCAATATATCAATTCACAACCATCCCTACCAATTTCTATCAAAACCTCGCAAAAGAAATTGAGAAATCGCGAAAATTCAAATTGAATTAAGGAAAATGCCCTCAATTAATAATTTACCAAATTGTGCATTGAATACCTCTTTTCCACCACAAAAACTTAGCTTGAACAGATCGTCTCACGATGCCTAACAATTTTGCAGAGAGAAACCAGACAAAATTGGTCGTACAAAGATCATGGAACGAAAGAGTGTGTAGAGAGGGTTAGGAACGAACGAAACTATTTCATTCTCGTTGAAATCAAAACAACGTTTCGATTTTTTTTATATATATTTATAATAAACCTTCGTTGTTTGTTAGCAACTTAATTTCTTTTTATTTATTATTTTCTCAAATCCCTATTTTGATGTGTTTTGGTTTTCAATTCTCGTTTTAGATCCAAATTTTACACCAAATTGAGCAAACCTCTCGACAAAATAGTCCAAACCTATAAAACGTCCATAACACTAGTTTTGGTCACGCTAAAACCCCAAAAATCTTAACTTTGTCCACAACATATTAAAATCTTTCGAACCATTTCTATTGACATAATTAACCGTAATTGCACCAATTAACATCCAATCTCATATTCGACCACCCCTAACAAACATGCAAATCGAGGCAAAGTCTTATATCAACTTTACTCTAATTTTATATTACCACCTATTTTTACTTGCACACAAACAGAGACAAAAGCCGCACGTGATACTTAACACTTGTTTACTAGTTTTCGAGCAACTAATGATTTTATTTTCACTCGTGCCCCTCAAACACGCACTTATAATGTGACGGTCCCAAATCTCAAGGCAAACTGGGCACCTTCATGTCGCTGGACATGTCACCAAGTCATGTCACGTCGCCGACATACCCGTTCATGATGGCCCATAAATTAACCATCTAATAATCCGACTTAATCAATTTTGATGTTTAAATGATTGTTTTATCGAAATTTACTACGTTATAGAGTCTTACAACTTAATTTGTTTGTTTTGATTCATTTATGTTATTTTAATAGCGAAAGTCTTAATAATAGGCAAATAAGTAATGTAAACAAATCTTGCATTGGTTAACAACCCTATGGGATGAAAACCCAATAAAAGGATACCATGCATATTAATAAAGGGGACAAAAAGATATAATAAGTGTCATTATATATGTATCAGGTAATAAGTCTCCCAAAATGATCTAAAAAATAATATGTATAAATACAACTACCTACACATACATGAAGCTACCGTATGTAACGGCCCAAAATGCTAATAGTGGATTAGTCCTTAATCGGAGTTACCGATCCGTGACGTTATCCGAGAGCGAGTACACTGTGAAATCCGATAATTAAGTTTTTTTCATTGCGTGACTATTGAACATATTATACATTATTCGTTGCAATATTAAGTTAGTTTGAGGTTTAGACGCGAAGTCCGTGTTCCAAAGCGCGATGGGACTTAATTCAATTTTCATTGAATCTCGAGGTATTTTTCGAGGTTTAATTAAGTTAAAATTATGAGATAATCATAAAAAAATGTAAAATAAAATAAAATAAAAATGTAAAATGACCAAAAGGGCAAGTAGATTTATAAAGGAGTGGATTAATGAAGGGTGGGTAATTTAGTCATTTATGTAAATGAAACAAATTAATTAGAGAATCAAACAAATGGTTTCGATACCCTCTATTCATTCGTTTCTTCCTCTCCTTTCACTGTATCAACACCCTATTGTCTTCGAATCTTAGTCGATTTCTCGTCTCCGTCTTCCTTAATCTCACTAATGCTCTCTTCATCACCTCTCTTTAGTTTGATCATTCTCTCTTTATTGACAAAGGAGCCTATAGCTGTAGTGTTGTGCATCAATTAAGGAGAGTTTCAATTGATGAATTTGTGATTATTGAAGGCTGAAATCGATTGAATTTGATTGCTATAGATCTATTATCATGAATTGGATCAATCTCAGATCGGTTTATAGTGAATTGGGTTGAGTTTGATTCAGCTTTTGGGATCGTTTAACATATTTCTTAGTTTTGAAAAGTCTTTGGTAATCGTGATAGATGTAAAAAAAGTTGATCTCTGAAAATCAGTTGTGATTGAGAATATTTCATTCAAATATATAAATTTACTTTTTGAAGTGCGGATTCAAGTGTTTGGATTCGATTGAATCGAAATTGCTAATACATGATGCAAATGATGAAATTCAAAGTTTTGAACCATCAAGATAAGAAAAGTCGGATAGTTAATTTATTCAATTCTTGGAATTTGGTGATGATTTTTGGTGGATTGGTACTCCATATAATATATTTTTATTTGAGGTTTTAGATTTCAAGGTTTAGGAAATATGTGTGGAGTTTTGTAAACTCGAATAGGGATAGAACCTTAGTTTTGAACTCGCTAAAAAGTCGCAAAACTTGGCTAAGTACAAAACCGCTTGCAAGCAAGCAAGCAAGTTGGGTCGATAAGTTGAGGTATCAAACATTATCCAGATTATATGGGGTTAAGCTTATTTTAACATTTTCTATCATAGTTTATATAATGGAAAGATATAAACTTAGAATCATTTGTTTTAGTAGTGAAAAAGTGGTGAAAACATAGCTCATAAGCCACTGTCAAAATTGTGAACAATTTCGACAGTTGTGAGTAGCCATCTTTGACGAATAATTCAAAGGCCTTATGGAAGCCCATAATACTTGCGAATAGGCTCGTTTGAATCTTGGTATATCCTATTCAATGGTTAATAAGGTTCGTAGTGAAATACATTTATTTAGAGGTCGAGACTTAATGTTGACCATAAGGTCTCGCTATTGAAAAATCTACACTACCTACAATTTTTCTAAGTGTTGAAGGCTTATTTCGAGTTAGCTTTGACTTGCAATATTAATGAGAGACTTATATAAACATTTTAATGCAATGTTTAGGTCTTTTAGTGAAAGAAATAACTTCAAAAGTTGATAGAGTGAGCAAATTGAGATTGGTTGTAGTTATAAAGTTAAAATTTAGAATTGGCAAATGAATTATGTTGAGACTTAAAATGAAGTTGTTGGAGTGTAAAGTGGTTTGAACTTCATTGACGCATATTCAGATACCTTTGAGTGAAAATGTATCTTAAACTCTAGTGATATGTATACAACATAAATCGCTCTCCATAGAGATAGGGCCTCAATGCCTTCAGTGCAAAAACGATCGCTGCAAGCTCCAGGTCGTGCACTGGATAATTAAATCGACAAAATCTTGAACCACCGTAACATCTTCAATCCAGACCTCTGTTCGAATTTCTGGCTCACCTATCGCCGCAAATGCCTCCATCTCCTGCGCTGTAGCTAGCCGGCCTCTCGTGATGGGTAAGTCAGTTGTCGATCCAAATAATACGAACTTCGGTATTCCAAGAATATGAAACTCTATCGTCTTGCCGTAACAATCTATCCGTGCATGATAGGATGCTACCCAATCCATCCCGAGCAATGTGTCAAACTTTAAATACTCCAAGACTCGCAGATCCACTAGTAGTTGATGTCCATCCACCTCTATCATCATGTCTCGACATATTCGTTTAGGGTATATCTTATCCCCAGTATCTGTACTAAGAGAAAAATGTGGCTATAGTGTTTATGTAACTAACCCTAACAATCCGACAATACATCCAGCATGAAATAATAAAGTACTACCCGAATCAAACATATCATGCATATGGTGACCAAATATAAGTAATGTACCTTCAACGAGTTGCCTAGTCGCCTCGCTATCTGGATGTGCTAACGTATCTACTCTATCTCTGGCCTGAACTGACTCTCGTTGTGGCGATGGTGGTGTCCGACAGTCACCCCTCAAGTGTCCCCTCTACCCACACTGGTGGCATATTCGGCTCTCTAGTCTACCCGTCTGTCTGTCTCCAAATCTCCGACCTGACCCCGGCTTCTTGACCCCCGTCATGTCCCCCTCGATCTCGACCCCGACGGTACTCCTGTGGTTGTGCCCTCCGTCGATCCACTAGTGCTGAGGTGATAGCATGAACTGGCTGTGGCTCCTCATATCGGAACTGACTGCTTTGAAACTCGTCCCGACGGCCCCTCTCTCGTCTATCATCTTTCTAGTCTCTATCCAGGATGATCCATCGATCTCCCGCCTCGACTAGATCGAGAACTCGCCCCCGATCTGTACCTCCCTACGGCCACACGTCGGCCAACCCTCTCGCAGTAAGTATGTCTCATGAGCCAATGCCTTGTCAAAGATCTCTTGCAAGTGTCGTGGCTCCGGCCGAGACAATCGCCGACGCAACTCGTCATCAACCCTTTTGGTGAAATAATAAATCGCAAGCGCTCGTCCTCGCAACATCTAGAGAGAAGCTCGGAGCAAATGTCGTAATCTCTCCATATACCGCATCAAAGTCCGATTCCCCCGTCGCAGGCCAAGAACTCCTCCCTCGGCCTCAACCTAACCTCCATCTGTATGTACCGATCGTAAAATAGCTCCCTAAACTCGCCCCATGTCGTCGATTCTCGGATGAGTATCCGTATATGTCGTCTACCCGATCGTAGCATTCCCTCTCAAACAGCCCCCAAAAGTCGTGCTCGTATCGTCTCATCATTCCTCACCGCCTTATGAAAATGCCGATGGGACACTATCCATCTCCCCGCAACCTCGAGATCACCGTCGCCGTAAAAGAATCCAGCCGGAACTTCGTAAACTTTCTCAATAACTCCGCCTCGGCGCCGTAACGAATGCGATGTCGAAGGAGTATTAGCGATGGTGGTGGCAAGAATCGGCTTGTCGTCGTGTGTGGAGGCGCAATAGTCGACGTCCCCAAAGGAATAACTGCGGTAGTTGTATCTATGGGTGCCTCTGCCACTACCCCCTGAATTGGTATACGTGGTATCCCTTGAACATCGCAGCCTCCGCCGATGCAGTCATAGCTACATGCTCTCTAGCTGAAGTGAGTGCCGCCAGTACCGCGGTCTACTCGCGTAATAGCCGTAAACCTCGGCCATCTGTATCTCCTGGGTCGAAGGTTTATCCTCCACACTCGCCCTAATCGGGACATCCCTTGTCGCATCGCTAGTATGTCAAGTCTCAAACGGCGCACCTGATCGTCCGTCCATAATCGCATCGAGAACGTGCTCCAAATCGGTCTCGAGGTATATACGTATATCATATAGTAACATGAAAATATAACACATGTATAAATTCTAACTCTACTCGCCTCACATCACTTCCCAACTAAAGTTCTAAGGCAATTACTTCGGGTTTCCACATCTAAATTCATTAAGTAAGTTTTATTGTCTTATAACTTCCCGTAACAGTGCCTTGATACCAAATGTGGCGGCCCTCGCCGCCCCGGGGTGACGTGTCTCCGTGTACTCCTCGCCAGTGGCCGAACTACACGTGTACGACACCGCCCGTCCTTGCTCTATCTCGAGACTCGCATCCACTTGTGTGTGTACGGTGTATAAATGGCAAATGCAATGAAGTTGTACGTAAATGCAAGAAATATTAATGAAGTTAATAAATCCTACCGTGGAAAAAACCCCGAAAAGTATTGTGTATAAAGGTAGATGATTGTACCATATACAACTAAGCATGTACAAAGTCATGTCGCTCCCCAATTCCCAAAAGAATCAAAATATCAAAATAATCACACGTACAAGTAATCCTCAAAAGTAGGCAATCGAGGTAGTCGCCTAAGATCCCCTTGCCCTTACTTGTACTAAGATATGCACTCAATCATCACGTAAGAAAATGGATGACGAGTACAAATCAAGTAAAATCCCAAGGAACTCCTCTGAGCATTCATATAAATAAATGGAATTCCATAAATACTATTAAATAAACATGCGGAATGTAAACAGACAACAGTAAGTAGGGCATCACATGAGTAAATAACACTAAAGTGCAAATGTGTGTGTCTGTTTTAGTCAGACTAAACCATACTTCGGGATTTCCTTCCAGGATCCCACTAGTGGGCGCACCCAACTAGCTATCACCTGATCCCTCTCGGTAGCCGGCGTAGACCTTCGACACAACGACACATGTAACAGTTCCTCGGGTCGTTATCCACCGAGCACTCCTGATACACTTGCTATGGTCTAGAATGCATAGACACACAATAGAAATTCGGTGGGAGTAACTCAACCAACCGTCCAAAAGATGAAAAGATATGAATGTAATTAAAAAGCATAAGGAATACTAGAAATGAATAAAAATACGAAACAAAATAAATACTCGAGAGTTTTCCCTTTGGGTTTTACAAACCTCACAACGCGCTCCACTACCCCGTAATCAATCCCCGGGTCCAAGTCTACTGAGTTCTTGGTCGCCAATTGATCACTGTGTCAACCTGTGTCCATTTATGAATAATTTAGGTTAGCATGCTAATTTACGATAATATTTTAACATTTTTAGGCCAAATTGCCCATTTCACATTTTTCGAGGTAAAACCCCGCAAAATTCTCGTCCGACATTCTCACGTATTTTCTATTCATAGAATTTTATCAATTTCTATTTATTTGATTGAAATATATTTTTTTCGGAATTTTCCTAATTTTTCCAAAATTTTCCGAAATTTTCCGAAATTTTCTTTCATTTTTCTTTTCTTTGTCTATGTTTTTTTTATTTTTTTTATTCTGTTTTGGTTTGGGTCGGGTCGACCCAAACGGGTCGGACCCAACCCGCCGGGCCCGTAACGGGCCAGCTCGGCCCATGGGATGCACAAGCGCTCGCGCGTACGCACGTGTGCACCTTCTTCCTCCCGATCGGCCGGTTCGATCGGGAGTTTTTTTTTCTGTTCTTCTTTCCTCCGGTGATGGGTTGGGGTGGCTCTCCACCCCAACCCCGTGGACCACTTCGGCTATGGGGTTCGACCTCCATGGCCGAACCCCACTCTCCACCCCACTTGTCAACTACCCGAAACAATCAACAACCACAACGACTCACCTCGGTCCTTCCCTGCGCGTCCTCGGTTCTTCGCCTCCTCCTTTCCTTCCTTCTTCTTCCTCGGCTCGTCGTGGTGTGTGTTAGCCATGTGTGTGCATGAGTTTTGTGTGTGTGTGATATATGGTGGTTTGATGTAAGTGGAAATGGGTGGACAGCCACGTGGAGAGGGAAAATGGACAAATGTGGCTTGGGTTAGGACAAGTGTGACACCTATTCGTGACACCGCTAGGACGATCGCCCGTGTATTCGAGCGTTTCGATGCCCGATTTCGCGTCCGAACCGTGATATCCGGGCCCCGCCACGTCGTTCGTAACCCAATATATTTTCCATATTCGTTACGTGACAAATTTTTATTTAATTTGTGTGTTTTCGTTTTCCTGACCCAATAGTTGGTCCCGTCGACTACCCGATACCCGTGTCGACACGTATATCGAGGCGACTACAATTCACACAATCTCGTTGTGTGTTAGTTTCCTCATCCTAATATTCGGTCCCGTCTACTTCCCGCACCCGCGTCGACATGCTTATCGAAGTGAATATCGTTCATACACCCTCACACGTAATATTTTTCAATATACACACATGTGATGTATTTCAATACATTTCACCGCAAATAAGCATCCAACACACAATAACTAGCATACCTAAGTCCCCGTGTGTCCTAGCTTACCGCAGCGTCCACGTAAATCCGAGCTGACGTCCACGTTCGTAAATTTAAGAGACATTAATAAAATGGGTCGTTACAACTCCCGCTCAATTCAATAGGTTGCATGGATTACATACTCACTAGAGTGTTTCGATAGAACAATTGGGGATAATGGATTGGCTAGACAACATATCACCAATATGTTGGTATAGCAATCGCATTAATGGCACCGATGGCTAATCGACCCTAGTTTTATAAATAAAATGGGAATCACAGTGTAATAGTCATTGATAATTTGATATGCATTTGTTATGTATTGATTTATATGCTTTCCATATTCTTGTTAGTTAACATTGATGCATATTATTATTCCATGATGTTCTTGATTATTATATAGAATATTGATGGCTTTGTTAATCCTTACCGAGCAAGTTGGAGCACTTCACTGAAGGGTAAGGAGAAGATTTATGTGTCTTGTAATATTCTCTACGATGTAATGAACCTTCTTGTATTTATATACATTGTTTGATATATTTTGTTATATATAAACGGGGTCGGGAGGTTTGTAATTTAAGTTTTTAATTTTTTCATGTGTATACTTTCTATTGTTGATTCGATATTAATATATAGGTTGAGTTTATCAGTATCGATGGAGAGGTGCTGGTTTTAGTTAAGTTTGGCTAGGTTACCAAGGTTTAATTAGGGTTTCATGCTGAGTATCATCCTAACCGAGATAGGGGATGCTGCTAGCGTGTGATCGGGTAGAGAGTAATATTATAGGTCATAATTTAGTTAATTATCATTAATATAACTAATCTAATGTGCCTATAGTTGAATGTATATAATTGTGGCATGAAATAAGAACATAAAACAACAAGCATTGATATGCCTCGGGATGCATGTTGTTAACATCACTCGGTAACTTGGTTTCAATATGGGTTTTAACTTAATGGATTTAGTAGTTTGCAGACCAAGTTATAAGCATTAGATGTTATTAGAGATAGGTGTTTCACACATGATCAAGGGCTACAAGTGAATCACACCACTATATAAATTGAGTTAGAGGGATTTTCATGCAAAAAACCATTTCATCTACATGCATATATATATATATATATATAGAGAGAGAGAGATCTGGAGTTTTGATCAAAGTTGTTGTTATGAAAATTAAGAGAAGTTGAGGATGGTTGATCAAATTAAAAAAGCTTTACAACTTGGTAAGCCAATCTTCATCACCACTTCGCTAAATTCATCAAAGAATTGTAAGTTTTGGTTTTTCAAAGCAATTTCAGTAGGCAAATGACTTTATTTTTAAAATCTAACTCCATACTTGGAGGCTTTGTGAGATTCCACTTATTTTGCTATAAAGAAAATCTTGATTTGGATTTGTTTTCATAAAGTTATAAATTTTTGAAGTTGTAAGACAAAATTGGGAATTTCGCATGTTGTTGTTATGAACCAGCTTTTTGTATTTTGGTAATAATATTCTCATTTTAAATCAAAATGGACTTATTCTGGTGGCATTTGAAAGCTAAGTCAAAGAAAAACAAATTTTTGCCAACTGAAATATTTTGAAATTCGAATGTTTTCATGTCTAAAAATCCCCTGCAACTTTGATGAAGAATTTGAAGTTTTTGGGTTGACACTTTTGCTAATATCCTGCTGTGTTGAGCATAACTCCCTCATTTCTTATTGGATTGAGCTCATCTTTTAATATGATGTTCTAGGATGCGTGCGTAGGCACGAACATAAGGTGTTGAATAGTCGAGAGTTAATGGGACCACTAATGTGTCAACAATGAGACAAAATACAGTAACCACATGAATTTAATTGTTTAAGTTTGTAAATTTAATTGATATGGATTAATAGGACTATAGTTTGGTCAAACAGATTGGAGACCATTGATTTGTATGAACATGATGAAGACGTGTAGAAATCCTAGGATAAATAATAACTAGTAAGTGGAGACATGCATTCTTTATGTAGGACAAATGGCTTTAAGTGAGGACACATGTCCTAGTAATTAACTTAGTCAAATTAAGGATTTAGTTAATTAATTAAGTTGCTAATCTAATTATGTAAAAGAAAAACTTTGATTTTTATGCAAACAAGAGAAGGAAAATCCATAATCTTTTAGAGCAAAGAGAGTTAGAATGTGCTGAATTTTTGGGACTTCAAGGGTACCTAAGCTTAGAGGATCAAACTACAAAGGTTTAAACAATAGTTAACAACTTATACTTCTCATTCGTTTCAATTTTGATAAAATGTTTCCATGCATGACTAAGACGTGTTGAATGGTTTTAGCTTGCTGAACTCATGTTTTTCTAGGTTGAAGATGAATCATATACATGTCATATAACTTTGGTTTCAAAAGAATTAAGCCAAACTTGCTAGTAGAACCAATTATATTCATGAAAACTTAGTCAAACTTTGAAAGGGCATAACTCCTTTCTATACTTATCGATTGGATTGATGTTTTAGTATGTTTTTGTTGGGTATGTTAAATGATGTTTGACTAAACATCACAAGTTTTGGAGCTATATATTTATATAAATAATTTTTATAATCTTGCTAGTCGGATTTGTTTCAAATTTGAATTTGTTTTGGTAGAATTAAGATACCTTTTCGTTTTAAATTGGAATTTTGCAAACCAAATCTTTTCTAGAAAGCTAAAACATAGACCAAATATTTTCTCGAGAAGCTTTTGATATTTGAACGTTTTCATGCCCGAAAATATGTTGCTATACGTAATTGAAATTGAAACTTTATTAGTCTTTAGGGGATATTTTAAAGACTTGACCTACACACTTAAATTTAAATAGTTATATTCGATATAAAACACTTGAAATTTATCCCAGGGTACTCAGGGACTATAGTGCAATAATCAGAGGCATATTGGAGTTGGATCGGGTATTTTCGAGACTTCGTAATGCAATTTGAGGTGCGAAAGTCCCTTAAAAAACACTTCTTGAGTGTTTAAGTATTTAAATTGTTAAATCTACTATTTCTTTGCTATTCATTTCCATGTTCTATCATTGCTTTGGTTTGGTTTAAGAATCGGTAGTTTTACTCGCCGTCAGGTTTTATTCGGTATTGTGTTGTACGGGTTATAGTACGCTAGACTATAACATATGGATCAGGAGTCCTTGGTGGATGACAACCCAAGCTGCTTTGTTGGTACATGTGTTGGTGCGTCATGAGTCTACCTCGACAATCGAGAGGACCAAGGCCAGATGGATGTGCCTACTAGAGGGATCCTGAGGAGGGAATTCGAAAAATTTTCTAGTTCGCTACGCGTAACATGACCATTTGATTTTCATTGTCATTATTTACGCATGGGATGATTTTATAGTTTCATGTTTATTTCCACGTCTTAATTTAACATTATTATTGGTTTCTCTATCATTGAATGCTCAGTGGTTTTCTTTTGAGAGTTTACTCACTAGACTCGTCATCTATATTTATTGGGATAATCGAGTGCGGTTCCTTCAACGAGCAAGGGCAAAGATGTTTTAGGCTATTACCTCTGAGAGTTGTTTCTACATCAGCTTGTGTTTGACTATAGTACATATATATACTTTGTTGGGTTTTGGGAACTGTAAAACACCGAATACATTGATATGAATCTCTTCTCGTACTTATTTTGCTTTTATTATATACATGGTATCAATTTTGTTGGGTTTTCCACAACTTAGGATTGTTAAAATGCATAATTTACTCACTCTTAAAGAATTCAATTGTAAAATTGTATCATAATTTGATACACCGACTAACCGGCTAATTAAGTCATTAATAATTACATGAAAAATAATTAGCTAAGCTAGGGTTTATCATAAAAAGTGTAAGCAATTAGTAAGGTCGTGGAGTATCATAGATAAGCACGCCATGACATGTGATGTGATATGGCGGTGCCCAAGGTTTCCTCGGGATTTGGGGCCACCACATCGAAACTAGGGTTTAGGAGAAATGAATTTTACAAAGTTGCTAGTCAAAATCTAAAATTGTTTAGAGCCATTATGGTAACTTTTTATATCTCCTTCTATTTTTATCGAAATTGCGCAAACCTTGTAGTTCGGAAAGCTAAGACATAGCTCTAAAAACTTCTCTTTATGCTACAATACGCAACTTTAACATTTTGGTAATTGAAATCAACTCACAAGTTGTTGCACCAAAACTATCTCTATTTTAATAAAGTATATTTGGACATAAACAAATTATTAATGGGGTTGATTTTAAAAACCGAGATTTACAACCACTTAAACCAATTATAATAGTTTGTACAAGTCCTAAAGCAATCTAATTAACCTCAAGAACTTAGAGAAGAGTCTCGAGAGGTTGTTGGCGAATTGCGGGGTGTTAAAATGTTAGTTAAGCTAGGAAGGTTGTGTGCTTTGTAATAAACTGATTGAAATATTTTTTTCCATTTCATTTCAATTGTCTGTTTGTATTCAATATGCCATGACTTGAATTTATTGTTTATGTTAAGCCTTGATTATTGTTAAATTAGAACATGTGTTTAGGTTTTCTTATTTTATTTGGGGTGAACGCATCACATGGGGTATGGGACCCGGGGATGTCAGTATTTCATTTAGTTAGTGACACAAACTTACTATATGAGGTTAATGAAATGAATAAATGACGACCAATTAAGGTAATACTGAAGTGTCATGTGTGCTAACCTATTACATGAGGTTGATATGTCATGTTTCATAACCAATAAGGATAGTACTTACGTGCATTGCTACTTAAGCTATTACCTGATATCTATGTGATCAAAATGGTATTATCTAGGCCAATGTGTTGGACATAGGGTTGACTAGATCAAGTTCATTTTCAACATTTGTTTCAGATTTAATTTGTTTAAGCTGGGGTATTCTTTAACATGTTTCTATT
Source organism: Stephania yunnanensis (assembly GCA_039657365.1). Lineage (NCBI taxonomy): Eukaryota > Viridiplantae > Streptophyta > Magnoliopsida > Ranunculales > Menispermaceae > Stephania > Stephania yunnanensis. The sequence continues at coordinate 31,255,396 of CM077585.1, read as the reverse complement.
TTAGTATTTCTTTGTTATGAATATATACTTTTAGATGTCTTCTTGTTGTGTTTGGAAATATGGATATATGTCTCTCATTGTTACTTTCTACATTATTGTACTCACCATCCATTTTATGACGGTGGGTGTAGATCTATTGAGTAGCTAGCCGAGCAAGGAAAAGATCGACGACTACCTCGTAACCCTACACAAGAGTAGTTGATCACTTGTGTATTTATTATTTACGTCTCTTTGAATGATTTTGGGTTGTATAATGGGTTGATAGATTAGATTCCTAACCGATGCATGAATTTCTTTGTTTGAGTTCATGTGATCATTTATTTACATGGTTTTCCACAATAGGTGTTTTTTATAATAATTCGCAATTTTTATTAAGTTTTTCACGATAACATTAAAATGATAAAAAGTTTTAATGAACCCTAAAATAATAATAATGCAAATTGTGTAATACTTATTATGAATACAAATAACAAGGAGAATATGATAAATATGTTGAATAATATGTTGTGAAGTTCTACATGGCTGAGATTAGGGCTTAATGACGGGATTAGGCCGAGCGGTGTCCTAGATTAAGAAAGGGATCGTCATAATGGCACTTTAAATTCAAAGCTAGTCATATGATCTCGCATCTTGCCACAAAAAAAACAATGACAAATTTCGATAAAAAACTCCAGAGAAATTCAATTAGTATTCACAAGAAATCTAAATAAAGCGGTTATAATTCATGCAAAAAAGTAAATAAATGAAAATGTAAAACATGAATATAAGTCGCGGAGATAATCAAGAATACGGAACACGAATGTAGTGTATAGTTGTCGAGCTCTGTGAAGAAAATAATAAACTAAGAAAGTCCTGGTGGCAAGGTAAGCCTCGCCTCCTCTTCACGGTCGAAACGAGAAACTCTGTTGGTCGGATGGTAGACTTTCACCCTATGTCTCGAATGAGAGGAACTCTATAATGAAGGCGAGCATCACATTAACCCACTCTTGAGATCATCGAATCCTAGAGTGGAATCTCATGCGTAGTCTAAGGTATGACTAACATTGTAGCAACAATCGGATTGTCATCAACAAAAATGCCAAAAAGTGGTCATACCGTCTCGTTGACCATACATAGACACACGTGATAATAAAGTAAGTATGCAAGCCAAACTGACAAAAAGTAATAGTGAAATAAGTAAATTACAAGTGAAGTAAGTTAATTCTAAGCTGGCATTTTTGTGGGTTTACTTACCTCGATGCTCATGAAATCGCTCCGAAATGACCCGCTCATGCTTCGAACTACGCATTCGACACCCGACTAGTCTATTAATTTCTTGGTGTCTAATTTTGTCATTTTAAAATGGTTTAGTGTCACATTTAATGATTTTATAATGTAAAATCAAAAATTAAAGTTTTATTCCAAATTTTAGTTGTGGCACGCTTTTTGAGTTATAACGGGGTGTCAAATGCCCGAAAAAGTCTCGAAATGCACTTTTCTATCTTTTCCAATTTTTTCATATTTTTCTGGTTTTTCTAGATTTCTCATGATTTTCTACCTATTTTTCTTATTTTTTGTGATTTATTTTTTAAAACTAATTTAATTTAGATTTTAAAAAAAAACATATTTGTTTATTTATATAGGGTTGGCCCCCGAACCGGGCCCATGGCTCGATTAGGCCCGGTTCGGCCTAACAGTCCCGGTTAATTTAGGCGACATGGCCCGACCCGCTTGGGTATTGGTAGGGATGTAAATGGGGAGGGTAGGGGATGGGGACCCGATCTCCATCCCCATCCCCGCTTTAGAATTCATCCCTCCATCTTCATACTCATCTCTGCGTGGGGATAAACTTTCATCCCCATCTCCATCCCCGCTTAATCCCCGCAAGGATGTGGAATCCCCACGAGGAAAAATCTTTCCCCATTTCATTCACCATTGAAGATCCCCGTGAGGATTCTTACGGGGATTTTGCGAGGATTCACTACGGGAAATTGTTTTTTCTGAATTATTTAAAAAAAAAATTATAAAAAGTATGGTACACATACATAAGATCACAGTTTTTGATAATTCCAACCAAATAAAGTATAACATATATATATAGTTTCAAACAATTTAAAACAAAACATAAAATTAACCAAACAAGTTAAAATCATAAATCACATTAGAGTTTGTTTATCACTAGTGATTTGGGTGAAAGCCGTGTAATATTATATAAAATTGATATATACAATATATATAGATGTATTTAATATAAACGAGGATCCCAATAAGGATACCTGCGAGAGATATCCATAAGTAATCCCCACGGGGATCCCATGAAGATTACCAATAGAGATCCCCCCGGGGATCCCCACGAATATTTTTTTCCTATCCCCGTACCCATAACCGTATGGGTATGAAATTTTATCTCCATTCCCATTTTAATTCCCCATCCTCATCCCGTTATGGGGAATCCCCGTCCCCATGAGGATTCCCACCGCGCTTGCATCCCTAGGTATGGGCCGGGTTTGCCTGTGCCTAGCCGTCTGGGGCAACTAGGCCCCGCCCACCGGCTTCCCCCTCCCTTTTTTTCAATTCATCTTTGGAGAGACGAATTCGTCTCTCCAAGGACGATTTCTCTTATTTTTTATTTTATTTTTTTATAAACAACAACAACAATACAAGTCAATAACTATAGCATCAACAACTTAACACAATATCATCAATGCAACCACCATTAAAGCTTCCAAATCTCTCCAAAAATCTCACAACAACAACCACCACTTACCCCATACTAGAAGATTGCCTCGCATGAGATGTGGTGATGGCGAAGCCGAGAGTGTCATTGGAGGAGAGCTTGGTGAAGGTGAGAATAATTTGATGATGACGTAGTGTTGGAGAAGATGAAGAAGAAAAAAAAAATGAGAGGGGGAGAGGTTCGGCAGAGAGAGGAAATAAGAGATTTTTTTATTTGTAGATGTGAGAGAGAGAGCGAGAGAAAAGTAAGGGAATGGTGATGTGATGTGATGGTTATGGATGATTTGATGGGTGATGTGATGTGATGAGTGATATGATCTCTAAACCCATGACTACCCCATACACTCACGTTACATGCACCCCGTAGCGTCCTACGCTCTCGTCGCACCACGTGCACAATGCAAACAATTGAAATTCTAACACTAATGCAAATATTAACTAAATATAAAATAAATTAACACACATCGCACAAAAATAATCATAATTTACCTCGTCAAACGTGCCCTAGACTTTGCTAAGGCGTCCTAATCTGTGATTAATCAACTAATCGGGATTAATTAGAGCGACCGTTACACACAACCTCGATTATGATAAAAATTGAGGATACACCTCGACACATAGATTTCACGACGAAATGCCGTATAATATATACACTAGGCCTTAATCGATAAAAAATAATATTTTACCTTATGATCTCTGGTCTAAAACATGTGGGTTCCACCTTGGATTCTTAAATTTCAAATAAATCCAAAAATATTGAATTAGTTGTCTATCAAAGTTTATGAAATTCTCGAATTTCACAGTGGTAATCCTTTTGTTAAGAGATTTGCAACCATAAAACACGTGCTAAATGTTTAATTGGCACTCTTTTATATTGAGCTTCTTCTTTAACTGCAAAGTATTTTACTTCGTACACTTCATACCAGTCTAAACTAATCGCTTTTTGGGGAAAAATATAACTGCGGAATGGTCATATTGAATCGTTAATGACATTAGATTTGAGATAATAATATCAATCCCTTAAATGAAGTTCCTTAACCATAATTCATGATTTATAGCTTTAAACTACATAATCAGCTTTCATGGTAGAAATAGTTATAATCATTGGATTAATACTCTTTAGAGATTTCTCTATTAATGAAAACATACTCAAAAGTAAATTTTGTAATGTCAAGACACCCATCAAAGTTTGTGTCTCAATAACCATTAACTTTAAAGCTATGAGACTTTTATTAGTGAGCATGTAATCTTTTGTTCATTACAAATGCTATAAAACTTTTTTTGCAGCTCACTAATAGCCTATGCAAGGGTGACTTAAGTGACATCCCAACATGTCAACAACAAAACTGAAATATGATTTTATTCATTACATAAATAAAAAAGATGTTATGAGGCACATCATGGTCTTACATAAGATACATAAGTAACTTTCTTGTTTTTTCCGCAAAAAATAAAGTAACTTTCTCATCTTCTTTGTAGTTACATGATGTTGTAAACTTTGGCTTCAATTACTCTTTTTTATGACTGTGGATGTCCGAACTGGCTCGCTCCTCCCAATTAAGGTTGGATTAATCCCACGAGAGGCTAGAAAGACGCCCTATCACTAACCCAATTATTAAACAACAATGATACAGTTGCCACGAATCAAATCCATCGCCTATACCTTAGTCAGAATATTAAAAACTTGGTGCAGTAGAGAGAAGGGCCAAGCCTAGTATTTGTAGCAATGTTCTACCTATTGATAGTTGTCATTGTTGTGATATCTTCAATAATTTTCTTTACAGAAAGGCTTCATTTAGGAAGTTGGGAAACGTCTTGTGAATTTCTTCTGTGTTTTTTTTTGAAGTATGAATTTCTTCCCTGCTGATAGCAATGTTTTTAGCCGTTGATAATTGTCATTACAATTTTTTCCTTTTCCTTTCCTCTATGGATTTGCACGTACCCACTACCAACATGTAAAGCGTGCTAGGTGATAAGTTATTAATTATTTAGTATTAGTTAGGTGTATTTATATATTTTTTATGGTTAAGTCTCCAACATATTAGTCTAATTATCTTTATTTATTATTTTTTTGGTAGAATAAGGCCCTTTCAGGCCAGAAATACATAACTACTCGGCTCTTGAACTAGGAAGATCCTGTTCAAGTAGCATGACGATAAAACTTGGAGCTGAGTCATATTAGGTGACTTATTGATCTCCCTCTAATCCTTCCTTGGCAACCCTGTCTGCACAGGAATTACTTTGCCTGAAAATCTTCTGCAATTTGGTCTCACCGCGTCTATTCAACAGTTGTTTGATCAACCAAACTAGCTGATCACATTGAGCACTCGCGACTGCTTTGCAAATCAAATCCAATGCTTCCCTCGAATCTGTTTCCACTATTAATTTGTCAATACCCTGCTGTTCGGCTAACTAGAGACCAAGAAGGATCCCCCAAAGTTCGGTTGTTAGAGGTAGACATTTACCAATGTTCGCGGAGAAGCCCCACATAAATCTCCCTGTTTCATCTCGCATGAGCCCTCCCGCCCCTGCAGCACCATCTTCCATCCGAACAGCACCATCACTGTTTAGTTATACCACTCCCTACTTGGCATTTCCCACTTCGTATATTGTCTCATCCTCCCCGCCAGTTTGGAAGAGCTAAGCAAGCCAATACTATGCAGAATCTCCTGTGTCTTGAACAATATACGGATCGTTCGGGCTTGATGATTATTAAAGACTGCCTCATTCCTCCAATACCACAGGTACCAACACACCACTCCAAATAGGACTCTCCAATAAGTATCTTTGCTGGCCAGATTAACTGCCAACCATTCCCGTAATTCGGCCCTGAAGAATTTACGTGAGTCCATGTTCCAAACCCATCTGTCCCAAATACTTCGACCTAGATTACAGTCCCTCAAGACGTGTAAGACAGACTCAGGCTCATCTTCACATCCTAGGCATCTATCAGACCCCCAACTTGTCTCTTCATACAAAAACATCAGTGGTAATCTTGTAGAGTTATATCATGTAATGTAGCTGTTTATATAGCTGTTTTATGTAAACTGGTGTATGTGGTGTAATGTACTACAGGTTTATCTTAGCTTGTTCTAGGCAAGTTGTAGAATCGGGGTGTACAATGTACACCATGTTAGTTTGTATATATACAATGTACAATGTAATTTCGGTGATTTTGAATAAGAGATTGAAAGTTCTTCTTGTTCTTCATTGATTCATTGTGTCTTGTTACATTGATCAATTTGATCTGTTATGGTTATTGATCAACCGTTAGTGCGTGAATCTGTTTATGGTATCGAGAAGGTTATACTTGTTCTTGATTTGTGCTTTTTTTGGTTGAATTGAGTGTCTGATCATGGCCTCTGTTCATGGTTCTTCGAGTTCTTCAATTCGAAATGGAGCAGGAGAGCTCTGGCAAGCAGGTGATCTTGGAATTGAAAGTCCTTATCTTCTTCAAGGTTCCGATCATCCTGGTATGGTACTTGTCTCCAATTCTCTTACTGGTTCAAACTATTTGTCTTGGAGTCGAGCTATGATGATTGCGTTAGGTGCAAAAACAAAGATTGGTTTCATCGATGGTAGATGTTTAAAACCAGATTCTACTAATCCTAATCTAGATCGATGGATCAAAGTGGATTATATGGTCACTTCTTGGATCTTGAATTCTATTTCAAAAGATATTGTTGAAGCTTTTCTTTATACAACCTCTTCTTTTGATCTATGGAATGAATTGAAAGAAAGGTTTGGAGAATGTAATGGTCCTCTTTTGTATCAATTGAAACGAGATATTGCTTCTATAAGTCAAGGAGATCTATCACTTTCAAGATATTATACAAAACTTAAGAAGCTTTGGGATGAACTAAGTTGTTTAGTCCCTTTACCGTGTGTGAATGTGGAGCTTCAAAGAACATTGGTCGTTTGCCGAGTCTAATGAAAAGTCGATGCAATTTTTGATGGGCTTGAATGATATGTATGATCATATTCGTAATCAAATATTGGTAATGGATCCATTGCCAAGTATAAACAAAGCTTACCCTATGGTTCTTAGAGTTGAAAAGCAAAAGGAGGTACATGTTAGCTATTCACCTATGATAGATACAACCATGATGATGAAAACTACCAGGGCGAATTCAGGTTCATATGGTTCAACCAATGTTCATAGGTTTGCTGGAAAAGGAAATCAAAAGAAATTTATCAATAAAGATGATCTGTTTTGTGATCATTGTAAGGCAAAAAGCACACAAAAGAGACTTGTTTCAAACTTCATGGATTTCCAGATTGGTACAAGAAAGACCCTGACAAGAAGCAGATGTCAAATAGTTCAAAGTCTTTTGTGAATTTGATGGAATCACCTCTGGATATACAAGATGCAGGATCTCCTCATTTTGAAGATTCTCAGTCTAATATAGCAGCAATGATACAGCAAGGGATTGAGAATTTCATGAAAGGAAAGTCTATTTCAGCTGAAGGAGCTTCTACACATGTGAATTCTGTTATATCTGATTTTACAGGTAGCTCATATAAAAGACTTTCTAATTCTTGTTCCTCTTTTAATTCAGATGCTTGGATTATGGATAGTGGAGCAACAAATCATATGTGTACTAGCTATGATTTGCTTGCTAATGTCACTTTATCTTAGCTAAATCGATTATGGTTTGTTTACCCGATGGACATACTAAAGAAGTTAATTGCATTGGAGATGTGAAGTGAGTTGAGACTTAGTTCTTTCTTCCTGTTTACATATAAAATCATTCAAGTATAATCTTCTGTCGTTAGTAAGTTACTCTCATCTACTAAACCGACAATTGAGTTTTATCCATCGTTTTGTGCTATACGAACATTGAGAGTTCTCAAGTTCTAGTTTGTGGCACTAGCTTATTGTAATAATGCTACCGGTAATTTTTCATGGCACTATCGATTGGGGCACCCCTCTGTTAATGTAATAAGACAACTTGATTTGTTACTTAACAGTCATTCAAATGTAAGACATAATGTAGCTTGTGATGTTTGTCAGATGTCCAAACAATGCAAAATGGTTTTTCCATTGAGCTATATTCAAACTACTTATCATTTTCGGTTGTTACATATGGATATCTGGGGACCATATAAGCAGTCTTCTATTCAGGGAGCTCATTATTTTTTGACTATTGTGGATGATTTTAGTCGATTCACATGGACTTTTTTGATGAAACATAAATCCTTGACAGGCAACATCATCAAACAGTTTATAGCTTTCATTCAAACTCATTTCAAGGCCTCAGTTCAAACCATTAGGAGTGATAATGGTACTGAGTTTTGTAATAAAGATTGTCATGCTTTGTTTTTTAGTTTGGGAATTGTTCATCAAAGATCAACACCATATACACCTCAGCAAAATGGTGTGGTTGAAAGAAAGCATAGACATTTGTTGCAAGTTACAATAGCGTTGATTTTTCAGTCTAATTTGTCCACCAAATTTTGGGGTGATGCTGTCCTTACTGCCACATACATCATTAACAGATTACCTTCTCAGTTACTGAAATGGAAGTCTCCTTATCATATTTTATTTGGAAGGATACCAAATTATTCATCTTTGAAGACCTTTGGTTGCTTGTGTTTTACTACCAATATTTCACCAAGCAAAACCAAGTTGGATTCACGAGCTCTTAAGTGTATCTTTCTTAGTTATTCTCCTGGTCAAAAGGCTTATAGATTGTACAACATGGCCACACATACATGCTTTGTTTCAAGAGATGTGATTTTCTTTGAAAACCAGTTTCCTTTTCATAAAGATACTGGAAGTTCGGGGTGTCCTGTGCCTATTCCTTGTGGTGATAGTTCTTATTACTTGAGAGATATTCCAGCTCATGTTACTCCTACATCAGCTACTATACCTCTTTCTCAAGAATTACCTACTGATGAAACATGTTTTGATGTTCCTGAAGCTATTTCATCTATGCCTATTGATGATACATTAGTACCTCATACTAATGATGACTTACATGAAGATGTCATGCCTTCTACTGCTGTTATTACTAGGAAAAGTAATCGTGATGTTCACAAGCCTCTTTGGATGAATGATTTTGTTCTAAACAATGTACAAACATCAGCCTTCCCTCCTGCAACGATTCCTTTGTCTACTGGTACCCCTCCTACATCTCCTTTTATTCATTCTCCAAACATTACTGCTGATTACAAGTGCTTCTTGGCTGCTGTTTCAAACATAAATGAGCCTACTTGTTATTTTCAAGCTCAGCATGATCCTGTTTGGGTAGAAGCAATGCATAAGGAATTACAGGCTTTGGAAGCAAATGGTACTTGGAGTCTTACTACCCTACCACCTGGTAAAAAGGCCATTGGTTCTAAGTGGGTTTACAAGGTTAAACTTCATCCCGATGGTTGACGGAAATAGCAACGGAATCCAGAGATTCCGTTGCTATTTCCGTCTCTAATTTTCATTTTTGTTTAGTTTTTAAAGTCTATATAAACCGCAAAAATAAAAGGAAATAGCAAGCACATTTAACCCGTCAATATATAATACAAATCATAGCTAAATAATATATTGATATTGCACAGTTTATATAAACTTAACATATCCTTAAAATTATCTTTTCTCAATGTACTATACACGAAACAAAAAAAAAACAATCTAAAAAGTTTCTATATCGTATCTTTCTACAAAAGTAAAAGGAAAAATTGTTCTAAATGAAAAAAAAATGAAGTGCTCCGAGATTATATAAAGTTGATTATGCTTCAAATAATACTTGACTTCGTACAAAACACCTGAAAAAAGATCAAAAAGAAAAAAATCACTAAATTATACAAACAATAATAGGAATATAAACAATATTATGGGAGAACTACGTATCATCGCAAGCACAAGTGTATGAGCCAAACACAACATTAATAAAGTAATAAAGAAAAAGAAATTATACATTCGGTAGTAAGTAGACAAAAACGAAACTAAAGAATGTAACCAATTAGTCGAGCATAGAGATAACTATCAGTCTTACTTCCTCTATGACGTATTTTTCCACAAATTCCAGTTTCAAATAAGAATCCTACTAATCTCTATTGGGACATTATTGTAATATAATGGCGTAGTAAACCATTTTGTACCGCAAAGATGGTAAGATAACATTAACAAAGCAAGTTCCACTAGATATATTGCATATAATGAATTTATGATGGAAACGATTCAAAACATGAAACGAAATTTTTTTTTGAATTCTCTCATCGACAAACTCAATCATTCAAAAGCATATTTTTTTTTTTTCTTTTTGAATCCCCTTGTACATTGGGCTACTTAAAGTGGCTCCAACTCCAAGCAACAACATTGGGTCGCATTTACATTCTAAGGAAATAATGTAGAGCAGATACCACAACTAATAGTATTGAACATTATCTTATACAGATTACCTGAGCTCATTCATGCAAGAACACAAGTGTACATACTCAACAAAATCGAGATAATTCAGAATTTACTTACGGGAGTTGAACCGGATTCTTTATTTAAATATCGTTCTTCGTCAAGAAAACGTGATGGGATGTCCTTTTTCTCGTAAATGATAAGAATTTCAATGTATGCCATACAAAACTATAGAAAATAGCCAACAATTGAAAATCAATAATTTTTTCTCTTTTACCTTCCCTTAGGTTGTGTGTATGTTTCGGCGGAGTGGAGGGAATGGAAATGAAATACTATGAAACATCAAATCATGAAAGGGTAAAGGATTTACCTTGCTAAAAGGGTACTTGTATCCTCTCCTCCACCAACTCGAGAACATTTTCTTGCAGATCAATTACACACTACGACAAAGTTTTATGTCGAAGCCAGTGCCACCGAGATCTAACCGAGAGGACAAATTTAAGGCCAAGCATGTTACCCGATGCTTCCGAAGCATATCCAGGCCAAAAAGGATCTCCATATTAGGGGAATCTAAAACTATAAAGGAACAAGTGCTAAAATGATTTTCCAATCCAAAAGAAGGGGGTAGGAAAAAAAGTGGTTAGACAAGCATCAAGTATGGATAAAAATGCTAGCTTATGGAAGAATTAAACGAGGTTTGTGAAACCATGTTACATAAACTTCGTAGCTTAGCTTTGTAGTGTTGGGGGTTAAGCGGACTTGCAATGGCCACACTCTCCAACGATACACAAAGTTAAAAATGGATAACCGATATTGGTATGAGATCTAATAAATTTGCACATAAAAGAAGATAAAATTGATTGACTTTGATAAGGAAAATGATGCCTTGAAGAATACAATGCGGGGAGAGTTTCAGATCTGCGAGGTGCCTTAAAAAATGATCTTTCTATGTCACAGATGATGAGTAAGACACCCTTCCAAGAACCTATCTCCTCATGCAACAGTATTCAACATCATGTATCAAATCATTCACATGAATCTTTGTTCAAAAATAGTGCAATAGGTTTAAATAATTTGCTTATATACAGATTTCAGGTAAATTCACTACCTTCAAGTCAAATGCACAAAGAAATGATGAAACAAATATTGCCTCATTGGGCATAATGCAAAGCATTCCTTGGTGACCCTAAAGGCTTACCTTTATTGCTTTGCAACATGTATACGACCTAGTATTTCGATTGGCCAACTCCATGAGCAACGCCTTTATATCTTTCATCCAAGAGTCTCAACAATCGAGATGCAATCCAATAATAGAAGACGTGGAATCATAAGTTAATTGCCATTTTCAAATACTAGAAACCAAAATTATTGAACTCCGCAAACGAGTGCAAACTCCGAACTCTAACTTCTCCACACGCGCACCTTGAAGCCTCTATATCATTGAGTTTCGTGCAAACACAATTCTTGACTCATTACTAGTGTAAACATTTTTAACATAAAGTCTTATTTGAAAGAATTGACATTAAGCAAAGACCTAGCTTGAGTTCTTTCTCATAGACATCCAATAAGGTACCTAAGTACACAAGACTATACAAGATAGAAAAGAGCATACCCCACAACGCTCAAAGACAACTTTTAGATATAATTGTTGATTGTGCCCCACTATCGACAAATGCCTGGAAATAAGAAAAAAGAGAATATTACCACATCTTGAAGCGAAACAAGTTCCCCTACCTACATTGTTGATTGTTATGTTTTAAGTACGACTCCATGGCATATGCCAAAAATGGGACAATCAAGGCATTCTTCCAACATCACATCAACATACACTGAAGCCTCATACTTGGAGAGTATTACTTGTAAGAAAAAATTAGTAAAACGAACAAGTTAACAAAGCAAAGCATCATTATCGTTACCTTTAAAGGTACTCCGTTAACTTCCATATCTACATAAAGCATTACGAAAAGAATGAAAAACGGAAATGCAGATAAATTTTGTCCAGGTAGATGAATAATGATGAATTGAACACAAAAGGAAGGAGAAGATTCATACCACCTTTGCAAATGCCTCGGGATTGTATTCTAAAGCATTTGCCGAGTTCTCATCGATTCCTTTTCGCTTTTCATAATTGAGAGATCGGGGAGAAAAAAAAAACAAAGCGTATAGAAAATTTCATATCCAATGATTGCACAAGACAATAACTTATAGGACAAAGCACAATAAAATGGTGAACCGTGATCAATTACTCATAACCCACAAATAACAAATACTCAAGAGATTGACTGCGATAATAGTTACATAAGTCTAAGACACAAAGCTAAAATATTAACTACGCTAATTAAACATACTAGACTCGTACTTCAATGATTGCTTTATTAGTTCATGTATCTTCAAATATATAAGAGGAGAGAGGAATGATTATCAAGGAAGAAACCGACCTGGCGGATGGCGACCTCAATTTTCCTTTGTGCTTCCACATCAATAGGATCTGCATACATCAAGGCTTGGGGATCACAACAACCAGAAGCTTGTTGGGCTAAGCAATTTGGCATTACATGAAATCGGCTTAGACAAAAAAATCTTAAAGTTGTCCAATTTGATATTTGATATGATGTTGTATTAGACTAGATGTCACATGAAACTTAACAACCACCAAAAGTTTCACGAGCTTAAATAGAAAAGATGGAAAAACAATTAATCTAAAAGCGTAAAAAAGAAATCGAGGTAACAAAAAATTCAATTGCTAAATAGTTTTCGAAAAGCCTTACAAGCTCCTCCTCTTGTCTACGCTTCGGTTGAGATCTCTCGCTTATGGCGCTCCTTCAACATGGTCTCTGGAGTCGATTGAGGTCATTTCAAGAACAACTTGTGCCAACTCGGGATCACTCGTATATTAAAAACAAAACCACAAGGTAAACACTCAAGCAAACAATAAAGGGGTGTGTAAGACCAAAAACATCCATGCAATGACTCATTGCGGCCTCTATCTTGCTTCTACTTATGTTCTATTCATTATTTGAAGCTATCCATTTCAATAACCACCCCACATATAGCTGAAAAAATTTCTTCCATCCATTAGTTTTGAAAAATAAAATGAATAGCATGCTCACACTTGTTGAAACTTGAAACAACAGCTAGTCTATTCAAATTTCCCTTCCATATCTTATATCTAGTAAAATTACATTTTTTAACACCGAGCCTACACATGAAGTGCATGCCCACTACAACCGAAAAAGCGTTTGGTTAATATGTAGGAAGCGATCATATGCTACTCAATTTATATGATTTTCAAAAGAGCATCGAAATAGAGAGAGGGAGATACATAGAAAAATAAAGGCAATAAGCTAAAGATCCCAAGGGTTCGAATTTGCGACTAAACTCATTCAATCAACCTCCTTTTTTGTTGTTTGGGACGTTCGTAACATATCAAACAAATAAGACTAAAAAATAAAGGAAGGGAATCACCCGAAGCAATTGAGCCATCAAATTAGAATCACCCCGTATCCGATGTTGGAAAGCTCCAGGGTTCACAGCAGAACCATCCGGATTGAGTCTCAAATCGTTGGATGATGCACCTGAAATAATTCAATTCCAAAAACTCATTATAAAACTTCATATTGTACAACAACAAAGCCTCAAATTCAATCCCATATTAGTTGGATGAAGCGCCTGTATCACTGCATCCCTTCCAAACCCAAGCTCGGTGAGCTTTGCAACTTTTGCTTCAAAATCAGGTGGCTGCAGCGAAAAATTATAATTTATACAGTGGTTTCGCAAAGCAAGTCTAGTAAATATAAACCAAAAAATTAAAAAAATCCAAAATCGAAACCCTAGAAACCAAAAACAAAACTCACATCGAGAATCCCCAGCAAGTCGTCGACCGAAAGCCGGGGGTCGCCGAGGCGCGTCCGGTTTCGTTGAGCTCGAGCTCCAATTCCCGGTCCATCATTTCTCCGAATCCCCGCAGACCCTTCAAAACCCTATCGATCACGAACTCAAATTCGACTCCACGCCTCATCAAAGAAACCCTAGAACGCGAAAAAAAAAACCCTAGAAACCAATACGGAATCGGAGGGGACTAAATCCAGGGTTTGGTACACGAAATCAGGTGAACAACATGGCTATTGGTAAGAGTGAGAGCGAGAGAGGTGCGATAGAGAGAGCAGAGAGCGGCAACGGTGAGAGAGAGAGAGAGAGAGGTGACGGTGTGAGAGAGAGAAGAGAAGAGAGCGGCAACGGTGAGAGAGAGAGAGAGCGGTGACGGAGAGCGGTGACGGTGAGAGAGAGAGAGCGGTGAGGAAGAGAGGCTTGTTGAGAGAGAGAGCGGAGAGAGATTTTAGGGAGAGAATGTGTTTTGTGGTTTGTCCCATATTTTTGAATCATCGAGATCGAAGTCGCACGAATCTCGAGACTAATGGACGGTTGTAAAAAATGAGAGTTTTGGTGGGAATGTTGGCGCCATTTTTTAGAGACGAATTTAATTCCGTCTCTATTTCCGTCTTTATTTCCGTCTCTCGATTCGTCTCAATTCCGTCTTTGAATTAGTCCGTCTCGATTCCGTCTCTAACTAATTTTTTTAGCAACGGAACTTATTTCCGTTGCTAATTCCGTTTCTAAATTTCATTTTTCTTGTAGTGGATAGGTGTAAGGCTCGTTTGGTAGCAAAGGGATTTAACCAAATTGAAGGTGTTGATTATCCGATTCTTTCTCTCCAGTTGCCAAGAATGTTACTGTTAGGATTGTTTTATCCTTAGCATTGCTGCCGAGATTGGCCTTTACATCAATTGGATGTTAACAATGCCTTCTTACATGGCTATATTGATGAAGATGTTTACATGAAGCCTCCGATGGTTATAAGTTGGCTTCACCAAATCAAGTATGCAAACTTCAAAGATCCTTGTATGGTTTAAAGCAGGCTTCTCGACAATGGAATCATGAGCTTACATCTACACTTCAATCTTTTGGTTTTATTTAGTCTGCTCATGATCCCTGCTTGTTTACTTACAACACTGTTGGCCAATTTTTGGTGTTACTAGTTTATGTTGATGATGTTCTTCTTACTCGTACTTCATTTGAGTTAATTACTCAAGTTAAGACATTCTTACATACATTGTTCACCATCAAGGATCTTGGTCAAGCTCATTACTTCTTGGGTTTGGAGTTGGTTCGATCATCCTCAAGTCTTTATGTTCATCAACGCAAGTATGTTCTTGATTTACTTAATGATGCTGGTCTTATCATGGCTAAACCAAATTGCTACTCCACTCCCTCGTGATCGCAAGTTTCTTGATGTTGATTCACCTTTGTTCCTTGAAGTTTATCGATATAGAAGACTCATTGGTCGTCTTCTTTATCTGGGATTCACTCGTCCCGACATTACTTATGCCACACATGACAATTAAGTCGCTTTGTTCGAGCTCCTACAGAGCAACATTAGTCCTGGTGCACTTCATGTTTTACGATACCTTAGGGTACTCCTTCACATCCCCTGTTCGAGATGGATCTCTCTATTGTTGCTTATGTGATTGATTGGGATTAGTGCTTTGCCCTCTTTCTCGAAAATCTCTTCTTGGTTATTGTGTGTTCATGGGATCATCTTTGATCTCTTGGAAATCTAAGAAATAAGCTCGTGTCCAAGTCCTCTTGAAATTTGAATATCGCAGTTTATCTTCCACAGTTTGTGAATTATTATGGATTTCATATATCCTTAAGGACTTAGATATTCCTACTTCCCTTCCAATTCCTCTTTGGTGTGATAATCAAGCTGCAATACACCTATCTCGCCAATCTGTTTTTCATGAACATACCAAACATTTGGAAATTGATTGTCACTTGGTTAGACATCAGTTCAAGTCTGGTTTTGTTCTTCCACAAGTATATTTTCACTCGGTTACGGTTGGTGATTTGTTTACCAAGTCTTTACCTGGCTCCTTTGTTCTCTCGATTTATTGTCCAAGATGGGTCTATGTGATTGGCATAGACTTCCATCTTGAGAGGGGGATGTAGAGTTATATCATGTAATGTAGTTGTTTATATAGTTTGTTTTATGTAAACTGGTGTATGTGGTTTAATGTACTACGAGTTTATCTTAGCTTATTCTAGGCGGTTTGTAATCAGGGTGTGCAATCTACACCATGTTAGTTTGTATATATACAATGTACAATGTAATTTCGGTGATTTTGAATAAGAGATTGAAAGTTCTTCTTGTTCTTTATTGATTCATTGTGTCTTGTTACATTGATCAATTTGATCTGTTTTGGTTATTGATCAAGCTGTTAGTGCGTGAATACTTTCAAATCTTTCATGGCTTACTAACCAAAGGAACAATCTAATCTTTTATAGTCTCTTCCAAGACCAAACTTTATCCCAATAACGCTATGAGGGCGGGGTTCGGGGGTTGAGTAGCTGATAGGCTTTTTTGACTGAAAAGTGATTTCTCTTCTCAAAGCACCATGAAATCTTATCGACTCCTCTATCATTCTTCGGTGCGAGGACAGCCCGCAACCGTTCACACACCGCTTGGGAAGAAATTATTTCGGTTGCTCCCAATTCCACGTCCCATGTTCGGATGTTCCATAACAAACTTGTATAATGGGGCCTCAACTTCTTCATCGAGAGAGGTTCAAGTTGCATATGGAAGCAACCTACCAATCCCTTCAACCTATTAATCGGTCCAAAACCTCGCAACTGAGCTGTCACCCAAACTTCACGTAACGCCCTCAAGGAAAGTAGACCAGAGTTTACAAATTCCTCTCCAAACAACGGAGGAAAGAGAGCGAGAACTGCGTGCCACCATGGTTCTCTTATTTATTATTTTCAAAGTTGAATTGTGTGTACAAAATTCATAGTGAAAAAATATACAAAATTGAGTATCATTCGGTTCTACACTGAAAAATCGTGCTAGCACGCATCCCGATGTAACTTTGGTAGGCCCATTTATGAAGAAAATGGGTGATGACGTGGCGGACGAGAAGGCACCATATACTTAAAACGTGCGTGCCTTAATTGGCGAGGAGTTGATCCGATGTGGCAAGGTATATAGAGATTGATGTAGTACATGACATGGCCATGGGATCGACCTCAACAAGCGTGTAATGATGATTGATGAAGATCCAAGGCTACACGTGGTGTACGTTGCTTGCATTGCAAGGAGAGAAATTTGGAAGAATTTGTTTTTGGTTTTGTTAAGAAATATTTGATGGGTGATTCTATAATGAAACTCAATTACATAATATTTATTGCACGTTTAATGTATATCAATCAGTATTAGATTGAAATCTTATAGTAATCAAATAGTGAGATATGTAATACTCGTGACACGGTATATATTTGAACTCTATTATAGAAACGCTCATATTTTATTATATAAACATAAGATACGTATATATATACACACGAATATATATATATATAGATGGAGAGGGGGCGCACATAAACATTGAGAGGACTGAATTGAATCTCTCTCTCTTTCTCTCCTTTTATTTTTCTTCCTTTCGCTTTTTTGGTTTTTATTTTCTTTGTTCAAACATGAGACACTAATCTCATGGCCTTGGCAAGACTGCGAGGGAGGTTTGACCATTTTCATCTATAGATTGATTAATTAGGGTTAAACTTAGATTTAAACTTGATTTAACAGATAGTGAGTCGTACGCATCCATCCTTATGCAATAAGATCACACAAGTAGCAATAGATCATACCGATTGATTCGACCTTTTAAGACCGATCAAATACCTTAAGGATCTAGGTTCAATCGAACGCACTAGTGATCGCTTGTCTAGGTGTAGTGCCTTCACAAAACTCATTGCGTTCATCGTGTTAAACTCAATTCGCTTGAGTATATGATTATACGTTTGGTTAGGGAAGTAGTCACTTTGTCGTACTTTGTCTATCGAGAATAGGAAGTGCAAGGAACCGCGCACGTTACGGAGTCTATAAGTACACTAAGATACTTTTGATTTGTATAATTTACATAGATTGAAGACCAAATTCAATCTTTTATCGAACCGAACTTTTATGTCTTGAAATATGTATTTTCATTCATTGGTTTCAAAACTATTTTTATCCGTTAAAGTTAATTCATTGCTATTTAGATTAGTTAATTTATTCATTCTCTCAAAACTACTTTTTTTCTCTTACTTTTGAAACTTTTAAAAATTACTAATCTTCGTGAGATTGACCATTTACTGCTATCTACGAAATAGTTGATTTGAGGTTATATATTTTATTGACGCATTCGACGCACTTCAATAGCCTATTCCACTTTTGCCACCTACATTCAACATTTAGTTGTTGTGATCCGTTGAATACACTTTGAAAAGTGTGTAGTATACATCTCGATACAAAATTTAAAGGACCACAACAACACAACTAAACTTAGAATGTTTGTTTCAAAAGTTGGTTACTCCATTTTGCAACTATTATATATAATGCAAGAGAGAGGGAGGTAGAAGAGACACTAATATTTTGTCTAACATTACATTTGTTTGATGAATAGAGAAGATCAATTTGTTACAATGGAAAACGGACACAAAGTCACAATTTTTTTTCTTCCGAATGACTTTGTTGCCTTGTGCTTGGTGCTTGCAAGGTGCACCGCTGTCTTCCTTCTAATCTTCCATCTAAAAAAATAAAAATAAAAATAAAGGAAAACTTCCACTTCCTTTCAAAAGATGTCCTAAACTCACTCTCAAAACACACAATGTGATGTCACGCATATTCACACGCTTAGTCCGTCCACACCGCATTGCTTGTACGTCAGTGACTGCCTTCGAGGACTTATCACGATCACACAGTCCACTGAAACCTAAATTGCCCATTCACACACATTTGCATTTTAAGAACTCAATTTTACCATCCAAGCTAAAATTTCAAAAAAAATTTAAATAAACAATGCAATAAGGCGTTTGCCAATCTGCTTAGGCAGAGTCCGCCGACAAAGGAGCTAAGCTCTCCGAGAAAAAGCGATTCCATTTGTAAAGCTTGAAATCGAGCTCTCCGCTTATAAGACCAAATTATATTAGTAAAACAATTTCCTTACCTGTCAATTAAAAGACATTATCTATGGTGTGAAGATCAAGCCACATTATAAAACGAAGCAGTTAAACTTGAAAGATAATCTCAAGGTAAAGAGCAGCTCGGAGAAGATGAAAAAAGTAACAAAACATCCTCAAAGTTCAAATCGATTGATATCCAACAACTTTTGGAAATGGAGGCAATCTTGATGCTCCAACAACCAGTTGAATTAGATTGTTGGAGGCATATAAATTTCTATTCACATTTGAATTGGCTTAATAATGCTTGGTTTCTTTCCTTAAAATGTATTCATTGTAACTTGAGTTGGCCAGCTTCCATTTCAATTGCAAAAAAAAAAAAAAAAAAAAAAAAAAAAAATCCATCAAGACCCGTAATTTTGGAAAGTGGAGCAAAGGTAAAAAAATTTAAAATTCGATTGACCCATTTAAAAAGTAAATTAAACATAAATAAATTGGGCAAAATTAATTATTTGCTAATTTCCTTAAAAAATTATATATTTGCCAAAACAACTATTCATAATTTATATTAAGGTAAGTGAGACTATCCTAAATTCCTAATCCTTCATATATAATTGGAATTTATAACAAATGGCTAAGCAATGCATGTATTAACAAATAGGTGTAAATGCATTTGGGAAAAAAAAAAAGTGGCGTAAATGCAGGGCAATGCCAGATATTGCAAAAACTAAATATATTGGGAAATTCAATAAAAAATAAGTGAGAAAGTCAATCAATTCCTTCAATAAAACTCCAACGATTAGTAAATTATTCAACCAAAAAACAAAAAAAAAAAATTAAATCATTATAATTGATTTGAAGGACCAAAATCTAATTCATCATATTAAACAGGGGGCTGAAACTAAGGACACCTAACTAAGCAAATTGATCCGGGAAAGTAAAGTTAGCTTACGTTAGCAAAAGTAGAGAGGCGGAAGCTAACCTTAACACGGGGCGAAGTAAGATCCAGGATCCTGATCTTAGCGCCGACGTCGCCGGTGACCCTGAGCTCGACGCGGTCGTTAAGCGTGGCGTCCTTGAGCAAATCGGTGGCGTCGGCCTGGAGCAAGTTGACGCGGTCGACGGAGACCGTGGTCTGTATCTGCCTGAGGCTGTGGGCGGGCTGGTAGAAGCCGGGGACGGAGGCGAGGCCGAGGGGTACGCCACGGTACATGACGTAGAACTGGGTGGCGCTGTACTTGATGCCGACCTTGTTGGGGTTGACGGCGGTGAAGAGCATTTTGATGGAGAGGGAGAGGGAGGCGGAGGGGGTGGTGGCGGAGGAGGAGGAGATGCCGACGTACTGGACGGCGACTTGTTGGAGCTCGAATTGGGGTTTCTTGGGCTTTACGGCGAGGACGATGACGAGGATGACGGCGAGGACGAGGAGGCCGAGGAAGGTGAGGAGGAGGAAGAGGCAGCAGCAGCAGCCCTTGAAGGAGGCGGAGGAGGAGGAGGAGGAGGAGTGGTGGTGGTGGTGGGGTGGTGGGGGAGGATGGGGGCGGTGGTGGTGGTGTTGCTGTTGAGGGTCGGGGTGGGAATGGGGTGGTCGTGGAGTGGTGGTGGGGTGGTCATGGTGAGTACTGCTAGTGCCGTTCATTTCTCTGGGGGTCACGTTTGTGGCGATGTGTCTGCGTGATTAGGAAGAAGAACAACGCTATGGACTACACCGAGGACACATCACTCATCACTCTCTCAGTCTCTCGCTCACTTGCTTTCCCTTTTATATTTTTATTTTTATTTTTTTCAGATATGCACGTGGTATTGAGACCCAACTGACCCCATTAATCTACCTCGCTCGCGACCAGTAAGACTAGTGGTAAAGCTCTTGGGCAAGGTATTTAAAGTGATTCAATTCCTAAAATTCAAATGGCCCAGTAATCTATACTCGGGGTGGGTAAGCTCATTACAGGTAAAGCTATGCCTCGGGGGTGTTTAAAGCGAATTCATATCTAAAACTCATGTTGGAATAATGTCATACAATTAGTGACCATATATTCAATATAGGAATGATAAATCGAATAGGTGTAATGTGTCAATATACATATATTAAGTATACATACGTAATGTGTATATATATAAATATACATGAAACGATACATGCATGGGATCAATACAAATATATATATATATATATATATATATACTATTATAATAGCAAATCAAAAACAGTTAACCGTGAAGCTTTTTTGGCTAAAACTTTCAACAATGCCTCTAATTGTTTTAATATAAATATTTAAATTCGGGATAAAGTGGTAATTTAATTGATAATTACAAATTATTAGGCGATTTTGATTTTAGATTTGCGAATGAAAATTCGATTAGTTTTTCATTCGATTAGTTTTCAAAAGTTTTCAAATTAGTAGGCAGTTTCTTAAGGGATTTAGATGATTTTTTCTCTCTCCTTCTCCTTTTTACTCTCTCTCCTCCACCTCTCTCTCTCCCTCTCTCTCTCTATCGTCTACGTTTCTTTTTGTATATCTCTTTCACATTTCTCTCTATCTTTCCTCCACAATTCTCTCTCTCCATTCTATTCACATTTTCTTCTATCTTTGTAACTTCCATGTGTTTATTTTATTGAAAACCACTTTCTTCTTCAAAATCACAATGTCTCCTCTCTTTTTTTTTAAAAAAAAAAACGTCATCTATCTCTTCATTTCTCCACCCACGTGTTCGATTCAATAAAAAAAAATTATGGTTTGCTATTGCGTTCGGTGGTCTCCTTGAAGACAACCATTCATTTTATTTATCTTTATGGTAATGTATATATCATAAACTCAATTTTCAATTTTTCTTTCTTATTTCTTTCTTTGGACGTGAACATACTTAGAACAACTATGAATATTTTTTTTAATAGTTCTTTTCACTTTTCATGATGAGTGAATTAACTCTAATAGTGAGAAACACTTCTCTTTTTCTTAATCTTATCAATTCAGTTTATTTCTATTTCAATCTTAAGTATTAATTATATTTTTTTAGTAATAATGTTTGTGAATTAATTTTGTTTTCTATTTTATTTTCTTAAATGTGGAAAATTCGAAGCTTCAAATACATGCTTTGGATTAAAATCTCAAAAAATTAATTTAGTTTGTGAATTATTGGCTTTAATTTGTGAATTTTGTTTGTGAATTATTTGTGAATAATGTTTATTTTCTTAGGCATGGAAAATCCAAAGCTTCAAATACTTGCTTTGCGAATTTTGTTCGTGAATTATTTGGATAAATTACAAAAAACTTTCCTTTCATTTGTTTTGTCACACCTTTTCATGATGAGTAAATTAATTGTAATAGTGACAATAATTTTTTTTAATCTTATCAATTGAATTGATTTCTACTTGAATCTTATGTATTGTGTATATTTATTTTCTAATTAATAATATTTGTGAAAAATATTTATTTTCTTATACATTGAAAATTCAAAGCTTTTTTTTTATTGTCATAAGAAAAATTTAAAGCTTCAAATACTTGATTTGGATTAAATTCTCGAAAAACTAATTTTGTTTGTTAATTACTTGCTTCGATTTGTGAATTTTGTTTGTTAATTATTTGTGAATAATATTTATTTCCTTATACATAAAAAATGAAAGCTTCAAATACTTGCTTTGTGATTTTTTTTTAATTATTAAAAGTTTTCCTTTCATTTGTTTCACCACATCTTCTCATAATTAGTGAATTAATTCCAATATTGACAAATACTTCTCTTTTTTTTTAATTTTATCAATTGGGTTGATTACTACTTCAATATTGCGTATTTTTTTGGTAATAATGTTTGTGAATAATGTTTATTTTCTTAGACATTAAACATTTAAAGCTTCTTTTTTGTCATAAGAAAAATTCAAAGCTTCGAATACTTGCTTTGGATTAAATTCTCAAAAAACTAATTTTGGTTGTGAATTACTTGCTTTAATTTGTGAATTTTGTTTGTTAGTTATTTGTGAATAATGTTTATTTCCTTATACATGAAAAGTGAAAGCTTCGAATACTTGCTTTGCGATTTTTTCTTAATTATTGAAAATTTTCCTTTCATTTGTTTCACCACATCTTCTCATAATTAGTGAATTAATTTCAATATTGACAAATACTTCTCTTTTTTAATTTTATCAATTGAGTTGATTACTACTTCAATATTGCGTATTTTTTTGGTAATAATGTTTGTGAATAATGTTTATTTTCTTAGACATCGAACATTTAAAGTTTCTTTTTTGTCATAAGAAAAATTTAAAGCTTCAAATATTTGCTTTGGATTAAATTCTCAAAAAACTAATTTTATTTGTGAATTACTTTCTTCAATTTGTGAATTTTATTCGTTAATTATTTGTGAATAATGTTTATTTCCTTATACATAAAGTGAAAGCTTCAAATACGTGTTTTGTAATTTTTCTTAATTATTAAAAATTTTCCTTTCATTTGTTTCACCACATCTTCTCATAATTAATGAATTAATTTCAATTTCGACAAATACTTCTCTTTTTTTAATTTTATCAATTGAGTTGATTACAACTTCAATATTGCGTATTTTTTTAGTAATAATGTTTGTGAATAATGTTTATTTTCTTAGACATTGAACATTTAAAGCTTCTTTTTTGTCATAAGAAAAATTTAAAGCTTCAAATACTTGCTTTGGATTAAATTCTCAAAAAATTAATTTTATTTGTGAATTACTTGCTTCAATTTGTGAATTTTGTTTGTTAATTATTTGTGAATAATGTTTATTTCCTTATACATGAAAAGTGAAAGCTTCGAATACTTGCTTTGTGATTTTTTTTAATTATTAAAAATTTTCCTTTCATTTGTTTCACCACATATTCTCATAATTAATGAATTAATTCCAATATTGACAAATACTTCTCTTTTTTTAATTTTATCAATTAAGTTGATTACTACTTCAATATTGCGTTATTTTTTAGTAATAATGTTTGTGAATAATGTTTATTTTCTTAGACATTGAACATTTAATGCTTTTTTTGTCATAAGAAAATTCAAAGCTTCATATACTTGCTTTGGATTCAAATCTCAAAAAATTAATTTTGGTTGTGAATTACTTGCTTCAATTTGTGATTTTTAAGGATTAGACCAACTAACCTCATAGAGATGGATTTGATACCTACAATTGTTTATGTCCCTTGAGTTTTGCATTGTACAAAGAATGTTTACATGCATGTACATCTCAATGTTTGTAATTAAGGTGGCAAGGATCCATCTTTCCTTAATCAAATGTCTTGAATTCGATCCTAGAAATAAGAAAAATTTTAAAACTCTTCGTCAAATGTAGCTAGCATTGTATTAAAATGGGTCAAATTAGAGGATTTATTGCAGTTTTGTTAAAAATTGTCCTACTATATTACTACTTTATAGAAAAAGTGATGAAGTCCAAGAATTAGTTGCAAATTCTTGGAAAAATAGGAAAAGATATGACAGATGGCATTTTTGTAGTTTTGGTGAAGTTCGACGTTTGAGTTTTGGCGTTCGGGGGTATAGGTTTATTGGAAACGGCGTGGAGATCACGACACACGGCTTTTCTTTGTGACTACGACGTTTTTCGGCGAAATTCCATCGTTTCGCCCTCCGAAACGGCAATTTTGCTATTTTAGGAAACTTTTGTTTCGCTTATAACTTTCATTAGGAATTTTCGTTTTTATTGCCGTTTGCGGCGTTTGTTTCTATTTTTCGTATCTAGTTTTCGGTTTAGGGCTTTTTGGACTTTTTACTATTTTTGGCAAATTTTAGGGTTTCGCTATTTAAGCGATCTATTGAGTGTAATTCTTAGTTTTGGTGAAATAAAAGAATTTTCGAACTTTGGCTTAAGTTCGACCTAGATCGAGTTGTTCGTGGATTCGTTCAACCTGGTTTAGAAGATCTCCATTTGCGTCAAAAAGTTTATTCAAAGGCATAAAGACAAATTACGAAATGCATAAATTAATGAATTTAATTACAATACCAATCAATCTAATTGGCTAAAGTTTTTCAAAACTATGATAAACATTTTAATTTTTCTTAGAAACAAAATAATCCTACAACATATATGTAGGCACAACTAATAAAAATTCAATATTTTTTCTTTTCGTGAATTACAAAACCACTAATTTTAATTCAAAGCTCAAACAATTAATTTTGTTTATGACCAAGAATTCTCTACAATTGTTAAACTATTTTAATTCTTGTTTTCTTCACATCTCCTTTTCAGACTTGATAACATTGCGTGTAAAGTAAAATTGTACCAAAAACTTTGTGAACATGAAATTTATTGATCACATCTAGGGGTGTTCATGAATCCACAAATCCAATTAGATCCATTCCATTCTATTTACAATATTATTTAAATACTTATCAAAATAAATACTTTATGGGTTCTATGTATCTGTCATGAGATACTCTAAATTCATGAGCACTGAAAATATCTAATTTCACATAAAAAAATTGTTTAGACCCAACTAAATTTTTTTAGCATTTTTATTGAAAGGTAATTTTGACACACATCTTTCTCTCTAAATATAAATTCAATAAATTATACATGTCATTAACATAATATTTTAATATTAACTTTAACAAATGTTTCTTGATACATTTATTATTTATGTCTTACGCGTATAGCGCGCGCTCATTGACTAGTAAATATATATATGAATATACAAATGTAACGTATGTTCATATATACATATGTAATGGATACATGTTTGGTTTGGATAAATATAATGGCTTCTATGAAACTATACATGAGGTGTGACTGGCCCCAAATTTTAGACCGCCTTGCTACCCGTCACATCGCATTCCACGTTAACTAGCCCTGCGATGTCATGGCCTGCTTATCCTTTCGCGACCTAACGAGTTGCTTACACTTTTCCAGCTAACCCTAGTTACAGTAACTAACCTTTACATAAGTATCAATAATTCGATTAGCCGATTACTCAATTTATCAGGTTATATTATAATTTTATAGTGAAAGTCTTTTAATGAGTGACTTATGCAATATTTAACAATCCTAAGTAGTGGAAAACCCGGCAAAATATACCATGTATATATCAAGACGAGATAAATACGGTCCCCTAAACAAATAAAAAGTAAAATAAATACATACCGATATCACACACGAACCGGCTCCACAATCTCAGAGGTAGTTGCTCGGTACCTCCTTGCCCTTGCCCTTGCCTTTGCTCATCGAAGGATCGCACTCGTCACCTAACAAAATACGGTGACGAGTTTAGTGAGTAAAACCCCAAGAGAAGTCCATACAATATTCATGAAATAAAAGCGATAAACTAGGATACATGTGAATATAACTCTTGACAACAAGACGTCATATTCTCATGAATGTAGGTAACATATGACAAGCAAAAGCAAAGTAGCATGAAATAAATACACAATACATTCCAGCTAAACCAGTTAAGAAATAAAGCATTAATCAGTAAACATCCGTATAATCATAAGAAAATCCTTACCTACACCAAACGATGAATCGATAAATCAAATAGGAACCACGTATATACTTATAGGCTTAGAGTGACTAAGCCCCAACTTCGAAGCACGGATGACCCTTTCCGATGTTATTTCAAGTCAAAGGAATACCTTAAATCCCTCATGACAGTCGTAGATATATTCTACTATCATTAACATGAGCACTAAACACAAGTAACTCGTACAAGCGATTTAGCCACAATTAATATATACGCAAATCGAATATGAGTGAAAACCCATGTGTACCTACAAGCAGTCACGCATGTAATCCCATATCGATAAAACCAAAACCATGAATTATGTGAAGCATTCTCAATGTGTTTACACACTTCAATCGGTGCTTCAACTTCCCTGGACTCCTGTATCCGACTCGACTAGCTCCCCGATACCCGAGCTATGGTCCATTAAGTCCGTAAAGTCGAATTTTACATGTTTAATATGTTCATAGGTGTTTGGGATATGTATTAAGTCAAAAATTCTGAATCAACCCTTAAATTCAGTTTTACGTACGTCGTTAGCACATTATGTGAATCATGTGGCACACTATGTGCCAAGAGCGCGCTACCATTCTTCATCATGAAGAACAATTAGGAAAATCAAAACGATTAGCGCGCTAACCATTCCAAGTAGTGTGCTACATGTCATACGGGACATAATTCTCAAGTCGAGAATTATGTTTTTCTCTTTACATTTAGCTATTGAAGCCTATCTAACACCCACTCCATATCCAATCAACACTAAAAAAATAACCATAATAATTAGAACATCTATTTGATCAAATTAATCAATTTCATGCAATCTACTAATTTTCCCAATTTCCTCAAAAACCCAATTCAATTAAAACCAATTATTAATATTCCATTTATATGCTCATAAGACTTGTAATTTTTCAAGCTAACATCAAAACCAGGGACTTAACCCTCTAACTTGCGTTTTCATAAAAATTCATCAAAAACAGGTTTATTAGATAGAGGAGATGATGGAGAAGATGATTACCTATGTTTAAATCCTCAAATTGGCTCTTAAGTAGTTGAATTTCAGCTCTAAATTACTCATTCTTCTTTAGCAAGTTTTGTGATAAATTGGTTTCAATTACATGTGTTGATCAAACTCATCTTACATATCAATGTAAGATTGCTTCCTAGCCCTTTATCCTCATGTATTTACGTATCATGATGATTATCTAATGGTTCACCTCTGGCCACTAATCCCACTCACTCTCACTAGCTCTTTTCAAGTGACACTGATAGTTACTACCTTGGTCTCTAGATATGCTAATGTGTATCTACAAGGAAATCATATGGTTTTCATTTAATTGACTAAACTATAGGCCTTGATTTGTTTGATTTAATCGCCCTTAGCTTAGGCC
Organism: Stephania yunnanensis; assembly: GCA_039657365.1. Classification (NCBI taxonomy): domain Eukaryota; kingdom Viridiplantae; phylum Streptophyta; class Magnoliopsida; order Ranunculales; family Menispermaceae; genus Stephania; species Stephania yunnanensis. Next base: position 31,227,483 of record CM077585.1, on the reverse strand, counting down.
CATTATAGTACCTATGGTTAATGTTTTTAATCACCAACATTATCAAATTTGTGATCCCACTAACCCTCGACTACCTAGCACTTGGTGCCCGTGTAACGACCAATTTTAATAATGTCGTTAATTATCTCGAAATTGCAGACATGGACGCCAGCTCAGATCCACATGGACGCCGTGGGTAGCCTAGGACAACACTGGTTTAATTGTGTGTTGGATGGCTTAATTGCGGTGCGATTTATTCAATTATTGGTTAAATACATCGCATATGTGTATGTTGCATAACGAGAGCGTGCGAGGTTGTGTGACGGGTAGCTGCCTCAAAGTGGGTGCTAACGTCAGTTTCGAGAGGCGAGATATGGGTACACTAGAGAAAACTCAATAAACTTACATAAATATGTCTAGGTTATCAAATTGACATAATTAATGTAACAATAGGCTAATTAAATAAACTTGAACAATAGGCTATGACACACCATGTCGAAATATGTGTCGAAGCGGGGCACTAGGTACAGGTAGCTAAGGGTTAGTGTAACCATGAGTTGGTTAAACTTGATAAATAAACCACTAACCATATAGTTGAATAAGGCTTAACTTAATGTGACATTAATAGAATAAATAAAAGCCTATAGTTTACATTAAATAAAAGGGGCAATGAGATGGACATCTAAATTAACATAGTGAGTGGTACTAGATGATGAGTGTGATATTGGAGTCACCATGAGGTGTAGGACAGCCTGCTTGTGAACCACAAGATATTCCTCGGGATACGTATGCATAATTGATTCCCACAAAATATAAATAGAGGGCTTAGTGGAGTGTTTGACCACAACACTTAGAAATTCATGCAAAAACCAGAGAAATTCAGTGAAAGAAGAAGGATTTCCAGCTGGAATTCAACATTATAGAGACCAAACCAAATGATCTAATCTAAGTAAACATCTTCTCCACCTTCTAAGCTTGCAAATGAACCTAATTCTGATATGCTTGGTGGGATTTTGAAATTTATGATGCATGCTCTGAATTTTGATGAAAAGCTGATCAATTACATGTTGTTAGATCGTATATAGGGGAAATTTATCACTAGTTTAGATAGATTTGATGAATTTGATTGTTAATGGGGTTATGGTGAATGCATGAATTTGAAGAATTTGGGTTAATTGAATGATCTGAAGTGTTCTAATTGATGTATTGACGTCATTTTGATGAGGAGAGGGTAATAGACCAGTTATAATAGCTAATTGATAGGGCTAAGACAGAATTCTCAAATTGAGAATTCTATCCCAAAAGGAAATTAAGCGCTAATTGGAACTATTAGCGCGATAACTCGTCTTGAGTGTGATGTTCTTCGCAACGAAGAACAATAGCGTGCTAATTAAAATTTCTAGTGCGCTAAGCACACCCCCTAGCGCAATAAGTAGACAAATTAGCGTGCTAATGACATATGAAAATGGGAATTTAGGATTGTTTTAGAGATTTTCCACCTAATACATATCTACACCTTTGTAAATAAACTAAACTGGTAAAATGTACTTCGGGGACTTAGTGAACCAAAGCTCGGTGTCGGGGAGCTTGACAGGTCGGGTGCGGGAGTCCCGAAAGGTCGGAGAGCGGTGTGAGGTTTGTAAAACCCAACTGAAAAAATCCGAGTATTTATTCTATTTACATGTTATTTATATTATTCCTTGTTGTTCATCTTTTTGTTCGTATATTTGGACGTAGATTGAGGTTACTCTCCTGGATTTCCTTGTTGTGTATTCATGAGGCATTGGATTGTAGCATGTGTGACCCGACCCTCAGTGAATGGCGACCTGGGCTTGCCTTGGTGCACGTGTCGGTAACTCAACAAATTTGGCCGGTGCGCGAGGACTAAGTGCTGGGACAGTTGGACGCGAACACTAGTAGGAACTCGGTGACCCGAATTACAGCCTAGTCCCTCTGAAATGAGCACACACATTTGTTAGCTTGTCTATTGTTTATTCATGCGATGAGCTATTTGATTTGCATGTTTTACATTCCACATGTTTACTTGACAACATTCCTTGTATTTCCTTTATTTTATTATATGAATGCTCAGAGGAGTTCCTTGGGATTTTACTTACTGTACTCGTCATTTGTCTTTTTGTAATGATTGAGTGCAGATCTTAGTACCAGATAGGGGCTAGGCGACTACATCTGATTATCCACTATCGAGTACCTACTTGTACATGTTTATTCTTGATATTTTGTATATTTTGGGTATTGGAAGACTTGAGATAACACAGTACATGTATATATACCTGTTGTGGTGATGTCACTTATAGACATAGTACTTTCCAGGGTTTTCCATAGTAGGTTTTGCTTTTGAACAATGTTTATCATGCTAAATTATCTTGTTTAAATGGTATTAAGTAAAACTTCTGCTGAATATGTTAACCTTAAAATACAACCCATTAGTATGGTTAGGTTCTCAATAAATTTTCAACCAGGTAACAGTTGAAACAGTTAGAACGCCACAGTTGGTATGAGAGAAAGAATATAAGGATGATTTACTAGTTTATCTAATATTACACTCGTGGACACGAGTTAAGAGACATAAAGAGGACGGCCAAGTGCTGGACACGTGAAGTTGGGTCGGCCGGCAAGGTGTACACGGAGACACGTCACCCCAAGGCTACGGGGCCGCCACGGTTGTATCGAGCCGAGTTTGAGGAACTTGGGAAAAGTTACAATGAAAGAGCATAAGTCATAATAAATAAACCTTAGTTGTGAAAACCCTATGTTATTGCCTTAGAACTTTAGTTAGGAAGTGATGTGAGGCGGGTAGAGTTAGAATCTATTTATGTATTATTTTTTCATTATATATATGATATACCTATATATACCAAGACTTATCCGGAGCATGTTTTTCGATGCGAGATCATGGACGGACGATTGACGATGCCTTAGGATATTAGTCGGCTTAGTGGTACAACTAGAGACTCCCCAGTTGCACTTAATATAGAGGACCGAATCTCTCGCTTAGGAGAGGCGAGATGGCCGAGGTGTTTCATTTGCTATAGGATCAGACTGCTGCATTGACAGCATTGGCTACAACAGTTACTACATCTAGAGAGCCAGTAACAGTTACGGCACCTACAGGGACATTTGTGGTCCCAGTTACACCCCGGACACTACTTAAGAGAGTAGTAGAGGGTGCACAAACGGAGAGAGCCACAACCATTGGCATTCCATTGGAGACGCTGACTCCTACGCCTCCACCTACGGCTATTGGTTAGACGACTACTACCACTACTATTGTTACTACATCGAGATTCATTTTAGCTCTAGAGGCAAAGCTGTCGAAGGAACTTCTGAAGTCTCAACTAGGTTTCTTTTACGAGGTGGTGACACCGAGGCTTCGAGGAAATGGATTGTATCTCATGAGAGTGTCCAGGCGATGAGAAATGATGAGATAGTCAGTGCGTCTATCGGGTGTATGCTTGAGATGCCACACCGCATTATAGTAGACCACGTATCGGGATACGCAACCAGAGCCGATGGTACGGGTTGAGTTTAGAGAGCTATTATACGACCAAGTACATACCTATGGAGGTTAGACTGAGACTGAAGGAGGAGTTCTTGACCCTAAGACAGGGTAACCGGACCTTGATGTAGTATATGGAGAGGTTCTAACATTTACTTATGTTCTCGATGGATGTTGATGGGACGGAGCGTCTACGGATCTACTATTTCACCGGAGGGATTGATGACATGATCATTTCAACAGTTATATCATCTGATGCATCTACTCTGCAGGACATCTTCGACAAAGCATTAGCAAATGAGACATATTTGATGTAGAGAGATGGCATGTGTGTGACTAGTACCGAAGTACAGACATGGCAGAGTTCTTGGTCAGATCAGAGGCCGAAAAAATAAATGGATTGTCAGGATAGAGGCAAGAGGGATGATAGACGGGACAATGGCCGTAGGGATGATCATCAGGGCAGTCAGCTCCAGTATAAGGAGAAACAGTCGGTTCATGCCATCATATCAGGACTAGTAGATCAGCATTGGCTGCAACCGTAGATGCACCGTTAGGGCTGAGATCAAGAGGGACATGACTAGGGTCAAAGAGATCGGGGCCAGGGTTCGAGATCTGGAGATGGATAGGCTGGGAGGCAGGATAACCACATATTCCACAAGTGTGGTTAGAGGGGGCACTTAAGGACCAACTACGAGGACAATACCGTCACCATGTCGAGAGCTAGAGCGAGCAGAGGGAGGGCTCATGCGGTAGCACAACTTGATGGTGGAGCGACCGAGACGGCTCGTAGATGGTACGTTACATATTTTTGGACGACCTATACATGCTATGTTTGATTCTAGTAGTACTTTATCATTTATTGTTGGACGTGTTGTTGGAGTGTTAGAGTTAGATACACAGACACTAGATACACACCTTGTCCTCAGTACGGCCGCTAGGGACAAGATATACCATAGCCGGATATGTAGAGACGTGACGATAGAGGTTGAAGGACATCAGTTAAAAGCCGATCTTTGAGTATTGGAGTACCTAGAGTTTGACGCGCTTCTCGAGATGGATTGGTTGTCATCCTATTATGCTCGGATAGATTTTTATGATAAGAGGATAAAGTTTCGTATTCTAGAATACCGAGTCTACACTAGTTGGATCTGCGATCGACTCACCTATCATTAGAGGTCGACAAGCTATAGTGCAAGCGGGAGATGGAGGCCTTTGCGGTGATAGTTGAGCGGAGATTAGGAAGGAGGTCGGGATTAAGGATGTATCGGTGGTGAGAGATTTTGTTGATGAATTTTTGGATGACCTACGGGATTGCCACCGCCATGAAATTTGTTGAGTTTATCATTGAATTGAGACCAGGGACGTAGCCGATTGCCAGTAGACCATATAGGATGTCACCATCGAAACAAGAGGAGGTTAGACGATAGTTGGATGAATTGTTGGAGAAGGGTTTTAGTCACCCTAGTATGTCACATTAGGGAGCTCCAGTATTGTTTATGAAGAAGAAGGATGTGTCGATAAGGATGTGCATAGACTATAGAAAGTTGAATCAAGTGGCAGTTAAGAACCGTCACCCATTTCCTAGGATAGATGATCTGTTCGATCAGTTGGCGGGTGCCAGATTCTTCTCGAAGATGGACCTTCGCTTGGGTTATCATCAATTGAGGATTCGAGAAGAGGATATCCAGAAGACTGCTTTCAGAATGAGATACGGCCTATATGAGTTTACAGTCATGCCGTTTGGGCTGACTAATGCCCCAACAATATTCATGGATTTGATACAGAGATCATATATAAACATATTCATCATAGTGTTCATCGAGGACATCTTGATCTACAGCAGGACTCGTGAGGATCACGATGGACATCTAAGGGCAGTTTTGACGATACTGAAAGAGCACAGATTATACGCCAAGTTCAGTAAGTGTGACTTTTGGCTAAGTGCGGTGAGATTTTTGGGACATGTCATCAGTGACCAGGGTATATCGGTGGACTCAAAGCAGATTCGGGCAATCATTGACTAGAGGACGCCTGAGTCTATTGCCGATATACGGAGTTTCCTCGGACTGGTAGGATATTACCACCGATTTGTACAAAATTTTTCTTCCATTTCCGCACCGATGACGAGGCCCGACCAAGAAAAATGTTAGGTTTGATTAGTAGAGAAGTGTGAGCAAGGCTTTTGTGAAAGGCGAGGAAGAGGTTGACCTCCGCACCAATATCGACACTCTTGCTGGAACTAGGCAAACCTTTGACAATTTATACAAATGCGTCGAGGCATTGGTCTTAGATACGTGTTAATGAAGGATGGTAAACCAGTTGCCTATCTCTCCAGACCGTTAAGACCCATAAGGGAAATTATCCCGTGCGTAACCTGGAGCTTGCAACGGTCGTCTTTGCGTTGAAGGCTTGGAAGCACTATCTCTACGGGGAGAAATTCATCTTGTATACAAATCATTAGAGTTTACATTATATTTTTACTCAGAGGGATCTGAACATGAGCCAGCGGAGATGGATGCAGTTGCTGAAGGACTACGACTTCGTTACTGAGTACCACCCTAGAAAGGCGAACGTCGTAGCGGATGCATTGAGTCAAAGTGTAATTGACAGTTAGATTGGTTTGCGAGCTATGACACATGAGCATAATCTGTTACAGGTGGCATCAGTTATGTGCATGATGGAGGTATCCATTACGGCTGAGCAACACATTTATGGTCAGATGAGGGTTCTGACTGTATCGATTGAGAGGGTTGTCGAGTGTCGAAGAGGGTGATGGGCTTTATGAGCGGTTTGTAGTTTGGCTATGGATCGGAGTGCATTGATTTGGTAGATACCTCATATCGATAGACGAGGAAGATAGTGGATACCTACGCAGATTAGGAGATACGAGACGAGATTTTAGAAAATGCACACAGGTCTTGCTACATAGTTCATCTGGTTGGACTAAGATGTACCATGATTTGGGACGATTATTCTAGTGGCCGGTGATGAAGGCTGACGTAGGTGTATATGTAAGGAGTTGTCACATTTGCCATCAGGTGAAGGCTGAGTACATGAGACCTGGTGGATTGTTACAGCCATTGCCCGTTCCACAATGGAAATATGAGCACATCACCATATATTTCGTTAGTGGACTACCACATACATCGAGGCGTCACGATGCATTTTGGTAGTGATTGATAGACTGATGAAATCAGTTCATTTCATTCCGATTTCCATGAAATACTATTTCCTTAGCTGAGCATATTGTTTGAGCGGGATATTATTAGATTGCATGGAGTGCTGATTTCCATCGTATCGGATAGAGATCCCAGGTTGACATCAAAGCTTTGGGAGGCTATGCAGGAGCAGTTTGGCACCAGGTTGCAGTTTAGTACAGCTTATCATCCTCGAGGACCGACGGACGGATCGAGAGCAAGCGATACATATCTTGGAGGATATGCTCAGGGCTTGTATATTGCAATTTGGGGTTTCGTGGTAGGACTATCTGCCTTTGTGTGAGTTTGCATATGATAACAGCTATCGGGCGAGCATTGTCATGCCACCGTTTAGGGCATTGTATGGGAGGCCTTGTTGATCACACTGCCTGTTGGGCGGAGCAAAAAGATACTGATGACGAGTTGGTCCAGAGATAGTTGTTGGTCATACAAAGAAGATCAAACAGATTCGACGAAGGTTACAAGCCGCACGGGATAGACAAAAGAAACACGTAGATCATTATCACGAGTGACTGAGCTATGAGGAGGGTGACATGGTGTATTCGAAGGTTTCTCCCTGGAATGGTCAGCAGAGGTTTGGTATTAAGGGGAAACTGGCACCGAGGTTCATTGGGCCATACAAGATTACACAACAAGTGGGCGGTGTTGCATATCGATTAGAGCTACCTGCGAGTTAGATGGGGTTTATCCTACATTTCACATTTCGATCGAGAGTAGCTAAGGCATGACCGAGACCGACTATTGAGTTGGGACAGATTGAGGTTCAACTTGACTTGACTTACGAGGAGAGGCCGATAGAGATCATTGACCACATAGTACTGATTCTTAGGAACAAAGAATTCTCTAATGTATTAGTTCGTTTGCAAAGCATCATAGGACGAAGGACTCACTGGGAGCTCGAGTCGATGATGAGAGCGATACCCTCGGCCTATTTTTTACGGTATGAGATTTAAGTTCGGTTAAATTTCGGGACGAAATTTTATTTTGTTGGGAAGAACTCATAATGACCCATTTTAATAATGTCGTTAATTATCTCAAAATTGCAAACATGGACGCCAGGTCAAATCCACGTAGACCACTCGGGTAGGCGAAGACACACGTGGACTTAGTTACACCTTGGTTTAATTGTGTGTTGGATGGCTTAATTGCGGTGCAACTTATTCAATTATTGGTCAAATACATCGCATGTGTATATGTTGAATAACGAGAGCGTGCGAGGTTGTGTGATGGGTAGCTACCTCGAAGTGCATGCTAACGCGAGTATCGAGAGGCGAGATACGGGTACATAGAGAAAACTCGATAAAATTACATAAATATGTCTAGGTTATCAAATTGACATGATCAATGTAACCATAGGTTAATTAAATAAACTTGAACACTAGGCTATGACATGCCTCGAAATGCGTGTTGTTGAGACGCTGAGCACCTTTAGGTACTGAGTAACCAAAGGTTAGTTTGACCATGAGTTGGTTAAATTTGATAAATAAAACACTAAATATATGGTTGGACAAGGCTTAATGTAATGCGACATGAATAGAATGAATGAAAGACTATAGTTTACATTAAATGAAAGGGCAATGAGATGGACATCTAAATTAACATAATGAGTGGTACTAAATGATGAGTGTGATATTAGAGTCACCATGAGGTATACGACAACCAGCTTGTGAACCACAAGATATTCCTCGGGATACGTACGCACAATTGATTCCCACAAAACATATAAATAGAGCGCTTAGTGGAGTGTTTGATCACAACGCTCGAAATTCATGCAAAAACCAAATAAATTCAGAGAAAGAAAAAGGATTTCTAGCTGGAATTCAACACAATAGAGACCAAACCAAGTGATCTAATCTAGGTAAACATCTTCTTTACCTTTGTGCTTGCAAATGAACCCAATTTTGATATGTTTTGTGAAATTTCGAAATTTATGATGCATGCTCTGAATTTTGATGAAAAGTTGATCAATTGCATGTTGTTAGATCGTATATAGGGGAAGTTTATCATTGGTTTAGATAGATTTTATGAATTTGATCGTTAATGGGGTTATGGTGAATGCATGAATTTAAAGAATTTGGGTCAATTGAATGATATGAAGTGTTCTAATTAATGTATTGAAGTCATTTTGATGAGGAAAGGGTAATAGACCAGTTAGAATAGCTAATTGAGAGGGCTAAGACAGAATTCTCGAATTAAGAATTATGTCCCAAAAGACAATTAGCACGCTAATTGGTACTATTAGCGTGCTAAGCTCGTCTGAGTGTCAGGCTTTGTTCTTCGCGACGAAGAACAATAACACACTAATTAAAATTTCTAGCGCTCTAGGCACACCCCCTTAGCGCGCTAACTCAAAACTAGCGTGCTAGATAAACAAATTAGCGCGCTAATGACAAATGAAAATGGGAATTTAGGAATGTTTTAGAGATTTTCTGCCTAATACATATCTACACCTTTATAAACAAACTAAACTGGTAAACATGGACTTTAGGGACTTAGTGGACTGAAGCTCGGTGTTAAGGAGCTTGACGGGTCGGGTAAGGGAGTCCAGGGAGGTCGGAGAGTGGTGTGAGGTTTGTAAAACCTAAGCGAAAAACTCTGAGTATTTATTATGTTTACATGTTGTTTCTAGTATTCCTTGTTGTTCATCTTTTTGTTCAGATATTTGGACGTGGGTTGAGGTTACTCCCCCGGATTTCCTTGTTGTGTATTCATGAAGCATTGGACCGTAGCATGTGTGACCCGACCCTCAGTGAATGGTAACATGGGCTTGCCTTGGTGCACGTGTCAGTGGCTCAACATATTTGGCCAGTCGTGTGAGGACTAAGTGTTGGGCCAGTTGGACGTGACCACTGGTGGGAACTTGATGACCTGAAGTACAGTCTAGTCCATCTGGAGCGAGCACACACATTTGTTAGCTTATTTGTTGCTTATTCATGCGATGATCCATTTACAATTGCCTATTTTACATTCTGTATGTTTCCCTGACATCATTCCTTTTATTTCTTTTATTTTATTATGAGTGCTCAGAGGAGTCCTTGGAATTTTACTTACTATACTCATCATCTATTTTTTGTGATGATTGAGTGTAGATCTTAGTACCAGTAAGGGCAAAAGGATCCTAGGTGACTACATCTTATTGCCCACTGTCGAGAAATTACTTGTACATGTTTATTCTTGATATTTTGTATATTTCGGGTATTGAGAGACTTGAGATAACACATTACATGTATAAATACCTGTTTTGGTGATGTTGCTTATATACAGAGTACTTTCCTGGGTTTTCCACCGTAGGTTTTGCCTTTGAACAATGTTTATCGTGCTAAATTATTTTGTTTAAATGGTATTAAGTAAGACTTTAGCTGAATATGTTAACCTTAAAATACAACCCATTAGTATGGTTAGGGTCTCAATAAATTGTCAACTAGGTAACAAGTTGAAATATTTTGAATGCCACGATTGGTATAGGATAAAGAATATGATGATGATTTACTAGTTTATCTAATATTACACTTGTGGACACAAGTTAAGATACATAAAAAGGATGGGCAGGTGTCGGACACGTGTAGTTGGACCGGCCGGCAAGGAGTACACGGAGACACATCACCGCGGGCGCACTGGGCCGCCACACCCGCGTCTCGGCACATATTTCGAGGTACATCATAGCCTATTATTTTAATTGAACTTTACTTGGCCCATTGTCACATTACCCATTTTAATTGATTAACTAGTCATCCTGACATGGATTAGTCTAGTTTTCCAGTGTACCTAAAGTTCTTCTACTCACTACCCGCGTTGACAGGCCTTTTGAGGCGAACACTCGTCACACAAACTCGCCCGATAGCAACATACACATATGCGGTGCAATATAATAATAATTTTAAACACCACATATACACAACTGCCATCCATTAATAACATATCTCCTTGTTTCTTGTGTCCAAGCCAACCGAGTTGTCCGCGTAACGCCTAAACTACAACCGTTAATCCCTGAAATTAACGCTAATCTTGGTTTAATTAATTTGGGCCGTTAAAATTCTTCCCAATTAGGATAATTTCGTCCTCGAAATTTAAATATTAAGTATACGCTTGTGTAACTATCCTATCCTCGTGTGACCACTCCTCACACCTTGATAGTCTCCTTCTACAATCCCTTGAACACCCCACTACTCCCATAACAAGGAACATAGTGTTACCATGAGACATATGTGCATGTTCTTGAGGTAGTCAACATCAACCACTCTCTTCCAACATCTCCGCAACCTACTCTTAGCTCGATTTTCGTGTTCCAATTTCTCTAACCCAATTACCTAACACCAATAATTGTAAACCTTTCATATCATGTATCCCAACATGATAGTCCTAACCAACCATCACATACCATGACAATCTAATGCCATGTCATAACCTGTCCTTACTCACCATGACAATCCTATGTCATCCCATGACCTATCCGTACTCACCATGACAATCTCATGCCATGCTACAACCTATGACAATCCCATGTCATAATACAATAAGCTACCATTGTACCACTATGCATGCATAAACCTTAAATTATAATTATTAATAATTTAAACTCACGTATCCGAACCCGTTCTGGGACGTCTCTTGGCTTGGCTCACTCACCATATGCATCGGTTGTTGAGTCCGCACTGGTGTCACCACTATCTTTGGAGTCGTTGATCTCTCGTGAACAATATTTCTTGACATAACCCTCCTATCCACATCGCCAACATATGATCCTCCATCCTAGTCCGCTCACCGACTCCTTGACCACTAGCCCCGACCCCGTGATCTCCAGTCTCGCCTCCCTGGTCCCGAGTCTGTCTATTCTGCGACACCGGTAATGCGGGTACAACATACGCTCGGCTACTCGATCATCATCCCTACGGTCTTGAACGTACCATCTATCCTCTATATCATCCCGATATCTTGGTCTCTTCTGCCTAGAACTCTGTCTAGTTTGTCCCTGTGACTTAGTAGATGAATGCATGTCGCTCCTCAAGCATCGGATGTGTCTCATAATTAAAAGCTTTATCATACATCTCGTGCAGTGTTTGCTTTCCGAAGGAAACTATGGTGCTAACTATGTCCTCAATCACCCTTAGACAAATTAATAAATCTGCAATCTCTCGATGCTTGCGATATCCATGGCAAACTGTATCAAGAACCGCATTTATCCATGTCTTGTAACACTAACCGACTACCCTGTCTCAACGCTAGAAACTCCTCTCTCGGCCTCCTCAACCTTACCTTCATGGGTATGCACCGATCATAAAATAACTCTTTGAACTCGCCCCATGTCGTCGGGTCTGGGTGAGTATCTCGTATACCCCGTCCACCACATAATAACATCCCCTCTTAGCATATGCCCGACATCCTGGCTTGTATGCTCTCCCGAATCATGATTAGCTTGTGTAACCTCGATATGCAATCAACCACTTCCCATTTGCATCCGGATCTCCGCCTCCACGAAAGTATCCGAGATCGAATTTGATGAACTCCCTCATCAACTTGACCTCTACCGTCATCGAAGTCTCAAATATGTCTACATATGCCGATGTAGCAGTCGGCGTCTCAATCGGTGCTACGCGGTGTAGCAACCATTGTCGGAGTCTCCTGTACCATTGCATGCGTCAATATAACATGAATAGTCGATGGAACCATCGTCGGAGCAACTGACGTCTCAGTCGTGCTCTATACCCAGACAGAGGTAAGCGATGCAATTGTTGTTGTCTGTGCGCACATCACATTCATCAATAACTCAAACTATTTATCGTGAGTCGCTAGTTGCGTGGTCGCCGAATCCAAAACCTCTTCTCCAGTCTGGTCGCTCGTCTGACCAACATCTGTAATAGGTAGAGTCGGCTGGCCATTAATCGTGATCATCATCAAAAAGCGTGCGCTGAATCACCTTCCATATACGTGTATATATACAATAAAAAACATAATATGTATATAAACTCTATCGCTACCCGACTCAAGTTGCTTCCTAACTAGGATTCTAAGTCAGGAACTTCGGGTTTCCACATCTAAGGTTTGTTTATTAAGTTTTATTCAATTTCTTTAAACTACACCCGAGGCTACCTCGAAACCTCGCTCGATACCAAAGCGTGGCGTTTGATATTAGGTTGAGTTACGTTTTAACCTCTTAGGCTCCATCAACCTCTCTCCAATACCAAACTGTGACGACCCCAAATTCCAGACCGCCTTGTTACCTGTCAAGTCGCATCCCACTTCAACTAGCCTTGCCATGTCATGGCCCGCTTCTCCTTGATGCCTCGCGATCTAACGAGTATCTTACAATTTTCCAGCTAACCCTAGTTACGCTAACTAACCTTAATATAAGTATTAATAATTGATCAGACCAATTACTCAATTTGTCGGGCTATATTATAATTTTACAACATAAGTCTTTAAATGAGTAATTTATGCAATATTTAACAATCCTAAGTAGTGAAAAACCCCGCAAAAGATACCATGTATATATCAAGGCGAGATAAGTATAACAAAAGATTCATATAGATGTAATCGGTGTTATATGGTCCCTAAACCCATCAAAAGTAAAATAAATACATACCGATATCATACATGAGCTTGCTCCACAATCTCGAGAGGTAGTCGTTTTGTACCTCCTTGCCCTTGCTCGTCGAATGATCTCGCACTCAGTCACCAACAAATACAGTGACAAGTCCAGTGAGTAAAATCCCAAGAGAAGTCCACACAATATTTATGAAATAAAACTGATTAACTACAAGACATGCGAATATAACTCCAGTGCAATAGTACGTCATATTCCCATGAATGTAGGCAACATACGACAAGCAAAAGCAGAGTAGCATGAAATAAATAAACAATACATACCATTTAAACTAGCTCGTAAATAAAGCATTAATTAGTAAACATCCATATAATCATGAGAAAACCCTAACTTACACCAATCATTAATCGATAAATCAAATAGGAACCGCGTATATACTTACAGGCTTACAATGACTAAACCCCAACTTCAGTTATCGGATGAACCCCTCCAAACACTATTTCAAGTCAAGGGAACACCCTAAATCCCTATCGACAATCGTAAATATATTCTACTTCTATCGACACGAGCACTAAACACAAGTAACTCGTGCAAGCGATTTAGCCACAACCAATATATACACAAACTAAATATGAGTGAAAACCTATGTATGCCCATAAGCAGTCGCACATGTAATCCGATATCGATAAAACCAAAATCGTGAATTCTGTGAAACATTCTTAATGGGTTTACGCACCTCAATCCACGTTCCAACTTCCCGAACTCTTGTATCCGACCCGACTAGCTCTCCGATACCCGAGCTACGGTCCATTAAGTCTCTAAAGTCAAATTTTACATGTTTAGTATGTTCATAGGTGTTTGGGATATGTATTAAGACAAAAATCTCAAATCAGCCCTTAAATTCAGTTTTCTATCTGTCGTTAGCACGCTATGTGAATCGTGTAGCGTGCTATATGCTAGAAGTGTGCTATGGGAATAATGTAACGCATTACCATTCTTCATCCTGAAGAACAGTTAGGAAACCTAGAACGATTAGCACTAATTGTTCCAGGTAGTGCACTACCCGTCCTTTGAGACATAATTCTCAAGTCGAGAATTTTATTTTTCCCCTCACATTTAGCTATTGAAGCATATCTAACACTCACTTCATATCCAACCAACACCAAAATAGCAACCATAACAATTCAAAAATCCATTTGATAAAATCAATCAATTTCATGCAATCCACTAATTTTCCCAATTTCTTCAAAAACTCAATTCGATCAAAACTAGTTACTAATCTTCCATTTATATGCTCTAAGACATGTAATGTATCAAGCTAACATCGAAGCCAGGGATCTAACCCTCTAATTTCATTAAAATTCATCAAAAATGTGTTCATTAGATAGAGGAGATGATGGAGAAGATGATTACCTAGGTTTAAATCCTCAAATTGGCTCCAAAGTAGTTGAATTCTACATTCAAATCACTCATTCTTCAACAAGTTCTGTGATAAACCGGTTTCAATTGCATGTGTTGATCAAACTCATCTTATATATCAACGTAAGATTGTTTGCTACCCCTTCATCCTCACGTATTTAAGTATTCCGAGGATTATTTAGTGGTTCACCTCTAGCCGCTAATCCCATTCACTCCCACTAACTGTCTTCAAGTGACACTAATACTTACTCCCTTAGTCTCTAGATATGTTAATGTGTATCTTCAAGCAAATCATATGGTTTCCATTTAATTGAATAAACTATAGGTCTTGTTTTATTTGATTTAATCGCCTTAGCTTAGGCCCATCATAATACCTATGATTACTGCTTTTAGTCACCAAAATTATCAAATTTGTGATCTCACTAAACCTCGACTATTTGGCACTCGGTGCCCGCATCTCGGCATGCATTTGAGGTACGTCATAGCCTATTGTTTTAATTGAATTTTACTTGGCCTATGGTCACATTACCCTTTTAATTGATTAACTAGTCATCCTAATATGGATTAGTCTAGTTTCCTAGTATACTCATAATTCACCTACTCACTATCCGTGTTGACATGCCTTTCGAGGCGAACACCCGTCACGCAAACTTGCCTGATAGCAACATACACATATGCGGTGCAATATAATAATAATGATTTTAAACACCACATATACATAACCACCATCTATAAATAAGATATTTCCTTGATTCTCATGTCCAAGCCAACCGAGTTGTCCACATACGCTTGAACTACAAACGTTAATCCTCGAGATTAACGTTAATCCTGGTTTAATTAATTTGGGACGTTACATGAGGTTTCTATGAAACGATGCGTGCATGGATATGTTGGTGTGAAGAATTCATTCCAACTCTAATACATTGTGCGTCATATGCATGCATGTTTTTTAGATATGCATGAAATCACATGTTTCAATTGAAACGTTATGAATACATATATGTACTTATCTAGTACGTTGTATGCTAAATCAAAAATTGAAACGACATGTATCTACATATAGTCATAAGCACATTATAAATACTCCCCTATATAATAGGATAAACACACAAATTCTAATTCAGGTGCTCTTAAAGAAAATTCCAATTTTCTCTTCGGTTAGTAAAATTCATATTTTCTCTCCTGTCGGTAAAATTCCTATTTTCTCTCGGTCGGTAAAATTTCTATTTTCTCTCTGGTCAATAAAATTTCTATTTTCTCTTCGGTCATTAAATCCATTGTTTTAATAGTGAGTACAACATTTTGATCTAATTGTTCCTACGGTCTCAAGTGTTATAGTTGTAGGATCGTGATTGTTGTATCCTGAGAGACAAGTACTACCAGTTGCGGGCACAATTGCGGGGCATTATAGTCTTAAGGTGATAGAGTATTAAACACTGGCCTTAATCTACAAATTCTTTCAATTCAAGTACGGAGTATTTTCTGCATCAATTCAACTATGACTACACAAAGGGACGCAGTGGAGGTTCATAATCCTAACAAGCTTAAGACAATATCAATAGGCTCTACTTCTATAGATACCATCGTCCCTTCTATGAAGCTAGAGAAGCCTAAGAAATTCACTGGTACGGACTTTAAGCGTTGGCAACAGAAGATGCTATTCTACCTAACGACGCTGAACTTGGTGAAGGTGCTAACTGAAAGTGAACCAGATTTGCGTGAAAATGAAATCAACAAGCACATCATCACAACCATTCAAGCATGGAGCCATAAATACTTTTTGTGTAAGAATTACTTTCTTAACGGTCTTAATAATTTTTATACAATGTTTTTAGTACCATGCATAAGCCAAGGAACTGTGGAGTTCTTTGGATAAGAAATATAAGACGGAAGATTTGGTCATAAAACTTTTATGGTTAGTAAGCTTTTGGATTATAAGATGGTGGACTCAAAGACAAAGTATTGGATCAAGTTCAAGAAATTCAGATTATTCTCCATGAGATTCATAAGGAGAAGACGTTTATGAATGAGTCATTCCAAGTGGCGGTAATTATTGAGAAATTGCCTCCATCTTAGAAAGATTTCAAGAATTATCTCAAGCATAAACGTAAAGAGATGGGACTTGAAGACTTGATTGTTCAAATTCGCATTGAAGAGGACAATAAGAAGAATGACAACAAGAACAATTATTTGCCCAATGAGCTCAAAACTAATCTTTTGGAGGTCAAAACAGCAAAAAAGTCCCAAAAAGAGGAAGCATTCTAATGATGAACCCAAGAATTTAAAGGGAGAGCAAATAAATTTGTTGGTTCTTGCTTTATTTGCAAGATACATGGTCATAAAGCCAAAGACTACAATAACAAATGGAAGAGAAATAAAACTCGAGTCTAAGGCTCATGGTGGTGGTCATGCTAATTTTAATGAACATGAGCTATCTAAAAATGTTTGTAACTTGAGTTTATCTGCAGTTATTTTTGAAAGCAAACATGGTGGATAATCCACGAGAATGATAAATTGATACCGGAGCCACAAAGCATGTATGTTCAGGTAATAACATTTTCTCCTCTTACAAGCCTATTAGTGGAATAGACTTATTTGTGGGTAACTCCGCGACTTCAAAGATAATTAGAGTTGGGAAAGTAGTGCTAAAGATGACATCTGGTAAGGAACTTACTTTGAATGAAGTGTTGCATGTTCCTAACATCCGCAAGAATTTAGCTTATGGGTATTTACTTAGCAAAAATGGATTCAAAATGGTTTTTGAATCTAATAAGTTTGTACTATCTAAGAATAGTGTATTTGTGGGCAAGGGGTACATAGCAAATGATATTAATAATATTGAAGTTTATGTTTACTTGTTGGATTCTTCTGATTGGTGGCATGAAAGACTAGGACATGTTAATATTAATTTGTTAAGAAAATTAATGAATTTAGAATTAATTCCTAATCTTAAAATTGATCCAAATCATAAGTGTGAAATTTATGTTAAGGCCAAGTTAACAAAAACTCATTTTCACATTTTTGAATGTAGGAATACACAACCTCTAGATTTAATTCATAGTGACATATGTGATTTAAAGTTTATACAAACTAGAGCTGACAAGTAATATTTCATAACTTTTATTGATAATAACATTAGAAATTGCTATGTATATTTGCTTAAAAACAAAAATGAGGCTCTAGAAGTCTTTAAACATTATAAAAGTGAAGTTGAAAATCAACTTGGTAAATCAATAAATGCTATAAGGAGTGATCGACGAGGTGAATAAGATGCTCTGTTTAATTTTTTGTCAAGAAAATGGCATAATTCATCAAACGACTGCACCATATTTTCCCCAATCAAACGGGATTGTGAAACACAAAACCGTACATTAAAGGAAATGATGAATGTTATCTTATTAAATTCTGGGTTACCTCAAAATTTATGAGGCGAAACAATTCTTTCCGCTAACCATATTCTTAATAAAATTCCTCGAAAGAATATGGATGCAACTCCTTATGAATTATGGAATGGTAGAAAACATTCATATACATACTTGAAAGTGAGGGGGTGTTTGTATAAAGTAGCTATTCTTGAACCTAAAAAGGTTAAAATTGGACCAAAAATCATTGATTGTATATTCATTGGTTATGCTCATAATAGTCATGCATATAGATTCCTTGTATTTAAATCATATATTACTTGATATACATATAAATACAATCATTGAATCTAAAAATGCATCATTTTTTGAGGATATTTTTTCTAATAAAAATATGCGGGAACCAAGTTCTAACAAAAGATGATGATGCAAGTAGTAGCAATCCTCAAAACAAAGAGGATGAATCTAGAAAAAGTAAGAGGATAAAAGTTGCAAAATCTTTTGACCCTATTTTTCTAACTTATATGTTAGAAAGTGAACCTCAAAAGTTTAAAGAAGCCATGTCTACGTCCGAAGCTCCTTTATGGAAAGAAGGGAATAATAGCGAAATTGAATTAGTTATGCACAATTATACCTAGGAGTTTGTGAATTTACCATCTCGTTATGAAGCCTTTGGGATGTAAATGGATTTTTAAAAGAAAATTAAAGGCGGATGGTTCAATTCATAAATATAAGGCTAGGTTAGTAGCCAAAGGTTTTAAACAAAAAGAAGGATATGACTTCTTCAATACATATTCACCAAATGACGAGGATAACATCTATAAGAACCAAGTAATTAGGATAATATCCATAAGAATGTTAATTGCAATTGCTTCAATAAACAATCTTAAAATTCATCAAATGGATGTTAAAATAGTATTTTTAAATGGTGAATTAGAAGAAGAAATATGCATACAACAACGGGAAAGATTTGTTGCACTAGGGACAAGAGCAAAACGTGTGTCGACTTATTAAATCTTTATATGGATTAAAAAAGCTTCGAAACAATGGCATATTAAATTTGACAATGTCATGTTATCAAATGGTTTCAAAATCAATGAATGCGACAAGTGTGTATATGCCAAAGACACACCTAAAGGCTTTGTCATAGTTTGTCTTTATGTGGATGATATGTTGATTATAAGCAATGAGAAAGCTATAATCAAATCAACAAAGAAGTTGTTGACACAAAAATTTGAGATGAAAGATATAGGAGTTGCCGATGTTATTTTAGGAATTAAAATTTCTAAGATAGCTAATGAATTAGTATTGTCACAATCTCATTATATTGAGAAGATATTGAATAGGTTCGATAAATATGACACAAGTCCAACAAAGACACTAACGGATGTTAATGAACATCTAACTAAAAATAAAGAGCAACTCATAGATCAATTAGAGTATGCACGTATACTTGGCAATATAATGTATGTCATGTCGTGTACGAGACTTGACATAGCATGCGCGATGAATCGATTAAGTCGATTTGCTAGTAATCAAGGGAAATATCATTGGAAAGCAATGATACGAGTACTTAGATATTTAAGGTGCACAATGATTTATGGATTGCATTATACAAAATATCATGTCGTTCTAGAAGGATATAGTGATGCTAATTTGGATATCGAGATATTCATGATACTAAATCTATAAGTGGGCATGTTTTCACACTTGGAAGTGGTGTCATATCTTGGAAACTTTCTAACAAATATGCATAGCTAGATCTACTATGGAATCTAAACTTATAGCTTTAGATAAAGGCGGCAAAGAAGTCGAATGACTTAGAAGTTTTTAGAAGATATTCCTTGTTAGCCAAAACTGTGTGACCATTTGTATCCATTCTCGATAGTATGTCTCGCTATAGCACAAACACGGAATAAAATGTATAATGGTAAATCATGACATATACGTCGATGACATGACCTAGTAAAACAATTACTTGAGAATGGAGTAATTTCCATTGACTATATAAGGTCAAAAGACAACCTTGCGGATCCGTTAACTAAAGGCTTGCCAAGAAATAAAGTAATCTGTTTATCAAGGGGAATGAGATTAAAGCCTATAAAATAGAATCCATTATAGATACCCAACCTGCTGACTGGAGATCTCAAGATCTAGGTTCAAAAGGGACAACTAAATGATGGAATCTGGTGTAGCACTATGGAATTTAATTCCAACCCGTTTCTATGATGTGGTGGTGCTTCCTGTAAAATTATTAAGGGTATGATTTACTTTTAATGATTTCTATGTCATAATTTTATAAGGGGTATAGCATGATACTCTTAATGGAAATCACCAATATGAGTGTGAATCTATGAGAATGTTCAAGGCTTGAATTCTCTAAAGCGCTCATGAATCCGAGAGTTGTGCAGGGCCAAATTAATGAACACAACCGAGGAACTCAAATTATCGGAAGTGGGTTTTGTGTACATTATTTTTTAGGTTTGCACAAATGGCTAAACAGTTCAAGACATCATGTTCCACTGATTAGCTAGCAAACCCGATGGTGTAATTACACTAGGGAAGGTTCAAAGCAAGAAGCTACCTATCATGATGTCGCTCATTTCCACCGTACTCACTTTAGAGTCCGCATTATTTTTTAAAAGAAAAAATAATGAAAAATCCTTGTATGGGGGGAGGGGGATGTGTTATATATTATGTGATATTGGTCAATTTCCATTCATGTGGGTGATTGTTGGAATAATGGCACATAATTAGTGACCATATATCTAATATATGAATGATAAATTGAATAGGTGTAATGTGTCAATGTACATATAATAAGTACATATATATGAAACGATAAATGCATGCAATCAATACAAATCTATTCATATATATAGGGTACTACTACCATGGGAACCAAATATATACTCATGTCATAGGTACACTATTTAAAACCATTGGATTCTAATGCAACACATTAATCGAGGCATCATAAATGCACAAATCATTTAATACACAACACATTTTGAAGGGTTTCCATGGCATAGGTATATATTCGAGCTCGTTGCATAATATCCCATATATATATATGTAATGTTTGTTCATATATACATAGGTAATGGATACATGTTTGGTTTGGATAAATACAATGGTTTCTATGAAACGATACATGAGGTTTCTGTGAAACGATATGTGCATGGGTATGTTGGTGAGAAGAATTCATTCCAACTCTAATTCATTGTGCGTCACATGCATGCATGTTTTTTAGATTTGCATGAAATCACATGTTTCAATTGAAATGTTATGAATACATACATGTACTTATCTAGTACGTTGTATGCTAAATTAAGAATTGAAACGACATGTATTTACGTATAGGTCACAAGCACATTATAAATACTCCCCTATATAATAGGATAAACATACAAATTTTAATTTCGGTGTTCTTAAAGAAAATTCTTATTTTCTCTCCAGTCATTAAAATTCTTATTTTCTCTTCGCTCACTAAAATTTTTATTTTCTCTTGCTTAGTAAAATTCTTATTTTATCTGCCGTCACTAAAATTCATATTTTCTCTTCGGTCAAGAAATTCCTATTTTCTCTCCGGTCATTAAACCCATTGTTTTAACAGTGAGTGAGAACAACATTTTGATCCAATTGTTCCTATGGTCAAAGTGTTGTAGTCGTAGGATCGTGATTGTTGTATCGTGAGAGACAAGTGCTACCAACCACGAGCATGATTTGTGGGGCATTATTGTCTTAAAGAGATAGAGTATATTAAACTCTAGCCTCAATCTACAATTTTTTTCAATTCAAGTTCGGAGTATATATTTTCTACATCAATTCAACTATGACTACACAAAGCGACGCAATGGAGGTTCGTGATCCCAACAACTCAAACTCGAAATCATTGATTAAGGCGAGATTATTGGTTAAAGGCCGGAATCTAACCATCGCACCACAACTGCAGGTTCATTTTTATATATTTTGTTTATTGATACTTGATAGTAATAGAGGGAAGAGAAAGGAGTATTTTGAGGGCTATTTTGCAATTAGTCCATTTTGAATATGCAAAATTATGCTTTGATCCTTTAGATTTAAGATTTTCTTCTCGCCTAAAAAAATAGTAAAATTTGCTAATGCTATTGTCACATAACATTAATTACAATTTTGAGGTATAGAATTGTGAGAGGGTAATTTTTTGAGGTATATATATAGAAGTTTTATTGAGTCTTTTAAAAATAATAATAATAAATAAATAATAATTTGAGTGCGGAACATTGGACAACTTTATAACTGATCAAGACAACAGCGCGACTTAAAAAATGAAACTTCTTGGACTTGTCTTTGGTAGCAATCTAATAAGTTAAGGACGTTTAAACCACAAAAGAACATAAAACTAACCTAATTAAATTGTTACTACTATGTTTGAGATAGGAATATAGAACTACAAATCTCATGGTTGTAGGGTACTAATCGATGCACAATTCAATTGTAGATTTAAGATTATTTATTCCTTGAGTGTAAAGGGTTGACTGATAGCGATCTCAGTTCACAAAAGATCATAAAATATGTTGACATACATGATAAGTACTTAATTAGAGGAAAAGAACCCATGTGCTGACGCTGGATTAGTGTACCATCTAAAATATTAGTCATGACAATGACCTATAAAAATCAAAAACCATCATACTACACAAGTACGTGGGAATTAAAACTACATTGAAAAATGCTTTTCTAACTCACAAGCTTAACTAAAAACAGGGCGCACTATATGATGTCCCACGAGATGAATATGCTTGTTATAGAAGGCAAGGCTGGCAAGCATACAACACTAGAACAAATTAGGCATTTTATAACACCTAATTCATAGAGGTTTTCAATAACCCCTATGTATTGCTTTTTATAATAGTTAATTAATAGAGGTTTTAAGGAACCCCTATCTATTAGATAATCAAAACAACACAACTCTCACAAGTCATCCCTTAGAACACTTGGAGCACAAATCACAACCCATCATCGTCGAAATCCAAATGCCAAGACCCATCAATACTCATTTTCTCATCTATACTCTCCTCGTCAATGAAGAATCCTAGGAATCACGAATCGGGTTTCAACTTCAACTACGAAGACTTTCTCTCTTCATCGATCCTCCAAACTCTAGCTTCTCATGTACTCGTTTTCCAATCCACTCTCAAAATTCTCATTCCACTTACTCGGATCGTCGCTTCGGTTATCGATTTCGTCCGAACCGTCGTCTTTATCGTAGGTTTTGTTTGGTTTTCAATTTGATGATTCGTTTGCAAATCGAGATGCGATTGTTGGTATAGATCGATCAATTGGTGTGTAATGTACGGGAATTGATTTTGGATTGATTTGAATTGGTTTCGGTGTTGATGAATGCAGAGATTGGTGAGGATGGGGCGTTGAGAGTGGGATTAGTGATGTCTTTTGACGGAGAGGAGAAGCAATGGAGTTGCGAAAGGCGGCATATTGGTCGATTCGAACTCGTGGTCTTCGCTCCTCTCGGTCGCTCTCCTAATCGCATCGATTGTTCAAGTGGGTCCTCTGCAAAAATTCGCTTAGTTGTGCAAAATTTGAACAAGAATATTGATTTTGTTGATTTTGTATGATTTTGTTGACAAATAGATGTTCAATGAGTAGCTCAATAGTGGTTGAATACATTCTTTTCCAGATTTTGTGAAATCTTCCAATTTTTTGGTGGATGAGAAGAATCCGAAGGATGCTGCACGAGAGATCGCCGATGGAACTTGAGAAAGTTGGAAAATGTTACTCTTTTTAAAGTTTTTGTTATATCTTTTTGTGTTTTTGGATCAAATTGAGTTATTGATTGTAAGGAATTGAATCTCCAAATTCATGGAAACGATTTGGAAAAATAGGATCCATGGACCTCTCCAAATTCATCTAATGAAAAGATCAAACTTCGAGCAACTCTTGCTCAATAATTGTCCCAACAGTTATCTAGCTTATCTTTTGTACAAACAAGTGACAATGTTAAATGCTACCTTTTATGCATAACTCTTATTTTAGATGCATAGTTCAAATACAAGTTGTATAGCTTTGTTCTTCAAAGGAAATCGATATTGCCCTTCTTTTATCTTTCAAGCAATGAACCTTGCTATTTCTCATATCATTGAAAGATATTTTTTGTTTTGTTTTATTTCAAGGAAAGGTGATGCATCTCATCTGTTATGGCTTCAATTAGTCATTATTTAGTAACTTGTACTTGATCGGACCAGATTGGAATTACGGGAAGTTATGGATTTTTTGAAGAACCTTGATAAGTACACGCTTTGGGAGCTAAGTTATGCCGCGACGTTATAGAAGGAGGCAAGGACGCACCCGTAATAAGTAGTAACCGCTATCTTTGCTAGTGCTCTTTCTCTTTGATTTGATCCGCCTTTCTCTTTTGCCTTTTGGTATTTGATTTGAACAAATCTGTCAATCATTCCATCCAAAGACGGTCGCAAGATATTTGTTTGTTTTCCTATCAAACCAGCTCATTTAAGTTTTTGCGGATACCACCCTTTCCTCTTTTCTTATCTTTTTATTTCTTTCTTTTTCTTCTACTTCTTAATTTTCATCCATTCATTCCAACCTCCTCCTCTTCCGCCTATGCGCTGACCTCCTATTACCGTGGTCGATGTCCGCTCATGGCCTCCGAGACAATTCCTCCTCCCCATCATCACCAAGATGCAAACGAGGTTAGTTTTCCACTTCTTTTAATTAATTTAGGCAACTACTTCAACATTACAACACTCTAGCTATTAATTAATTATTATTGTGCTTTCTCTTCGTTTATGGAGACTTGTTGGTTTTTTTATTATTTTAATTGTGTGTCGGTCACAAAGATTCCTTGATCGATCATCGTCGTATGATCCTCTTAAGATTTCACTATGTTTCTTCATGAGAATCAATTAAATAAAGTTAACAAGAAATGATGGAAGAAATTAAACTTTTCATTTTGACTTATTTTACTACTTAATTTAATATATGCAACTATCGCATGTTTTGCGCTTTCTGTTACCAAATATTCACTAGCTACTTTGTGTGTTAATCATATGTATACTCCTATTCATGGATGGCTAATCGAGATAAAAAAAATTAAAGTCTGTGACAATTTGGAGGAAAAAAAGTTGAAAATATGAAGTCAATTCTATATTAGAGTAATAATTGACTGAAAGTATAAATCGCTTCTATTTCATGTCCGAATGAGTGGTTTATATGCAATTAGAGGTTCAAATTGGGTCACATGCCTTCACTTTTGATCATGTTTATAGTGGCACAAGCTCTTCTTCCTATAGAATATTCGAGGACTGCATTTCTCCTTTAGTTGATGCATTCTTTAGTGGTTATAATGCCACGAGCTCGGCATATGGCCAGGTACACTATCTTCACTCTTTCCTTTTGCATCTCTAATTTATGTCAAGTGATATATGTATTGTGCATATAGCCGGAATTGTCCTGATCTAGTTTGCTTATTCTGTTTCAATTTTAAATAAATTTTATCTACATTGTTAGTGAATCAATTGTTATTTCCTGTCATATAACCAAGTGTAGAATGCCAATGCTGCCTTCTGTCTTGCCATAAAGTAAGAAATGCCAAGTGTAGATAGCCATGGCTTCTCAGGAGTTATCCTAATCATGCTTGCTGTTCTTGGATCCATTGGATTTTTTAGTGCCATTGGAGTAAAGTCCATAATGGAAGTAATCCCTTTTCTTGTTTTTTTGTAATTTCTTTTTCTTAAAACGTTTTAGTTTTTACATTGATTAACATAGACTACTTTTAAGTCTAGATACTTTAAAAATCTAATGTGATGTTCCATATTTTAATGTATTTCTATAAATCAACTTTCCTTTCAACTATCAATTAAAATTGAATGTTTCCAACCTTGATTGATATGGGTTCTTAGATATGCTTTGTCTACTCTTGTTTAAGCAATTTTCCTTGTATTGTACTTGGCAACCGCATGACCTTTTCTTTTGGTTCTATCATGTCGGGTTTTATGCGACATGGTGCTTTATGCATCTGGATTACTACCCCTAAAAGATATATGCCTCAAGTATATTGATTGTGTTATAACTTTCAAATATGTGGTGTTGATAGTGAGTTTACAAACTTGTTTAAAAGCCTTATTTGTGCCTTGTTTCGTAGCATTTGGATGTCATTTGTACTGGTACATTTTCTTATGACTAGTTTTAGCTTCAAATTTGGGTCGTTTGTCTCATCCATTTCGTTATATGATGAAGTTATAATGTGTTTCTTTAAGTAAGACACATTTCATCACGGATTTGAAATTCAACGATTACTTTTGAAATTTTCATTTTTTTAGGTTAGAAATTTTCATTTTAAGTGAACTTTTCAAATATTAACTCGCCATGAGTCAACCGTTCTGAGCAAAATATATTTAAATATTTGAAGAAACTCTAACCCAGGGAACCTAGCTGGTCCAATTATTTAGGCAAGGTACTTCTTTGGAGTGTTAGGTGTGATGCACAGAGTGGGGGTCCGAGTTGGGATCACAACTTATTTTGCCTTCGTTAAGCTTCTAATCACACATTGGTAGGAAACTATAGGCTACCAGTCTCCTACCAAATAAAAGACTAAACAAGTGCGCTTCAACAAATTCTTTCTATATTTTGTGTTTCTCTCAATTCTTGGCTTCCTTTAATTGATGCATATTGGGACTATATATTAGGTACGATCCTACTCTAAAAGCCGTAGTCGTCACTTGCACTGAAGAGTTAGCATACCAACAAGCAAAAGAGGCTGATAACCTACTTCAAAAAGGAGTTTATTTAGGTAACTCCTCCAATCCTTCAACACAGGTTTTATGCCTATGTTTAATTAATCATATTTTTATTATATGTGCTCTTAGTCTTTGATTATTTTTCAAGTGCTTTTCCACTTTAATTAATTTGGGACTAAGGCTATGTTATGTTGTTGTTGTTGTATGAGCTAAAACTAAATTAATCAGATTTTTATTATATGTGCTCTTAGTCATTGATTATTTTTCAAGTGCTTTTCCGCTTTAATTCAATGTAGAATCTTGATGGCAAAGTGTGAGTTCTACTTCATAAGGCGTATTGGTAATTTGTTTGAACAATGTTCTAACAAATTGAAAGGAGATCGAGTAAAAACGTAAAGCAATAGCATTATTTCCTTTCTAACATGACTCTCAAAATCCCCAGAGACATCTCTATGTATCGTTTCAATTTTATAGTGGATTTCTTAGAAAAGATCGCATGCAAAGTTGTTGTTTTCGCAATGCGGTTTGCTCTGTTAGTTTTCGTAGCTAGAAATGTTTCGCATAAGCTGTTTTTTTCGAATTTTCATGAAGGGACTAGGGATAACGCACAATGAATGGGGTGTAAGCGTGTCGCCTATGGTAAAAATTATGTAGCAACTCGGTTTGTGGATTAATATCCCTTTCTTAACATCTCGATTTATTTTCAATTCTTTTGTGCTTTTCTACATTGAATCTTACCCTCTAACTATGAATTTATACAATAAAATGCAAGTCTTTGGAGACGAGCATCAAAATCCCCAAGTAAGCAACGAGACTCCCTTGCATCTTTTATTTTATTTTATTTTATTTTATTTTTTCGCATACTTCATAGTTTATATTTTTGTGCAAAGGAAGAGTTTGATCCCTATAGTCGACCCCAATTAATTTAGGACGTTTAATAGTTTATCTATTTGTGCCTTAACATATTTGAGAACCTTGCAAATTAAGACAAGGAACTATTTGAACCAAAAATGCGTTTTTCTTGTCTCACTATGCCTGTGGAGATGCCTTGTTTGTGTTACCTTTGCATCCCTGAACCTCTCGAAATCGATCCGAAAAAACACTCTTTGGAAAAATGTCACTCCAACATCCTTAGTCGAGTTAAAATAATGCCAACATAGAGACGGGTAACAACACGAATTTCACATCGATGTCTCACTCGTGAGGATTCCAATACAAATTTGTTTGAATTCGTCCTTAGTGAGACATTTCCCATTTTAAACTAGCCTTCATTAGTCAATTCATGGCATCTATGGTCGTCCAACCAAGCTTTCTAACTCCACATGGAATTATCCTTGAAAGCATTTTAAAAGTTTCCCTTAAGACAACCAACAGTCATTTTCTGGACCACAACAATGGCACAGTCAATCATCACAATGGTTTAGATTTGGCTAGTTTTGTGGTTTGAGTGAATCCACACGGTTAGTATGTTGGACTTTACACAACATTGTGGGGCAAAACATGAAGCACTACTATGAAAAAGCGGTGGTATTTTTTTATTTTTGAAGATCGCCCATTATTCCTATTAACATTAGGACAAGAACGCTAGGTATCAATCAATATTATAGTAACAAATGCTAATAACAGCCAACAGTTTCAATCTTTAAAAAAGTTTTTGAAGTTTTCGCAACTTTTCTCTCGCTAAGCTTAGAAGGTGGGATAGAGATCATCAATAGGTCTCGTGGCAATTAAGGATCACGTGGAGGGTGCACCGGAAGAGTCGATTTTGAGCTAAGAACTGATCCTCTCAATGTCGCACATTGGTGATGTTCACTCTTCAATTTTGACATCTAACATGTAGTCATGTTATTGATTTTGAGCATTCCTTATCAACTTTCCCCAAACTTGCGGTGACTGTGAGTTTCCTTTATTGATTTTTTGTCTATTTCAGCAGTGATAAATATATATATCTTTTTTCTCTTTGTTGTTGTTACTGTTGTCATTGTCGTTGTCTTCATGTGCAACTATTACAGTTGGTTTTGTTTTCATGTACAAACTATATATTATGTACTTAGTAACTTGAGCAAAATTTATACGCAGATCAAAGAGAAGCATATCATTGGATTGGGCGATGCGTCGTGACATAATTCTTGGGATTGCTAGAGGAGTTTTATATCTTCATCAAGACTCCAGATTAAGAATTGTTCATAGAGACCTTAAAGCAAGTAATGTTCTCACTACAAAAAAAATAGCAAATCGAAACGGAATTAGAAACGGAAATAAGTTTCGTTTCTAAATCGAATCGAATTAGAAACGGAATAATTTCCGTTTCTAAATTAAAAAGTTAGCGACGGAATTGAGACGGAAACATTCGAGAGATGGATTTGAGACGGATCGAGACGGAATTAGAGACGGAATTAAATTCCGTCTCGAAAAAAATGGCACCACCATTCCCGCCAAAACTTTATTTTGTTATACCCGTTCATCAAATCTCGAGATTTGTGACAACAAATCTCGAGATTTCTCTTTACCCCCTCCAAAACCCCCCTCGTCTCGTCCTCCCCACCACCGAAAGCCCTAACCAAGCAACGGAATCGCGCGATTCGATCTCATCGTCTTCGTCGTCTCTCCTCTATACTCTCGTCTCTCTCTCTCTGGTCGCGTCGTCTCTCCGGTGACCGGCCCCCAAATCTCCAACCCTCAACAAATCGGCGTCTCTGTTCCGTTGCTCTCAACTTTCTCTCTCTCGGTCTCTCCGTTTGTCTCCGATCCACCGCCCCCAAATCCCCAACCCCCAACAAGTCGTCCTCGCACTACATTGCTCCCTGGTAGCGCGCCGCCTGCTCGGTCGTGTTCGGTTGTCTTGCACCATTTCGGTCTGCGCCTCTGCTCCTCTCGGGTCTCACTTCGTGCTCTCATTCGGTCCCCTCTTCGATCTCTCGTTCGGTGGTATTGTGCTCTCATTCATTCCGCGCCTCGTCGTGCTTGATTGGTGAGTTCTCCCTCTTTCCTCTCGAACCATTGTTTATGGTGAATTGGTAGTGACATGTTATGTAGGTGTTCCTTGATATTTTATCATATCTTGATGTTGGTTTACCTATTTAAATGTATAATTTAAATAAATTTGATTTGGTTGTAACTTTACTAAAGTATGTCTCCCTTGCTATTGTATGATATCTTGATGTGTATAACTATTCGGCTATCATAAGTGATATATTGATGTCTTTGTTATATGTTCGGTGTCTCTCTTGATGTGTTATGTAGGTGTTCAACTAACATTTATAAAAAGAACAAGTTTCCACTTCCTTTCAGTCTAATGAAATCAAGAATTTTCGTTCGGTCTTTTTGTTCAAATTTATCATGAATGGGGTGTTTTTTATTCCTTGCTATTTTATTATGTTTGGTTATGCTATTCGAAATGCCAAAAAATTGATAATAGGTGCAATGATCGAAATATGAAAATCTAATTCTGAATATACTAGGTATTACTTTGATCATAGTTCTTTGCATGATTCTTGATCTCATTCAAGAGCTTAGTGAACGAAGTGATGGTTGTGGCTATGTCTTCATCGGAGCCAACTCTGAAAGTCTCATAGTGCCCCTCGATTATCAACATTTTTCTTCACTTGATGTTGACCTTTATAAGGTACCCTAAGCTTCTCCTTCACTTCCTTAGTTGTTTGACAAGGCATAACTCTGTTAAATTTGTTCTCATAAAGCGAGGAATAAAAATTATTCATGGCTTGATCATTGGAGAGCTCAATCTTGGTCTCCTCAATGATGTATTCTCTCATGGCCCTGTTCGATTGGACTGTACCTATTCTCAATTGACTCCCACAAAAGTCTAATTTTCACCCTAATGTAGAACTTCATCCTTACTTTCCAATGAGCATAGTTGGTATAGATAAAAAACACTTTGAATTTTCAACTCCCTATCCTTAGTTCAATGAAAAGTTAAAACAATTACTTTCTAATCCAGGCATCTTACATATTTATGATGAGGTAAATAATCCATTCTAGCATTTCTTAATAAAAAACACTTAATGGAACATTAGCTTAGTAATCCAATTTTAGGTCACTTGACTTATATATGGAATAGTTGTACTTTGGAGAAATTTAGACTAGTTAATAACTTAGGAGCTAATTTGACTAATAACTTCCTAAGTAGTAAATGGAAATAAAATTCACTACGCTAAGTTGAAAAATGGAATAAAATGCTCTAGTCAACAAATGAATTCATTGAAAAATGGTAAGTTCGAACAAGATAGCATCTTACTTTGAAATGTTGTTGTACTTTGCATTTCGTGCCTTGAATTGCATTCAAACATTAATACTTAGCAAGATAATATTTAAGGACAACATTAGATATTAAAGTAAATTTGATCTATCACCATTCTAGCATTTCTTAATAAAACCTATAATTATATAAGTCATTCCATGACTAGAGTGATCTAATTACATCTATCACCATATGAAAATAGACATTACATTACAATACGATCATAAATGAAACACGAGACATCGTGTAAATTGACTAGTTAGAAAATTAATGACTTCCTATCTTTGTCAATTTATTCTCTATTCATGAGTTCAACAAGAACCTCGTTCTTTCACTTAGCTATCAATTTCTTCTAGATGGTCTTGATCGCTATTCCGATTTACAATATTCTCCAATTAGTGAGATTTCCTATCATCTTAATCATTATTATTTCATTACTTGAATAGACAACCGCTCGACAACGGTTACGTTCGAATAGGAATGTCGTCTACAAGTAGAGACTCGGATGTACAACCGGCTCGACAACGGTTACGTACGAATTGAATTAGCGGCGAAGGTTAAAGAATTCATATCATTTGCAAAACAACATTGTCCTACATACCAAAGTGAAAGGAAGATTAGATGTTCGTGCAATTTTAAGAAATGTCGACTTGTACCGTACTGGACGTCGAAACGGTTGAGTACCACATATGTAGGTATGGATTTGTCCGGGATATCACGGTTGGTACGAACATGGTGAGAACGGAGATGAAGGCCCGCAGAATTTTCACGAAATGGATAGCCATATTGGTGATCTTGATGTGGGAGGATACGATCCGACACCTTACCGCGAGATGCTACACAACGTGGCAGGTCCAAGTTTCAATTGGAATGACGTGGAAGAATCACCAAACCCCCAAGCACGCCAACTATATGACATGATCGATGAAAGTAGGGAACAATTGTGGCCTTGTTGCGAAACCATGACAACATTGTCCGCAATGGCAAGATTACTTGCGATCAAGTCCGAACATCATATATCTCGAACGAGGGTATAATGAAATCATTAAACTCATGAAGGATTGTTTGCCAAATGACAACTCATTGGTTGAAAATTTTTATGCCACTAAAAGACTAATGCGAGGTCTAGGTCTACTGTTGAGAAAATAGATTGTTGTGAGGACCAATGTATGATTTATTGGGGAGTGGACTCGAGTTGACGTCATGTAAATTTTGTGGGAAATCACGATACGTTGCATATCGACGAGGTCGTGGTCGGAACACAAAAAATCGCCCTTGCAAAAGAATGTACTACTTCCCTTTGGGCCTCGGTTGCAACGATTGTATGCGTCGAGTCAACCGCAAAACATATGCGATGGCATGGAGATCATTCATCGCGAGAAGATGTTATGCAACACTTGTTTTGATTCGATTGCTTGGAGACATTTTAATGACGTCAATAGAGACTTCGCCGCCGAGGTTCGGAATGTTCGTTTAGGATTGTGCACTTTGATGGTTTTCAAGTATTTGGGCTTTCCGGGAAATCGTACTCTTCGTGGCCCGTGATTTTGACTCCTTACAACCTTCCACCGTCGATGTGCATGAAATCGAGTTTATGTTCTTAACGGTTATCGTTCTGGGACCGACCAGCCCAAAGCGAGAAAATCGACGTGTTCCTTCAAATGCCGCTTGTGAAAGAGTTGCAAGATTTATGGAACAATGGGGTGATTACATACGACGTCTCTACCAAGATAAATTTTCTCATGCGAGTTGCCCTTTTATGGACCGTTAGTGATTTCCCGCTTATAGCATGTTGTCGGTTGGAGCACACACGGTAAGTACGCTTGTCCATATTGTATGGAGGATACAAATGCATTTCAATTGCGAAATGGTGGTAAGACATCGTGGTTCGATTTGTCATCGTCGTTTCTTGGCGAAGTCATCACCATTAAGGAAAGACAAAAAAATTTCATTAGAGGCAAAATGGTCATAAATGATGATCCGCCCGCTTTGCGTTCGGTGAAGAAATTTTGGCGAAATTGAATCGTTTGGCTTGATGAAGGTGACAGAAATCGGAGCTGAATCGTGAATGGGCGGATAGCTAAGAATTCGGGATGGAGGAAGAAAAGCATATTCGGGACTTGCCGTATTGGAAGACAAACTTGATCCGCCACAACTTAGATGTCATGCACATTGAAAAAAATGTTTTTGACAACATATTCAACACTATTATGTGTGTCTTAGGGCAAGAGTAAGGACAATGCAAAATCGATGCAAGATATTCGTGAATATTGTCACCGACCTTCTCTACACATTGATTCGGCGACAAATACTTACGTCCTTGGGTGCTATGCTCTTGATACATCAAAAAAACAAAAATTGTGCGAGTGGGTTGAAAAGTTGCGTTTTCTGATAGTTATGCATCGAATCTTGGTCGATGTGTAGATCCAAAGAAAGCTGCGAATGTTCGGCATGAAGAGCCATGATTGTCATATATTCATGCAACGGTTGATACCAATTGCATTCGAGAGAACTCCTCCCAAACCCGGTTTGGGTTGCAATTAGCGAATTAAGCCTTTTTTCCGATCCCTAACCGCGAAATGTGTCGGTATCAAGATATGGAGGTCTTAGAGTCGAAATAACAAAAATCATTTGCAAGTTGGAAAAAATATTCCCTCCAAGCTTATTTGACTCTATGGAACACCTACCAATCCACTTGGCCTACGAGGCCCGTCTCGGCGGTCCCGTTCAATTTCGATGGATGTATCCATTTGAGAGGTACTATCTTGAGCCCTTGAAATTATTTTCCCATTCAATAGGTTTTATATCAACATTTCCTATAACATTCATACAGTACCTTAAACATTTGAAGAACAATGTGCGAAACAAAGCGAAGGTTGAGGGCTCCATGTGTAATGCTTATTTGGTCGAAGAGGTCACATCCTTTTGTTCTTACTACTTCGAAGATCACGTCTTTACTTTGCATGACAAAGTGTCACGTAACGACGATGGCGGTCTCGGGCCCACACCGAACTTCGTCGGCAATTTCTCAATTTTCACTTATCCTGGTCGACCCATGGGCAAGTCGAAGGAGCGGTACTTAATAGAGCAGGAGTATAATGCCGCTCATTCGTACATACTGCTCAATTGTCCTGAGATCGCTCCTTACGTTCAGTATGTCCGTCACTTTCATTCAATAATGCAGTACATTCATTGTTCATATTTTAGTAAGACAACCGACTTACATGTTCGTTTCTTCTAGGATATTCGTCGATGAAATCACTCAAGCAATGGGGGAGTCGGAAGTTGATAGTAGTCTAGAGCACAACTTCCCCATTTGGTTTCAAACATATGTAAGGTCATTACTATTGTACGTTATAGATTCAAATGTTTCTTCCATAAGTAATGTGTCATATTGCATCTCTAATTTTTTGAATAGGCTCGGAATTCTATAGTTGACGAGACGCTCGTTGATCTTTCTGTTGGTCCTAGTCGTTCATGTCTTGTCTACCCTGGTTACCTTGTTAATGGGTATAAGTTCCACTCCGCAACATATGACGTTAATAGATCGACGCTTGAAGCAAGCGGTGTTTTGGTGAAGGGTTCAAACTACGCCGATGTTTCCCATAACTATTATGGAGTCCGCAAGAGGTTGTGGAGATTGAGTATACTAGGCCTCAAACGTGTGGTCTTGTTTAAGTGTGAATGGTATGACCCTACACCGAATCATGGTGTGAGGACTCACCCAACACTTCAATTGGTAGAGGTTCATTGAAGTCGATGATATAACAACTACGAGCCATTTGTACTAGCAATGCAAGCCACTCAAGTCTACTACCTTTCGTACCCTTCTCGGCCTCTCGAGCACGATACGCCAGCCGCGGCGTCACCTTCCCCTTCCATACCGTCGGGGTCGTCGTACCATCATCGTCGTCATCAAGGACTATACCAAATATACACTTCCCCGCACCATCTCCGACATCAAGGACTCCTTTACCCACGAGGGCCGCACCCCCCCACAAAGCATCACCGCAAAGCATCCCCACAAGAAGACGTAAGAGCAGGGTTGGAGGTGACAGCCCTCCGCGGCCACCTCGGAGGACGGGGATGGAGCCCCCTCGCGTGCGGGGATCCCTATCGACGATTGGCAATGATACGTAAGTTTGTGTTTGACTCTTATATGTCGTTTTCAATATGGATGTCAATTATTAAAGAAGTAGTTAAGGTGATATGCATGTTCATGAAACACAGGGAGTTGCATCCTTCGCATTTTTGTGCACGGAGGATGACAAAAGTTTTCAAACGATGGATGATTCTGAAGGGTATTGTTGGAAGTCGGTGCACCGCCTCATCATAAAGACCAATACCGGCGCCAATGGGAGGTAAACAAGACTACTAAATGCCTTATGATTTATACTATTTTCTCAATGTCTCGTAACAATAGCAATCGCCAATTTGTAGGTATTTTTAGATGGGATGACGCGATTCCCGAGGATCTCGTGCGAGCAAGCGACGACGAGCTTGCAGAGCACAAGGTACACCGCGTTGATGCACAAGTTAAAGAAGAATCGTGTGCGACGGCTTTTTTTGTTACAGATGAGGCATGGAGGAGATACTTGCGATCTTGGGAGAGCGAGGACTTCCGAGGCCAGGTCTAGGCAAGCGACGGAGAATATGAACACGAGGTCGAAGGCCCTGGGACCTGGACCTCGAAGCACGGTGGTGGTTCCGTGTCTTTTGTGACTACCCAAGAAAGATTGGTAAGTTTTTTGTAACATCTTGGATATTTTTTACATTTATACACTTGTTCACTATGCTTGGTCCTGCACGCAGACTGATTCATCCGAGACGCCACCGACTGTGAATGACTTGTATTTGCATCTCCACACCGTAAATCACGACATGATGAAATTCATCGATACTAGATCAGAGCGGTTCTATGTAAGTATAGAAATGATATGTAAAATATTATTAAGTTTACTTTAACCCATATCATGTATTTTGTTTGTTGTGCATATATGCAGGATAGGCTCCAGAGCAGACGTCAGGAGCTGACCCAGGCTACACCGGACCAATCGGTGGATGATGAGGCGGTGTACCTCAATGTGGCGGGTGAGTGTTCCAAAGGACGTGTCTATGGACTCGGGTCCGTAGGGAGAAAGAAGAGGAGATACGGAGATCCCTGGTGCTAGCACGTCGGAGATGCGGATGTGGTGCCGCGGGCGAGTTCAATGTCGTTGCGGAGCAATTACGAAAGGTTATGGAGTTCATGCAAAGAAAGCATCTCGGGATGAACATGGATGAAGTAGGCCTAGCTCAAGAACAACCACCACCACCGCCACCACCACCGCCACCTCATGACCAAGAACAACGGCCGCCGCAAATAGATCCGGTCGATCCACCACAACAAGGGGACAATGTTGAGCGTGAGACGTAAGCGAGGCTCTCGAGAGATGAGCGGGTTGGTGATACATAGGTATTTCACTTGTTGTTTGTGTAAATTCTTAGATTAAACGTTTTATAGTGTAGACAACTTTAGCAATTCTTCGAATTACTTTATGATTGACACTTCTTTTTGTGCATATTTAGATTGATATTCCATATTTTATCGTGGATTTTATTTTTTGACCTTTTGCTCCCCCAAAATTTTTTTTGTTTTTAAGTAAAATATACTATAAGTACATAATGTTTGCGTAATCCATGGGAGAAGAAAACATCTTTGTCGCCATTGTGTGCAAGTCTTATGGCGGTGCGGGTTATCTCGAGTGTTATGATGAAGAAAGTGGTAGAATTGACGAGGGGAGCAACATCTTCATGCAATAGCAAATGAATTTGGGAAGTCGATAAAGGCTCATTTTTCGTTCATCTTTGTTGAGAACATGTAGGCTCTTGTTCTTCTATTATCGCACGTCCCTAGAAGAAGAAGAGCCTACATGTTCTCAACATGTATGACCGGAAAATGACCCTTTATCGATTTCCCAAATTCATTTGCTATGGCATGAAGATGTTGCTCCCTTTCAATTCTACCACTTTCTTCATCATAGCACTGGAGAGAAACCCGCAACGGCATAAGATTTGCACACAACAGCCAGCATGTTTTCTTCTCCCATGGATTAATTCTGCAAACATTCTTTACTTATAGTATATTTTACTTAAACTGAGGTTAAAAAAAAAATTTGGGGAGGAAAAGGTATAAAAAATAAAATCCATGATAACTTATGCATGAACTGGGCTTCCAAGGCAACTAAGATATACAAAGGATAAATGAACAATGAATGTACCTGCAATTCATGGTGGTTTGTTGAAGCTCGATGTAGTGGAGGTGCGATGATGAAGTTCCTTATTTCGTTTTTTGCGTTTTCAACATGTTGCTATTTGTTAGTTGTTGACCTACTTATACACTTGTTGTAACAGAGAGTTTGGAGATTGCCTTGCTGGGACCTCACTAAGACAAGCAAGAGAGACGATGGCATTGATCTTTTGAAAGACAATCAAGCACTTTAGCGCCTCACTGGGACTGATGAGAAAGCTAAGATGGACCTTTCATCTTTGACTCAAACTAACATTAGGTATTACATTTTTTCTTTATCTTTGCATTCTTCTTCATTTCGTTTTTCATTAGTGATAATTGAATGGCCTTTTCTGCACCTCATCTTACTCGGCTAAAGTATATTAGGTTTCTAGAAAGTTAATTTTTTCAATCATCTGGCTGTGTTTTAATTTGTTTGGTTTTTGTGCTAATTGTTTTGTTATTGGGCTAAATCCCATTCAAGAAAATCTAATTCAAAAACCCAACTCATTGACAAAGATGCCTATTTTAAAACTCAGATTATTGTAAGTAGAGTCTTTGGGGTTCTATGATTAAGAATATATGTTATGATATAATATGATTGCAATGCCATGGGAGATTCGAACTCGCGTACTAATTAGGACATTTCCATTTAGTCTTAAATGCTTTTTTTCTAGCCAAGTGGATATAGGGGATTTCTTGAATCTCGGTTGTGTCAAACAAACCAGTTCAATGATTAGCAGTGGTGGCTTTTATGCCGAGGCAAGGACCTTCATTTATGCTGCTTTTACTTTGGATTTCATTGGGTTTTGTGTATGCAAATCTTTCAACTAAAAGAAATGCCCTTCCTGATCCCAAAATATAGTGATTGTGGCTTGATTGAGGAAGCTAGCCCGTGTGATGCGAAGACCAATCTATGTCTTTTCTATATAGCATAGATCCAATCTCAACTTTAATGTGTCCTAAACAAGTTTATACTAAGTCCACATAGTCCCAAATTGCTCATTGTTACTATATACGAAGGCTTGATGCGAAGGAATAAACCCGAGAGGCGTCTTTTACTCATTTTAAATACCCTATTGATACTTAACTTAGCACAAATGTCCAAACTTGGTGTTACAAGTTTGTAGACACTTTCCTATTGTTTTTAAGTATTATTGAATAATCAAAGTCCATTGGAAGTCATTTCAAGTTAGTTTAAGGCAAGGGTTTGTAAGACAATCCCTTATGGAAATTAATTTCTTAAATATAGAGGTTTTTGTGAAACTTGAATTGCGTCAAAACAATCATAGAAGTTTTCAAAATTCTCGACTTTTTTTCATTCAAGTCTATTAACTTTAAACCGAGGTTGTTGAGTGATAAAATCTCATGGATATGTTCGAAAATATAATTTGAAACTCAAAGTCAAACTTTAAGTTGGTAAATATTCTTGGTTTTAAAGCCAATGAAAGATAGAAGTTACGATTGACTTGTATTCTACACATAGGAGAGAATGAACAAAGGAGTCCAAAATACAATGTTTTCGTTCTCCTTAAACACTGTTGCACACACAACTAGAAAAGTAATTTTGGTCTCTTTATTTCATGAAAAATAGTTGCACGTAATAAATAGTTTAGAAAACTAAACCAAAATAGTAACTCCTAAATTACATAAACTCATAAATCTTATAACTTTCCTAGACAAAACACTTTAAGAATAGAAACTTATTAAACCTTAAATAAGTTCATCGAACTAAACTAAACACCTAAGAAGTATGAGCTTCCCCAATTTAAAAAAGAAATAGGAAGTTTCTAAATCTTGAACCGCACACATCATAATTAAATAAATAACATAAATAGAAACAATGTAGGCTAAAGCACTAATTTTAACACTCTTATTTGCTTTTGGTGTTCTTTGGTGAAATGGTAGGATGGTGGAAGTGATCGGTGAGCTTTTGGTGTTCTTTGGTGAAATGTTTCTTTGGATTCGGCATGAAGGCGTTGATCCTCTCTCTTCGTTTCAAATGGAATCAATGAGTAACTCTTTTCAATTTTGATTTGCATTAGCTAGGATTATGGATACAATGCATAGAAAAATAGCTACAAGTAACACCACAAAGTCACAACAACAACAAAACTTCATTCCTATCTCGGTTACGCTTCTGCTTTGGTGAGTTTTTTTTTTTGAAGCTTTCTTATTCTATTTGTGAGTTTTTTTCTTTTTCTTCACTCATGCGGGAGAGGACCTCACTGGTTTTTTTTTTTTTTTTGGAGAGTAGGAACACATGGTGGTTTGTTTTGGAGCACACAAGCGGTGTTGGTGGATGAGATGATGACTTCCTATCAAGATTGATGGGAAAATAGAGAGGCCGGGAAAATAGAGGGCACCTTTGTGAGGGTTGTTTATCGTGTGAGTTCGCTATGTTTTTTATTTAATTGCAACAGATCAAGGAAGTGACCCAACATTTCAATGTACGTATACTATCTATTTGTATGGTTTTTTTTTCTTCACTCATGCGGGAGAGGACCTCACTGGTTTTTTTTTTTTTTTTGAGTAGGAACACATGGTTGGTTTGTTTTGGAGCACACAAAGCGGTGTTGGTGGATGAGATGATGAGTTTAGGATCAAATTTGATGGATGTGAATGTTGCTTTGATAAAGGTTTGTGCTTAACTTTCAGCTTTTTTCCTTTTAGCATTCTTGCACTTCACCATTATCATATACATGTTGAAATGCATGCCTTACAAAGCTTGATAAATAATCCAACTCAACTTACATGATAGGTCCATCTTATACATACATTGTTCGCCATCTCCTATGCGTAGAAAAATAGCTACGGATGACACCCCAAACTCACAACAACAACAAAACTTCGATCCTTGATCGCATTTGCTTGTCGCTCCTACTTTTTTTTTGAAGCTTTCTTATTCAGCAGTGTATGGTTTTTTTTTTCTTCACTGCATTTCTTGAATCTCACTGGCTGGTTTTTTTTTTTTTTTTTTTTGAGTAGGAACACCTCAATAGTTCGGTCTAATGGAGCACACAGCAGTTGTTGGTGGATGAGATGATGAGTTTAGGATCAAATTTGATGGATGCGAATGTTGCTTTGATAAAGGTTTGTGCTTAACTTTCGGTTTTTTCCTTTTAGCATTCTTGCACTTCACCATTATCATATACATGTTGAAATTGATGCCTTACAAAGCTTGATAAATAATCCAACTCAACTTACATGATAGGTCCATCTTATACATACATTGTTCGCCATCTCCTATGCGTAGAAAAATAGCTACGGTGACACCCCAAACTCACAACAACAACAAAACTTCAGTCCTTGATCGCATTTGCTTGCTTCTCATACTTTTTTTGGAAGCTTTCTTATTCGGCCGTGTATGGTTTTTTTTTTTTCTTCACCGCATTTCTTGAATCTCACTGGTTTTTTTCTTTTTTTTTGAGTAGGAACACCTCGATGGTTCGGGTCTAATGGAGCACACGCGGCAGTTGTTGGTGGATGAGATGATGAGTTTAGGATCAAATTTGATGGATGTGAATGTTGCTTTGATAAAGGTTTGCGCTTAACTTTCGCTTTTTCCTTTTAGCATTCTTGCACTTCACCATTATCATATACATGTTGAAATGCATGCCTTACAAAGCTTGATAAATAATCCAACTCAACTTACATGATGGTCAATTCTTCTTATTTTAATGCTAAAAGCTCCATGTTATTCTCATTGCACCTATTACAATCCCCATAATGTTGTTAATGTTTTCATCTTAATTTTCAAAGAACTAAATCAAAGTCAACAATGTATGTGTTGTTTCTACTTTGTTTCGGTGTTTTATTACGACTTGTTGTTGTTGTTGTCTTCTTTTGAATTGAATGAAAATTGGGTCTCCATAAGGAACTTCATGTATTGACTATGGTGTTGTATTTAATGTTTAATATGAGTTAATTTTCTTTCATGTTCCTTATTAGCTCTAGTACTCCTCTCTACCTACATATGTGTTGAATTGACAAAAGACCAAAGCAAACTTAATTATAAAGAAATTAAAAAATAGGTTCGAAGCCTACTTTTTATGTATGATTATTATTACTTTCTATGTTTCTTCAAATCCACCATTTTTCTCATTCGCTTCCAATGTACATCCTTAGTTCAATAATCTCTCTTTTGCCTACTTCTTTCGGGTGCATAATCACTTGGTTGTTGTCCTCGGATGGAGAATCGAAATGCTTCAAAGCGTTATAGTTATTATATGAAGTCCTTTTTGCTATTCTTATTCGACCGGTCGTGTTGGAGTGTTGGTGATTGGATGTGTTGAACATTAGATGGATTTTGTTCTTGGTTATTAAACTTAATTCTTAATGTGCATATTTATAGGATTGTAAGTGTTCTTTTTTTTTTTGGTTGTTGAACAATAGGATTGGTGGTTTTTGTGTATACCTCCAAATTTTGGAGCTTTCGTAATACATGACAATTTTCCGTGGATATATAAATTTTTTGGCTAATTTTGAGTTTCACATTTTTTCTTTCTCTTTTGAATATTTGTTGATATATATTGTCAATGTATGGATGTGCAATTTGGCTTTTTATGGGATGTTAGCACCCCCAAGGAGTTCTTTGGAGGGGTGCGGCGATGGAGTAGGTCATATCGGGTTGTAATTTGAATTTTTAGGTTGGAGAACCAATTGG
Organism: Stephania yunnanensis; assembly: GCA_039657365.1. Classification (NCBI taxonomy): domain Eukaryota; kingdom Viridiplantae; phylum Streptophyta; class Magnoliopsida; order Ranunculales; family Menispermaceae; genus Stephania; species Stephania yunnanensis. The sequence continues at coordinate 31,185,493 of CM077585.1, read as the reverse complement.
ATTATGTTTCGTGTCATAATTAAACAAAACGAGAAAATTAGAGACGGATTAGCAACGGAATTCAAATATTCCGTTGCTATTCCGTCTCTAATTTTCCGAAATATATGTATGAATCACAAACGGATCGAGAGACGGAAATAAGAATTCGTCTCGATTCCGTCGCTAATCGAAACGGATACGAGACGGAATCGAAACGGAATAATCCTTCTCGATTCGTTTCTAATCGAGACGGAATCGAGAGACGAACCATTTGCATTCGTCTCGATTCGATCTCGATTCGTTCTTGATTAGCAACGGAATCGAGAAGGGAATTCATAAATTTATTAATTCGTTTCGATTCGTTGCTAATCAAGAACGGAATCGAGACGAATGCAATTACAAATGTACAATTTCGAAATAAATTCCATTTACTGTTCGTCTCTTTTCCGTTTCTAATTTCCGTCTCTAAATCAGTCTCTAATCGAAACAGATTATGTCCGTCTCTATTCGTCTCTAATCGAAACGGAATCCATTTCCGTTTCGATCGAATCGGCGACGACGTTCAGAGAAGGCGGAACTCATTCCGTCTCTGTTCGTTTCGATTGCAATTAGAGACGGAATTTTTGCAAATCGAGACGGAAAATTCCGTTTCGATTTTTTTTTTTTGTAGTGTCTACTAAGACGGAGATGAATCAAAAGATTTTTATTTTGGAATGACAAGAATATTTGTTCAAACTTTACATTATTGATTGAATGGAATAATAATATTGTGAGTGGAATGTAGATTTGTATATTTTCAATTGAAAATGGAAATGGAAATTAATTTTGGTCATTTTCAGCTATTATTTTTTTTTAAATTACATTTGATAGGGGTTTGAAACCCCTATGTAAGTCTATAATATAGAGGTTTCAAACCCCTATAAAATCACTACAATTGATAGGGGTTTGAAACCCCTATGTAAGCCTTTGAAGATATTATAGAGGTTTGAAACCCCTATGAAATAGTCAAGATTTGATAGAGGTTTGAAACCCCTATGAAATAGTCAAGATTTGATAGAGGTTTGAAACCCCTATGTAAGCTTGGAAGATAAGACAACACCTTAAAAGATAACACTTTTCATAGAGGTCAAGAACCTCTATGAAAAGTAGAATTTGTTCTAGTGCAAGTGCCTATCGTTTATGGCTTTACAATAGAATATAATTGGCGAGTAATAGTTACCAAAAAAATATTACACTTAATTTTATAGGTTTGTTGACTTAATGAAGGTGTATTTATTTCCTTTTGGGCTAAGCATCGTCGGTTTTGAGGATGAATCAGAAATAGGCAAAATTAAAGGTCGTGCTATGTGCACCCTAGTGCTTACTCAGCGTAACCTATTTACAAAGGCACCCATCGAATTTGTCAAGGCACCTCAAAAATGGACAAAATTGCCCTTGATCTTTAACGGAACGCACCTCACCCCCAAATTGAATCAAACCCTCATTTTCCTTTCTTCCACTCTCGCCCCCATTATGAATCGAGACCTCAATCCACCAAATTCCATCATTCTCATCAAAATTTGCTTGTAACTAAGTTTAACCGTAATCAAGTATTATTCGACCACACAAGGGTGTGATTTATATTTTGGTCTCGGTCGTCTATTGTCGATACCATTAGGTAAGTGTCGGCTAAGCTCAACCAAGCGTTGTAATACGGTATGTTTGGGATTTTTGACATTTTTCGATTGTACCATACCGAGACTTTGATTGAAGCACCGACCTTCGGGAATCGAGACAACATAATATGTCTCGGTCTGTTTGACCGGGACATTCGTGTGCATAGTATACATTCGGAAATGAGAAAAAAAAAATCAAAACTCACCTCTTCGTATGTCGCTTCCACCTCCCTTGTTCTCTTCATTTATTGGACCTTAAAAACACCCGAATAGTCGTCGATGGGGTGGGGCGCAAATATTCAAAGCAAGAAAACAAATAAAATTACAAGACATGCAAGTATATTATATGACAACATAAATACATACTTCAATGAATGTAGGGCAATACAAAAGATTCAAGTAGCATACAATAATAGTAATACAACACAACAAACAATAATCAAACAAAGTAGCAAGTTAACGAGGTAAACGAGAACGTAAACTTACAATAACTAAGTCGATATGCACATAAATGTCTTTGATGAAAACCCAAGGATGTATAGCGTGTAGCGGACTATACCATACTTCGAGCTAAGGGTCTTTCATGTGGGCTTCTCCGACAACCTTCATAGTCTCGTTTCCTTAGTCCTCACGGTGTGGCCAAATCCGCCGAGTCACCAATACACACAATGATTATGTTCAAATATAGGTTGAGTACTAGGCCCTTCCGCACTTACCACTATATTATAATTGGAACTAGTATACGATTGTCTCGGAACTAAATCTAAAAATAGCTCCATATTATTTGGTGGTGGAATTTGTGCCACAATGTCCTAAGCATCTTTAAGAGTCGATTAATCAACTATTCCAAAAGGGATATAATTAGAAGTTCCAGTTCCAATGTACACAAGATATCGATATATCATATTTAATATCATTTTTATTGTATATCTCCAAAGAATTACAAATAAAACTCACAAACTCCTCATACTATAAACTTAACTTGGATTTGAGATGTCGAATAGGTGGTGTGGTGTACGAAATTCCAAATGGTCCATTAACAATGACACCATTCATATAGCACACCAAAGTCACTCTTCGATCAACCATTATGGAATCTATAATATATATATATATATATATATATATATATATATATATTATAATATATATAGAATATAATTGTTAGTCAATAGAAGTGATGATAACAATCAATTTGGAGTAAATAAGAAATGGCACAATTGATGCAACAAATAGAACAAGTGGTAAAGGAATGATTTATTGGTGTCTTAAGAATTTACTGAGTAAGAAAAATATTAGTAAAAAAATTAGTCTTTACTTTTAAAAGTTATGAAAAGAAAAACCAAGCAACACTAAAAATAAAAATCATGAAATAAACCAAGAAACACTAAAAATGAATTTCATTTGCATTGGTAAATGACAGTTAAAATAAACTTGTGAATGACTAGGTACTTTTAAAAAATTTATGTGATTACCATAGGGATGATATGGTTATATATAAATGAATAATTAAAATAAATATAAACCATTTGTTTCAATTGATTTTTTCTAATTTAGATACCTAACAATTCGCCTTTTTTCTTGTAGAGTCATTTTCATGTGACTAAAAAAATAAAAAAACTTGTAAATGCTTCATTGAGTTTTTGTATTTTTCTATTGCATTTAATTTGTTATTTTCCTGTCTAAAAATTGCAAATGCGCTAAAACATTGCCTAATTAATGCATTTCTAGTCTTTGATTGTTTTTTCAGAGACGAATTTATCTTCTTTTTGGTGCCAAAAAATTGAAATGCAATTTTTCAAAGGCTTTCATATCATTTGATATTAGAGCAAGAACGTTGTCAGACATTCTAAAAAACATGTTACTATCTTGTAACTCCACTTCAACATTATTTTTATTTTTTGTCCTAACCATTTCACCAATTTGAGTCAAAGAAATCTAGAATCTCGTGATTTACATCATATCTCTCCAAAAAAAAATTATATCTTCTATCACAAACATAAGTTGAACAAATATTAAATAGGCCATGAAGTTATTTAAGCACAATCTTCACTACATTGGAAACCAGACTAACAATGAGAGAAACAAGAGGAGTGGTAGCCAAACTGCAACTAATCAGTAAAGATATGACTAATAACCAATTTTGATTCAATTGTTCCTAGATAGACAGGTTGAAAAAAAGACTCAAGAAATTACTATTATAAAGAACCATACCAAGAAGAAGCTTAAGAAAGAAACAAAACCGAAGAAAGATTTGCGCTACAAGCGAGAAATGCATTGGCTGTGCAAGCGGCGGACGACGAGAGTCATGGAACTTGCAGCGACCAACGAGAGGAGGGAGTCCCTGCAGCCAGCAACGGGAGTGCAAGCAGCGACAACAAGCCCACACTGCAAGCAGCAGCCAGCGGGAGTGCCTGTGGCGATGACAAGAAGCATGATTGCTAAAAAGGAAGAGGAATCTGGTGAATAGATCGATGCTCACGGTAAATAAGATGAAATGGTAAAACAGTACTTTCTAAAAAACCCTAGTACTAAAACATGGAAGTCGTGACTAAAGTGAGTCACGACTTTATATTTAATTTTTTTCAAAAATGAATTTTTTAATTTAAAAAATATAAAACACGGAAGTCGTCGTATCATTTCTGTTTTTTTTTTTGCATTTTTTTAAAAAAAAGGAATTTTTGATTTTTAAAATATCTAAAATATGAAAGTCGTGACTCGCCATGACTTCTATATTTTAAATTTTTTTTTAAGTTTTATGAAGGGACACGGTGGTGGTGATGGGTGATTTGGCAATGATGTAGCATTTGGATGAGTTAGATTGACAAATATTTTTTGAAGTGTGTTAGATTGGTAAATATTATCACCAAATTGTCAATCAAGCAAAAACTCCGCTGATGAATTTGTGGCGCAACTCGAGGTTGCGTACGAATCTCTACGGTACATCTGACAGTTTAAAAATAAGGTGCCTTTTTATTTAGAGTGTTCCTGTAGTACCTCATTATATATACATTGTAATTGTAATTTCTACATAGTAAGCGTCTGTGTGTGCGGTTCGCACTTTCTTTCAGTTTTTTGCGCCACTTTTGTTTCATCTCGGTTGGCTCTCGCTTTTTTGTTGCCTTTTGTGCTTTGCTTTATTTGCTTTTACGTTTTTCGCGGTTCTCGACCTATCTCAACACTAAAAAGTAATAAAAGGTTAACCATAAAGATAGCTAAGCTATTAATGTATGTAGAATTAGAGATCTCCAAAAACAGAAAGAAAAGAACTGTAAGATGCATTAGATGGACTGGTGGAGACATTTCCAGACATGTTAACTCTGATGGCACGTGCATTTGCAAACTGCTGGTTCGACGTACATCGAGATGCATAGACACGCACCTTGATGAAAGATCTGACATATTCCCGCCAAGTTGGGCAACTATTGCTTCTTCTCTAAGTATCTTAGAGCATCTTCAATGAAAATGTAGATTGGGTGTGGATGTGCACCACTTAAGACTGAATAGACATTGAAACAAAAAAGTCATCTCAATGCAAATGTGTATTTCGAATGTTTAGCTGACATGGCGTGAAAAAAATAAACAATGTTTATTCTCAATGTGTATCTTCAAGACAATGCAATCCATAGCCAATTCTCTCTAAAATATACATAAAAAATAGTAAAATTTTAAAATAGAGAGCGCAACCTACATCGACCATTGGTGAGCATTTTTGAACTTCAATGTCTATTCCACTTAGAGCATCTCCAATGTGAATGTGGATTGGGTGTGAATGTGTGCCACATAGGACTGAATAGACATTGAGACAAAAAAGTCATCTTCAATGCAAATGTGTATTTCGAATGTGTCGCTGACGTGGCGTGAAAAAAATAAACAATGTCTATTTTCAATGTCTACTTTTAGACGGTGCAATCCATAGTCACGTAAGCAATTTTCTCTAATATATATAATAAAACTTTAAAATAGAAATGCAATCCACATTGACTATTGGAGAGCATTTTTGAACTTCAATGTCTTTTCAAGCCAATTAAAGCATCTCCAATGGTAAATGTGGATTGTGGATGTGAATTCATGCCACATCATCACCGTAGAGGATGTCCATCCTGCGTAGACTGAATAGACATTGAAGTTTAAAAACCTTTTCCAATGCACAATGTGGATAGCACTTGTGAAAACTATGTTTTTTCAAAAAAATTGTTAAATAAAATTTAACGAAAAAATATGTAAATTCTTAAGGCTAGGCTCGGCGCCGCACATGATGCCGCTAGCTAACCGATACTATCCCCAACTTAACCACATTCAACTCTTATAAGTGTGGGGTTTTAAATTAGAAGGCCTCGTCTTAGTTGTGGAGAGATCATCACTTATATACTTCATTGTAAAGTTTCATTTAATCGATGTGAGACTAGCTTTCGGTCTACAAATCTTCAAACAAAATATATTTATCTTTTAGTGTTATATATTATGAGGGCCGCTAAGGGCACCCCACTGTAGGCACCCGATTAATGAGGGCACTAACCAATTTACTCGGGGCACCCAAAAATTGGACCCGAAATATCCAAAATACCCCTCGTTCAAAACTCTCGCACCCCGCCACCACCACCAACGAACTCCTTGTGGAAGAACCCATTCGTTGAGGATCGACCATTGCGAGGATTCCCGGAAATCGTGTTTTCCGTCCGTCTCCGTGTGTTTCTCCTTCGTTGTAAGAGGTTTTTCCGGTTTGTAGGCTCGGGTGTTGGGCGATTTCGTCTCCAAACTAGGGCTCGGTTGAAGTTCGTCGAACACACACATTTGGCGCGAAATCGATCATTTGAAGGTACGTTTATAGTCTAATTAAGTTACATTTGGTAGAGTAGTTGTAATGTGTGTGTGGCGGTGTGTTCAATGGTTCCACTATTGGAAAATCACGGTTCTCGCCACACAGCCGAGAGAGTGTATTTTCTTGTCTCACCCAAACATGGCCGAGATGACGGAAGGTAAATTTTGGGCAACTTCTCCGTCTCGGCCGGGAAGGCCGGAAAGTTCACGGAGTCTCGATTACGAATGGCCGATATTACTTGTGTTATCTCGGCCAAGACATGACGAGAGGTACAATTAGTGTTAGATAATGTTGTGTCGGTGGTGTACAATCGAGAATGTACTCCTTCTCTCGGTTGTACAATGCCGAGAGGGTTAGAGTCGCCTCGGTCGGCACAAGACGAGAGTAAGGTGAATTGAATTGGTCAAGCCATGTCGGTGGTGTACAACCGAGAACGTTCAATTGCTCTCGGTTGTACACTACCGAGATATGTGACCCATTTTCGGTCAAGAGTGGTCGATATTATAGGTTGATTTACGAACCTGCTTGACCGAGACATCAGAAATGGATGAATTTGAACATTTTTTTTTTGTAAATTTTTTTTGGGTTTGTTCCATGCGCTTATATGTTGTACTGTTTTCAGGAATGGCTCGTTCGAAGGCGCCGGTGACTAGGGAGGAGGCTGGTGTTGAGGTGTCGAGGCCTAACCGGGGCGAGGCGGCGGAGACCCCGACAAACATCTTATCGGAAAGAGAAAGAGAAGGAGAATGAAGATGTTAAGGGAAATGCAAAGGTAGATGGTAATCGTGCAAGGTTAGAATTGCACGATGAGGTTCGAACATCGACGCTCGGCGACCTAAGGATCTTGTTGTTACCCGAGGGAAGAGGAGGGTCATGCATCGGAGTCTAGTAGCGGTGACTCATCGGGGGCCGGGAACACGACATAAACCGATCGTAATGTACACGGGAGTAGTAGTGGTGGGGCCGGCCATAATGAAGGAGAGCCAGAAGTGCATGTTGAAGTGCGTGCTCCTTTCCCCAGTGGTCCTATAGACGGGGCGTTGTTGAAGAGCTTTAAGGATCATGTCGCATTAGCAATTTAGAGCAATGAGGTAATTAAAATTTCATTGAACGGAGTAATTTAAAACTCATGGTTTTCACAAATATGACGAAATGTATTTTTTGTTGCGGAGAGTCCTGTTCTCAAGTGTATCAATCACGGAGCTCGATACAAGAATGAGATTTACGATCGTGTCACCCCGACACGACGGGACTTCAGAGGATTATTCAGCGTTCCGGGTTGAATACGCTGATAGACTGTTCATACCGCAAGGCCAACAAGGAGATTAACTCTGCATTCGTGGAGCGGTGGCAGCCGGAGACGAACACATTTCACTTACCTTTTGGTGAAATGTCTATCTCCTTAGAGGATGTGAGCTTCCTCCTGAAGATTCCTGTGACGGGCAAAATTGTGGCAGTGGAGAACTTTGAGAGGTACATGGAGGAATCTCGCTCGGACGCTATTAAGATGGTTTCAAACCTACTTGGGGTTAGTGTCGAGGAGGCCGAGTAGGAGGTGAATATCAGCAAGGGGCTCACGGTGCGCAAATGTTGGTTGAAGAGTCGATGGTGCCCCAAAGCTGGTTCGAGACCCACAAATTATCCTCCTGTGGAATGCACAAACTCGAGCGTACATGTTGTACCTTTTCTCCGCACCCTATTTGCCGATAAGAGTGGGCCTCGGGTGTCGATCGATTTCGGCTGAAGCTTCTTGAAGACTTGGACGACGCGGGAAAGTACGCATGGGGTGCGGCTGCGTTGGCCTACTTGTATCGACACTTGGGGTCCGCCACGATATTGCAAGTGTCTCGTTGCTGGCTACCTCACATTGTTTGAGGTTTGTTATAAAATAGACTTACATTCCTTTTGGTATAATAATTACGCCAACTTGCATTTGTGGACTAACTAACATTGTATGTATTTGCAGGGATGGGTGTACGACCATTTCAAACTTGGTCTCGCCACGCCCAATGCGAAATACATGGACTACGTGCAACCTCGTGTCTGCAGATGGATTCAAAAGCACGAGACCGTGGCGAATGTTGACAAGCTCGGATCCATTAGGAGAACCTTGGATAGATTGCGTCCAAGTGAGGTGAGATGGTTATCCATATCCTGTGATGAATGATGTTTTTGTATTTTTGGTTGCTAACAATGGTTGTTGCATTTTGATTACTTGGGACCCATATGTGAATTTCGGGGAAAATGGAGTTGTGCACGCGATGGCCTTTTACGGTGGGACGATCAAGTACATGGATGTGGTGGAGCCCTACCATCCAGAGAGGATTACGAGACAGTTTGGTCACGTGCAATCTATACCGGATCCTTGGTACCGTCCATTGGAAGCACACCGGGGCCCATCTACGAACAAATACTCGGTCAAGTATGGGTTCCAAGCAAGACAATTGGGAGCGATTGAGGAACCATTTGTTGGCTCCCGAAGTTCGTGGTGACAAGGCGAGATTCGAGTTTTTGGCTACACCGGACTACCGCCTTGGTTCCTCAAAGTGTCTCATCCCGTGATCACCAATCCGAGCCTTGAGGACCATGACATGGTCGCCACAACCATCGCGGACAACGAGCTACTGGAGGTATTGAAATGGTTATATGTATTATGCATGTATTATTCATCCCGATATGTTTTACATTAACACTAACCCGATTATTTTCATCGGCGTAATAGGCGTGCGTTGGACGCGGCATTGCGATGGATGGACCTCCCGCCGGAGTTGTGTACGCCCAACCGGCACAACCGCCACATCCGCCCCTACCGAAGAGAATGCTTGGGAAGGAGTATCAAAGGAATAATTTGAAGAAACCAAAGCAATGAGCAACGAGTGTTTGAGGAACATAGACATTTATTTTATTGTTTGGCCGAGACTAGTTGATGAATGTTTGATGAATATGTTTTACGACGGTTTTATGACAGCTTCATACGATTAAGTACATGGATGAATGGTTTATGACGTTTGGTAGAGTACTTGTATGTTTGATGAGTGATTTATGACAGTTTGGATCATTTGATTAATGTTCGTGGTGACATTTCGGACATTGTTTTACATTACTTGCTGTTCTACATTTGTTATAGTTGTATCTTGGTCAATTTTGGTTTAGAATACATGGTTTTTTTGATTCAGCGGGTGTCTCGGTCAAGCAGGTCCGACACTTATTTTGAATTGTCGCATCGACCAACCGACACAGCTTATTTGGATTCTCGATGAGGCCTTGCCGAGAATGTCGATGGATCCTATATTTTCCAATGTGTCGGTCACTAATGGACGAAACCTTTTGAGACTATCGGTGCCTCGTAACCGACATTATATCAATACGTTCGGCCACCGGTCGATGAGCTATTCTGTGCATTTGTTGAACATGGCGACCAAGTGCTCTCGGTGCGATGGTAACGAGATGGGTGTCAAACTCGCGGTTACTCATGGCCGAGAATCCCCGAGTATGGTCGCGCATATGTCGACGAGAGGCTTAAATTTCGGCATTGTGCGATCGAGCCGTCACGTTACTTCTCGGTGTAGTATGGCCGAGACTATACCGTCGGTCTCGGTCATTCAAGGCCGACACGTCACTTTCCACCGAAACTTAACTCATTATAGATCCTCCGTAACATTCAAACTAACTTTACAAGAATCAAAATCCAAAGAAGACAATTTGCACCGAAACTTAAATCATTATATATCAATATAACATTCAAACCCACTCTACAAGAATCAAAATGTACAACAATACAACAATTTGCACCGAAACTTAACTCATTGTATATCCATATAACATTCAAACTAACTTTCTAAATCTCAAAATGTACAACCATCAAGATTGCTAGGTACAAGTTTTACACTACGGTGTACCTAAATGCAACGGATATGGTGCCTTCATCGACAGATTGCAGGGGCGCGATATCTCGAAATTCAAATCCATCTCGCCAACCTTTCGCGAGTCCTCAACATACCGGTCCCACGATGGATATAAGGATGACAACGGTGCATTCACATGCAACTTCACTGTCGAGTGAACAAGTATAACATAGAAGATATTGTCACAAACCCGATCAGGGGGGAAGCATAACAATTCAAAAACATTCATAGAACTTACCCTAACCCAATGGATATTCCTGTCATTTATCATGGCAATGATAAGTCTGTTGTGCAACGACAACGGTGGAGTACTTCGTAGAGGTAGAAATGTCGAGGCACTCCCATGCGAGAGGTTTACAAGAATGACATTGAATGCAGTGGATACTAACAATCTCTTGTCTGGAAGTGTCAACCATTCTTTGAAAGATGCACCAACTTGATTATCTGGACAATGCACCGCAATCTTGACAGTCTCGTAACTCGTGCCAAGCACTTCCCGCCAAAGGTCTTCATACCCGATAATCTCATCATACATCCTTCTACGAACAATCCTCTAATCGTCTACATCGGCAAGTCCAAGCCCAGAGGCAACACACCGATATCCACAATTTCCATCGGCAACCACATCGATAGTGCCCTCAACATGTGGCAACCAATCCGGTTCTATGCAATGACCATAAGCCATGTTAGATGCACTTTGCGTGCGTCGATCGGCACGACGCATTTTAGGAACAACTTTGTTTTTCTTCTTCCTACTTGTAAATGCCTCTTTCGTGGAAAGCACGTACTCAAATCCGCTCGGCAATCTAGTCGTGGAATAATCGTCATTATCGTGTTTTCTCTTCGATCCTGCCTTGCCTCCGATTGAAGACTCCGGTGTCCTTCCCTTTGTCTTTATTTTCGTCGGCGACACTACACCCGATGTAAATGAAGGTCGACTAATCTCCCTGAGCTACTAAATAATCCCGAGTCGATCGTCCTCATCGGTGCAAGCATGAAACTATTCCAACACCCGTTCAATCTCATCGTGCACGTTGTATCCAGATCGATCCACAGGAGTCTCGTGTATCATACTCAACTTTCGCCCAAAACATGAATGTCCTCGAGAGGATGGACGACCCAAAGCAAATATATGATGGTTTAGCTCATGTGCACAGGGAAGGCCATGTGTGGTACGTATCTCGCAACCACAACGAGTGGAGTCATGACCAACATCATCTCCACGTGTCAATTCATCTCTAATTAGCCTAAGCGCCCGTTGAGAGACATAACCACGCAATCGTCGATATAACTCATCAATGTACTCTTGTTGGACCACATTCAAACTTAGCCCAAACGATGCCTTGATATTGTTGTGTTGGATTCTAAGGAGGCCATCAATCACATTCCACAAAGTCTCAAAATTTGCCTGACTGTTGCCAAGGTGTAGCTTCGAATGGAATGCGCAGACTCCACCTTCGCGTTGTTGTTTCCCCAAAGCGCATAATTTTATTTGTCCAAGCGGGGACAAAGTTCTTTTTGTAGTTCTTTACCCATGTGTTGTCCAAGTACTCAGTAAGACCCTTGACATTCCCAAACTCACAACGCAGGTCATTCATCCTAACTTCGAATAAGGCCTCCGAGTTGGCATACATCACGCTCGTCCACCTATCCATGAAACGCACAAAACCATCGTTCTCCCCAAACATCTTCTTAGTCTTGGCCAATACTACTTTGTTGATGTGCCAAGAGCAAAGGAGGTGGACGATGACGGAAATACTTCTTCAATGACACTAATAAGGGCTTGGTCCCTATCGGTAACAAACACGTCAGGTTTAGACCACCCATCCAATATGGATCTCAAGTTCTCAAGTGCCCAAACATAATTTGCATGACTCTCTGATGATATGAATGCAAAGCCAACGGAGAACGTCAAGTGCGTAGAAGTGATGCCAACAATCTCCAACAAATGCATTCGGTACATATTTGTCTTGTACGTGCAATCCATCAAAATCACCGATGAGAAACACTTTAGCAACTTTATTGAGTCGGGATGTGACCAAAATAAATCGGTGACAACATTCGTATCGGGATGCTTCCTATTGCAGGACATCCACTTATTTTTCTCGAGATGTGCAACATTTGTTGCATTTGAGTTCTCCCACCCGCATCCTCATTTCGGACTTTTTGTCTTACATTATATATTGTCTTCATTGTCGATACGTTTCTAACATCTATTTGCTTCAATGTATTTAGGATGTCTTTTGGCTTCACATTCCCTTTGTCATTTGCACCACAACCTCCTGCTCCTCCTTATCCAATCTTAGGCAAATGAATGACCGTCCAAATTTTTTGCGGGGTCGTGATTGTGCCTCCCACATATGACAAAGTGACATACCACAATGAGTCAAGCATTTTTCTTTACGTTGATAAGGAAAGCGCATCCACATTTCTTCGTACTGTTTGAGTCCTCGCATTTTCCTCTTCTTCATCATTTCTTGCTTTCAAAGAAATTTTGTCCGCTTTTCCCTTCCCCACTCTTTGAGACATTCCCTTATATGTTCCGGACCTCTTACACGCAAGTTTCACCCTTCCCCTGCGCTTAATGCCCCAGGCATCGAGCGCTTTGTCACTAGCACAAACATGTTCTCACGGCCTATCATTTGAAGCCATGAAATAGCCGCTTCTCTAGAGGGAATGGCCTACAAGGTGTAAACGTGTCCTTGTAGTCCGAAAATAAGGTAGAAACCGGCATTACTGCAATACAAACAAGTGTAACATTATAATCAACCAAAATGTACAAGCACAATCACAAAAAAACCCCAAAAAATAGGTTCTCGGTTGTACAGTCCGATACTTTAATCGGCGTCTAACTCACGCACGACCAGAGTTACTCGTAGTCTCGGTCGTCCCATACCGTGAACTATGTACACATCTCGGTCCTCTACGACCGAGACGTCGTTATACATCTCGATCTGCGAGGCCGAATCAATCGCGCACATCGACAAAAACTTCGAATAACCGCATAAAAAACATATTAAATTTGAAAAATTACTTCAAGTTCAACCTCCTCTTGCAAGTAGCAAAGTACAATCTTTCATTATATAGTGCGAACAAGTTCGGATTTGTCGAAATTACCAAACCCTACGTTGACAAACAAATCATCATTTCACAGTTTTACTCAAATTAACAGTTTCAACAAAGCATCTTATAATTGTCAAACATTGTTACCTCATTTGTCGGATGATGTCAAGTCGCAAGAATCGATAAACGCTCGCCAAACGCAATGTCGCTTTATGGTTCAATCTTGGTGGTGGGGTGCCCATGTTTCTTTCTCAAAATTGTTTGTGGGGTTTGAATCAATATATATACGGGGCAAAATGATTTTTTTCATTTTCATTTGGAATTTTTACAAATAACTTGGGTGTCTTCATTAAATGGTGGGGTGCCCTTAGCGGGCCTCTAAATTTTTATGTGACCTTTTTTTCTACCGGTCAATAGTTTACATATAACCTAAGAGTTGATTATAATTTTGTAAGTTACCGACTAAGATTTTATCGTCATTTTCGACGTTGCTCATGGCCTAACGGCAAGGCAAGTGGAACACGCATTACTCATAGAATGCATGCAAGAGAAACTCAATGAAGAATTTTTAAATCATCACTAAAACATAAGTCTGCAAATTCAAATATTTAAACGGCAAAAAAGAACTAAGAAGAACCAAAGTATGCCACTCAACCTTTTTCCAGACTTATGAAGATTGACAGCACTGAAGAAAAGGAAAACTCACAGCTGTTGGTGCCAAATAAAATATATAGGCAATTCTTCACAGCTGGATATTAGATTTTGAATTGTTTAAACAGGCGCATCCATAGCGACATCAGCGTGAATGCACAAATTGAAATACAACATAATAGAAAAAAATAACACAGTTAGTCGAGGTCAAGAACATCAGAGAAGGATAATTATCAAATGATAAAACCAACAAGAAGATCTGCATGCAGCAACCTCATGATTCATAAGTTCATAATTCGCGCAGCACATAAGATTCAAGAAATACAAGCAAAGCACCTTCACCTAAATTGTAATCACAACACAAGATATAGTAAAACGAGTACAAGCTAATGTAAACGTTGCAATAAAAATAGTAAAATAAACATAAGAAAGATGGAGAAAACATAAATAGCATCAGCACCTACTGTGCTTCAATTGGAGGACTGGAATCGTCGACATCAGGTTTAGCCACATCTTCGGCTCTCCTGCTGTTATCATCAGCCTCAAGCACATCATCCATCATATCATCTTCTCCAACATTGATATCTTCTACGTCGTCTTCGTCATCATTATTTCCAGGGATTTTCCTAGTCTTAGGGCCGTGCTCAAGCTGATGGGTCTCAAGCTCTTTGTCCATTGTTTCCTGGAGATTCATCACATTATTGTTCCTCCTATTCCTAATATTTTGCCACCTTTCTAGATCTTTTTCAACATTAGCAAAGCACTGTTCCCCAATCTGCTTTTGATAACCTGAGAGCTCCTCCCTTCTAGCAGTCTTCCATTCTTGGAAAGTCTAAAATATGAAATACAATTTTTTCAAAATTAGTTCAAAAGGGAAATAGGAACAAACTTCTTTAGGCCATCCTAAAGCCTAAAGTAGGCAAAAGAAGTCTAAAGTGGGACCTGTTCTTTGTTCTCCTCGATTAATGCGGCATCTTCATGTAATGGTTTTGTAGGCATGTAATATATTGGTGGCTCTTCCTTGGTCCTAAAAATAAAATCCATGAATAATCCAGCAAAAGTCAGCATCTAAAAACAAAAGCTTCCTTAAGAGTACATCTAGAGTTTGGAAACTGAAAGTATCTAGTTGGCAAAACCCAACACTATTGACACAATCAGAAACTTATCTTCGTCTCAAAAAAATTGTGAATACGACACACTTTTGGACGAAGATTGAAATTAACCTGCAGCCAAAAAGATGAAATACTTCAGAAAATATGAAGTCATTTACTACAGCCAAATATCAGAGAAGATGGAATATAACAAAAACTGCACAATTATCTCAATGTACCTTAAAAAATTGCAAAGCCTTTTGTGGTGCTCACTCCACTGAAGAAACAGTAGCTCCAATTTCTTCTCTTCTGCCTTGGCAGCTACCCGTGCTCGAAGAGTCTGCAACAAAATTTTGAAGAATAAATTACAATTCACTTAAAAGTATATACTTCAGAATTACATACCGAAAAAAATACAAGGAATAATTTAAAACAGACCATATCCCGCCTCCGATTCTCAGCAATTTTTTCACGCTCTTGCTGTCTAAGCCTTTCGCTCTCCTCTCGTGCCTTTTGCTCAGCCTGCACAGTTGAAATGAATTAGCAAAATCACATATCCTCTCTGTCCCGCATTTAAGCATAATTAAAAAAGGAAAGCCATCAATTACGAGTCCACATCAACAGTGCACTAATCTCTAATGACTTAATAAAATTTTGAACTTTAACCTATCAATTAAATCAGCTGGACAAAAATTTTGGCTCAAGATGGAAAGCAACAAAACTAGAAGACGATAAGTTGATTCATTCAGATCCAAATGCCTGACAACCATGTACATACATAGCATACTAAATAGAGTCTGCACGTATCAATGCTGCAAATAATGTACCAAACAGTTTTACAACTTTATCAATACCAGTCAACTGTCATTAGTTCCAGTTTCCTCTTCCATGAATGAAGCCGACAATTCGAGACGAAAACAATTAATAAAGTAGGTCATTTGAAAAGGGAATTTCAAATGAAAAGAAGTATGATGTTAATTACTCACTCTCTTTAAAGAATCTGACCTCCGCATGTAAGCTTCAGTAGATGACAATTGACTGTCTTCCTTTCGGAATTTCTGAAACAAAATAAACAAAAAGGCAGCAAACTATAACTCCAAACCTTGGTAAAATAGCCAAATCATGATATGAAACTGTGTACAATATGAAAAAATGACAAAATCACATGGAAAGCATTGCCAAAACAAAGTACTCAAACATTATTAAGACACTTCATCCCAAGTGGAATAAGAATGAACTGGCTTCAAAAAAAAAAAAAAAAGAGAATGAACTGACATTAACATTTTCATCAATTTCTTATATATAGTGATGCAAATATTCACAAGCTCACACAATTAGGGAGAAACAAAAATCATTTCTAAAGCACAACCACCAAAAGCATGACATAGAAAACAAATAAATGAAAGACCAAATAACCTAATGAATCAACCCAACAGGTATTCTGCAAAATACAAATACAACCCTAGATCATTAGAAGCCCATAACACATTCGAACATAAATGATCGGAAAGAGACCCAAAGGTATCTTCAAAAGTTCTATCAATCATCTCCCAATCAACGTGAGCACGTGAAAGCAAGAAATAGCAAAACTTATTTTCCATGCTCTTGCAGATGAAAACATCATATATCAACCCAGAGAAAAAGAAACTCCTAGTGGGGATTAAGAGGCATCAATTTTCCTTTGCTCCTAGTGCAAAATGTCATCGCCAAGCACCTAAGATGAGATAAATATCGTCAACAAAACAACATTCTCGCTAGAAACAAAATCAAATTTACCTCCTGCAATGAGAACTGCATCTGGGAAAAAAATAAATGGGTACTTGCGGTCTCTCAAACTCTTCTATTTTTACGCTCAACACTATCAATCTCTATAAAAATGAGCTTTGCAAACTGTGGCTTGAAGAACATGTACAAACCTGATGAAAAGTCACTTAATGGAGATAGCACTAAAATATGTTTCCAGTCATTAAGAATTGAAAATTTATTTTCATCTAACAATTTGGTCTTTTAAAATTCATAATTTAAGTTGAGTTAGATGAACTCAATGTAGGGATTTTTGCGAAATGTCAACACTATGGAGAACTATAGATATATTCATTTGAATGGTAGCGACTTTAAGTTTCCTCAAGACACATTAAAGAAACATGTTATTTATGGTATTTTATGTCCTTTCTCATGTTATACCTAAAATCTTAAGTTTATTGAGTTCAATTTTAATGGCGTTCATCTTTTTTTACACTATTTCCTTAGGCAATTTGTTAGAATTCACTCATAAAAGAAAGAGAAATCCTTGGGAGAACTAACGATTGAGATAGTTGAGATAGACATTTTTTCCTTCAAATTCAAGAATCTTTGGCTTTAAGGTTGGAAGGATTTGCAAACAAGGTTCACCTGGGCTTTCACGGCTTAAAATTATGAGACAATTTAAAACATACTTGTCTTTGAAGTGCAACGGTTCACTTGCGTTGGCAAATGCAGACTTTGCAGTTGGAGAGGCAACGAGTGCAACGCATTGTAGAAGAACAAAACATAGACAATCAAAAAGACAAAAATATATGGGGGAAGATAACAACTATCATGGTTTTAAAAATTGACAAAACCCCTAGAATTTCGACGAGTTTTGTCGATTTTTGAAAGAAGTGAAACGAAATTCATGTGAAAAGAAATGTTAAGATTTGTCGAAAAATTCAATATCATTCGGTGAAGTTCAACACAAATCAGGGAAGTCCTACCAAACAGTGGCAAAAATTGTAAAACTTTCATAACTATGTGGAAATTTCGGGAAGTTTTTGCACAACTTCCCCTCATCGAATTAACACACATTCCTAAATTTGAAGTGGGTGAATTACAAGACGAAGTCGGACTTTTGAACCTTGCTAATTATATGTGAGGAAATTTGAAACCACACCTAGAGAACAATGACAATGAAAAAGGCGATCAGGCAAACAACGATTGGTAGATGAGTTCTTAAAGTGGCGGTTGTCTCTAAAATGGAAGGGCAATATATATGATGGAGACAAAAGGGTATACAACAACAACAACAACATAGCCTCGGTCCCAAATTAAGCGGGGTCGGCTACATGGATCAAACTTTTCCATTGTGCTCGATTAAGTGCAATTGATGGTGAGCTTTGCAAACCATTCGAGTTCCTCCTAATTAATGCATCCCATGTTAACTTTGGTCCGCCCCTACCTCGTCGAATTTCTACAGTTTCTATTGAGTTAAGTTTTCTAGTTGGAGCATTTGTAGGCCGTCTTTGCGGTGACCAAACCATCGCAACCGCCCTTCCCTAATCTTTGTATCAATTGGTGGTACTCCTACTTGTCTTTGAATTTCTATATTTCTTACTCTATCTATACGAGTTTTACCACACATCCACCTAAGCATCTTCATTTCGCTACGTTCATTTATGTATGATTGCATTTAATGGATGTATAGAAACAATCAAGTAAATATTAAAAGATAATAAGCGATAAAATCTTATCTTAAAGAGGCAAGGTGAGAAAATAATGTTGGCATGATTAGCATCTCCCAAAGAAAAGTCGTGTTTTCTAAAAAAAAACAATAAAGGACATAAAAAATAAAAAACCCAACAAAAAATCTTCACAAAAATGGACTCCGCAATATGGGGAACAAAATCTTCTCAATGGCAAAGGAAGAAATCAATACTAGGAGGCTAACGTACATAGGTTGTTAAGGACCACATTTACAACTTTAATCAAAGTGGGAGCATTAACTACATATGCCAAGGACAATAAACTAGAAAAGTTATTTGTGGCTAATGCAAAATTGATCATAACAACTAACAAGGTGAAGCAAGTACATCTAAGGTGAACCTAGAAGTCATTTATTGCAACAATTCTTAAATTGACAAGCAACAACAACAACAACAACATAGCCTCGATCCCAAATTAATTGAGGTCGGCTACATGGATTTAAACTTTTTCATTGTGCTCGATTAAGTACAATTGATAGTGAGCTTTCCAAACCATTCAAATCTCTCATAATTAATGCATCCCATGTTAACTTTGATCTACCCCTACCTCATCGAATTTCTACGGTTTCTATTGAGTCAAGTTTTCTAGTGGAGACATTTTTAGGTCGTTTTTGCTTAGGTGATCAAACCACCGCAACGGCCCTTCCCTAATCTTTGTATCGATTGGTGTCACTCCTACTTGTCTTAAAATTTATACATTTCTTATTCTATCTACGAGTTTTACCACACATCCACCTAAGCATCGATAGCAACCCAATTTCTTCGGGCTTGAAGGCGGGGCCCATCAAGAAGATGTATCACAGATGCGATCGAAAGGTACGAGATCAACTCAAGCACGTGCGAGTAGAGTAAGTTCTAGTAGGTCTAGAAGTGTCTGCGTATAAGAGCAGTAGTATGGGTTGAGTGAGGTAGTATAAGAGATGTGGTTATGCATCTCATGAGGCATTCTTTGAGAGTTATTGTAAATTGGGGTAGACCTTTTGGTCTTGGGAGAAAAGGTTGTTACTCTTTCTCATTGAGTTCTTAGTGCTCTTAGTGTTTGTAATCCTTGTTTCGTTCTTTCATTATCAATAAACTCACTAGGCGACCCCTTTTCTCATCACAATCTACGCGGGACCTCATCATTGGTATCAGAGCATCCTTGCTATGGCGCCTAAGGGAGACTCTCGAGTTGATGTACTAGAAGCCGGATGAAGAAGACAGAGATCTCGATGGGAGAGATCAGATCTGCAGTTGATGCGCAACGATCCACCATGGAATCGCAGTTCTGCAGATCTGCAGTTGATGCACAAAAGATGGAGGCTCTGCTTCAACAACAAAGGCTTGTGTGGGGCGGTTCTCCACAGATCAGAGAGTCTAGTGGCGCGAAAGGGCCAGATCCACCTGATCCAAGGTTGCGGCTGGAAACTTGATGGCGAAGGGAGTCCAGATCGAATTGGGGGTCCGTATCGTTCGGTCCGAGATGCGAAAGATTAAGATGCCCGCATGCGGCTAGGAGTTGTTGGTGTGGTTGAATCAGGCGGAACACTATTTTGCGCTTCACGAGATGACGGAAGCATCGAAGATTCGTGCGGCTTGGATCTGTTTAGTCGGCGCCGCCTAGATCTCGCTAGAAACGAAAGAACTCGAGATATCGTTCGAGAGTTGGCCTGATCTGCATGTTCAGCTATGTCATAGGTTCACGGATGCGACCCCTCTATACCTTCATCAACAATTTTTTTCCATTAAGCAAAAGACGACCGTAGCGGAGTATAGCAATCAATTTGAGTTACTATCCTTGGATACGAAGGGGTTTACCAGAGCTGTACAAGATCACCATATTCATTAATGGCCTGACGGACCGCATCCGCCAGAAGATGATGGTTAACCCACTAGCAACATTCCAGGATGTGGTGGAGAGAGCCGATCGATCGAGAAGAAACTCAATGAAGGAGATGGACTCGGTTTCGAAAGCACAACTAGTGCCACAAGCCCACGTCATTCGGGCCAGCCCAATAAGTCTGATAGGCGCCCAACCACGTAGGTTTCTCATACTATTTCTAGGTCCTCCAAAAGCCCACAATCCATGACAAGCCAAGCCCAACTCATCTATGAGCTCAACAGCCTAAGTCCAACCCATCGTCCTCAGGGTCCACGGTTTAAATAATCGACAAACTTCACCGAAGTTCAGGCAAAGTTTGTCGATGTTGAGGTGAGCGAAGCGAAGTTCAAAGGCGATTGAAAAATTGTAAAACTTCGACTCAACTTCGACCGAACTTCGAAAACATTGATGGAAGTTCATAAAACATGAAGTAAAATTGTTATGTTTCGTGGATGTCGAACGAACTTCATCGAAACTTCGAAAACTTCGACTATGCTAAAAATATACTTAAAATTTTGAATATCTTCCGCTAACACGAGTTTTATGCATTATTGTTGTATGATTAAGTATATTCCTAACATCTCTACGAAGAAACTTGAGTTTTCTAACTTTAAAGTGAAATTCCGTAAACTTTCGTACATCGTCGAAATTAACTTCCTCGAATAAATTCCGAATTTTAAGTGAGCGAAGTCATAGGCGAAGTCGAAGTTTCGAACCTTGTCAGGGTCTACGAGTCCTAGTTCTTCAAAGAATGACTAACCTCTGTGTCTCCACCCGAGTTCAAACGCTTGACGAAATCGGAGGCGTTGGCTCGTCGAAAGTTGGGTTTGTGCTACCGTTGTGATAAGAAGTGGCATGCCGCACATTGGTGCAAGCCTAAAGTGTTGAACGTGATGTTGGTAAATGATAATACAGGCGACGAGCATGGTGAGTCCCCTCCCGAGAGTCCTGAAGACAGGCTAAATGCACTGTTATGAAGCTCTTAGCTCATGCACTAGACGGTGTGCCAGACCCTCGTACGATTAAGGTTCATGGAGTGGTGAAGGGCAAAGAGGTAGTGATTCTCATAGATTGCGGCGCCTCTCACAATTTCATTACCCCAGCTTTGGTGAAATCTTTGAATCTTCAAGTGTCCCCAACTACGGCGTATGGCCCCGAAGTGGGGGGTGGAGCACGTCTTTCGAGGTCAGGTGTGTGCAAAGAAATGGCCGTTCCTTTCCAAGACCTCACTATGACTGTGGATTTCTATCCTATTGGTATGCGAAATTCTGATCTCATTTTGAGCATGACATGGTTGAAGTCATTGAGCATCACCACCATTGACTGGTCCAACCTTACCGTGTATTTTGATGTGAAGGGCAAGTGTGTGGGTGTGAAGGGCGATCCATCCCTACATCGTGCGTTTGTGTCCTGCAAGTCTATTCAGCGTTCGATGGAGGATGATTTAGGGTGTTTTTTGGTGGAGTGCTACAATACGGTTTGGCGCCATCCCCCGAGGTTGAGTCGATTTTAGAGCCTCATGTGTAGACCATCTTGAACACTTTCCTGGAGTTATTCACTACTCTTGTAGGGTTGCCACCTCCTTGTAATTGTGATCACGAAATTACGCTAAAGGAAGGAACAGATCCTGTGCGTGTGCAACCTTATCGCTACCCCCATGTGCAAAAGTTTGAGATTGAGAAGATGGTTGCGGAAATGTTGGAAGCGGGCATCATTCAACCGAGCAATAGTTCTTTCACTAGCCCAGTCTTGTTGGTCAAAAAGAAGGATGGGAGTTGGATATTATGTGTGGATTATAGGGCTTTAAATAAAAACACTGTCCCGGATCGTTTACCTATCCCTTGTTGGGGCATTTGCCCTAGGTCAATCCATTAACTGTCTTTATGAATTCTTTTAGTTAATAAAACAGATGATTTCATTTGATGTTTATTATAATTAATTTGTATGTTTACATTATAATAAGATCCATGGGTATTTACAGAAATATCCTAAATGTCCCTAGTCGATCATTATACTAGGAAGTATAATGAATTAAGACTAGTGTGAGTCTTGATTGATGATCATATGATGATTATACGTATAGGGATACGAATCAAGATCACGAGTACTTGTTAAGGAACAAAGTCTTGGACCGACCCGCTATTAGAACATCACATGGATTAAGTCATAGTTGTTTCTCATGATAGGTACATTTTTCGGTCCCTTTGACTTGAGATTACAGAGACTTCAACATTAGGAACACGGTGATTTGACACAATCAAACGTTGTCTTTAACAGGACGATTACAAAGGTTGTGATTGGTTATTGTGTGAGCAATGTGATGAAGTTGTGTAATCGAGATAGAATTTGTCCCTCTCATATAAAAAGAGATATTCAAGTAGATTCCTCGATGTGTTAGGCTGTTAAAAGGCCTAGTCTAAGTGAATTGATATTGATCAATGTCACTTGGATGTTTTCGATCTACCTAGAGATCGAGACTAGTACGATTGAACATGTTGGATGACAATTTCATGCCTTATGTTTGATCAAAATGATATCGTGTGACAAAAGGATGTTATATATACTATTGATTAGGTTGTATCGATTTGATATTCGTACAACTTGGGTAGTCATAATGTCTTGCTAGAGGCCGCTTATGACTTGTATACCAAAATGTGTTTTGGTACACACGCCAACGTTGTATGAGCCTATTGGGTTGCACACTAAGAATGGTTTTGCGAGATTTTAAGATGGTTGAGAAAAACGAATTTTATATGATAAAATTCATGACAGAAACGTCTTTGTGGTGTATTACGCTTATACTTCTTTAAGTAGGGGTATATGTGTAATTTACTTAACCGTCTATATACAAGAGTTGTATAAATAGACGCTTTAAGTTAGAACACACGTATGAAAGATTAAGGGTCGAAACTCTATTTTCGTTTCAGAAACGAATTAGGGTTTTCTGGTACGCTCTGGATCGTTTTGGAGAGAAACAAAAACGATTTGGTATTCTCTCAAAGCTAGCACTTTGAATCTCGGTCGCCGTTCGTGTGTGGACTGCTAGTAGAGGGTGTCGTCGTTGGCAGCGCCTTAGAGATCGATCAACCTTCAGAAAGGTATATTGCGACCGAGGTATGATTAAGGTTTCATGGTTTAAACGTTTTTAATGGAATTAGATTCAAATCATGTTAGGGTTTTTGTCAAAATTGTTTTTGTAATTTTCGTTGCGTATGAACCCCAAAACTCAACAGTGGTATCGAGCCTTCGAGTTCGATTCCATTAAATTCATTGCATGTTTTCTTCGATATATACATGATATATGATTGAAAACATGTTAATAGTTGATGTATATGTGATATACATAAGTTTTTGTGAGATTTATTATCATGTTTTGTGTATATGATACATATATTCGTGATTTAATTGAAATCGATTTCGTACATGCTAGTAATCATGTAAGGTTAATTCGAATAATTTTTAATGAATTGAATTTCGTGTTCTGTGATCCATGACACCATTAGGTATAATCTTTATTTTTCGTCTACTGATGCATGGATGAAATCTCTGTAATTCAGTATGCATATTTAGGTTACATTGTTTTAAGTTTCTTAAATTGTATAAGTCTTAATATTAATTGAAACTAATATGATTAGGTACGATTGGGATAGTAGTTCATGATTCAATTACATGTTTGTGATTATTCGAATGAGGACCGAAATTGCAAATAATTATTTTTTGAAATTATTTATTTATCTTGTTATATCTATTCTGTTATTAAATTTCTATTTGATAAGAGATAGGTAACAAATTAGATTAAGAGATATTAGCAAAATCGGTTTCGTTATCCCTATTGGATAGGAGATAAATATCGAGAATTTTGTTATTGGTGATATGCTAGGATTCAAATATCTTAAGTCCTAATTGGATTAGGATAAGATGATTAGTTAGATGTGGGCCCGAGTTAATTAAAATGTTTTAATTGACTTAATTTTGGATAAATTAAGGGGTTAATTTAGGATAATAAAATCAGCAAAAAATATGATTTTCTATAGCGAATTTTAATTTTCGGAATTGAAATTCGTCTCCTAAAAAAAAAAAAAAAACAGGTGCCCCCTATTCCCTCGCTCCTTGACATTGATCGGCAATGACCGGAATTTGTCTAACTAATCCTAGCGCACTAAATTTTTTTATTAGTGATCAGTATAAAAATTTCCAAATTGTTTAGTGATTGAACAAATCAATAAAATATATGATATTTCATTGTTTACATAAAATCACTAAAACTGAATAAAATCTCTCTATTAAATTTTAAGTCTCGTGCCATCCATTTTAAATACTTGTCAAGGCCTCAATCACACTAATATAGTTTCAACCATAGCTAGGGTGTATTGTGTTATCTTGGTGAGACAAGTTGGGTAAGAGTTACCTAATTGTTTAAAATGGTTCGACTTAATAAAGCTATCAAAATAGTTTTGAGCTTTAGGCACATGATGAGATAAAAAATATGCTAAGACATAAGATGTCCCGTATCTCATAAAAGTATCTAAAATTACATAAGATGTAATTGGTAACTGTTACCTACCTAAATAATATAGTTCTGTGTTTCATGCTATAGTTGTCATAAAATTAGGTGAAATATGAATTTTAGTCCCCTAAATAAACAGTATGTTTTAGGAGGGTTGTTAATTTAGTAGGAGTCTATTCCTCTATACTAAAATAAACTTTGCGTAATCTTTATTGTAGATCAATGGCCTATTCAAGTAATAATAATCCCCTGTCATGCGATCCATCCTTGAGAAGGATAAGCTATCTGGGACTAACTTTCTTGATTGGTTTAGAAACTTGAGAATCATTCTAAAGCATGAACGCAAGTTGTATGTCCTGGATGCTCCAATCCCGAGGACCCACCAGCCCAATGCTACGAAAGTTTGTGAAGGATGCGCATAATAAGCATGTCAACGATTCTACCGATGTTGCATGTATTATGCTTGCAACTATGGCTCTGAACTTCGAAGGACATGGAACTAATGGAAGCCTACGACATGGGTATGTAATGCTAAAGGAAATGTTCCAACAACAAGCTAGGCAAGAAAGGTTCGAGACAGTCAAGAACCAACATTCTTGCAAGATGACTAAGGGTGTGTCGGTTAGTCCTCATATTTCGAAGATGAAGGGCTATGTTGACCATTTGATAGACCGGATTTCCCATAAGCCAAGAGTTGGCTACGGATTTGATCTGAATTCATTACGGAGAGTTACTCACAATTTGTGATGAACTACAATATGAATAATATGGAGAAATCAATTTCGAGTTGCATTTGATGCTCAAAATTGCTGAACAAAATATCAAGAAACCCTCTAGTAATGTGTTGATGGTCCAAAAGGAAAAGGAAATGAAGAAGAAAGGCAAAGGCAAGGCTAAAGTTGTTAAGGCCGTTGTCGCACTTTTTGTCGCAAAGCCTGTGGAACAAGTCAAGCCCGGCCACTGTTCTGCTTCAAAACACCCAAAAGAAAAGGAAGGAAATTGTCATTTGTGTCATGCGCCTGAACATTGGTTCGGAAATTGCAAACTCTATCTAGAAGATCTAATGAAGAAAAAAGGTAGTGCGACTACCACTATAGGTATTTATGTTATTGAAATTAATTTATCTACTAGTGATTCTTGGGTATTAGATATCTGGGAATGTGGATCTTACATTTGTATAAATGTGCGAGAGACTCACCGAAGTAGAAAGTTGAAGAAATGAGAAGTCATCCTCTGCGTAGGGAATGGAGCAAGAGTTGTTGCCCTAATTTGTTGGATCATATGACTTAGTCTTACCTAGTGGGCTTATTTTAACTTTAAATAATTGTTATTTTGTGCCTGCCTTGAGCAGAAACATCATTTATGTTTCATGTTTGGATATGGATGGTTTTGATTTTATTATTGCGAATAATAGATGTTCCATTTCTCGTAAAGGCATATTTTATGCAAATGCTGATTTGTGTGATGGTATTTATATTCTAAGCATGAAAAGGTCCATTGATACTCCGGTCTTTAACATAAATACAAAGAGATTCAAGTCAAATGATTTGAATCAAACCTATCTTTGGCATTGTCCTCTTGGGCACATAAATGAGAAACGGATAACGAAGCTCCATAAAGATGGACTTCTAGATTCATTTGATTTAGAAACATATGAAACGTGCTTATCTTTTTTACTAGGCAAGATGACTAAAAGTCCCTTTCTTGGACATAGTGAAAGGGCAAGTGATTTATTGGGTCTAATACATGCGATGTATGCGGTCCTATAAACACAATGGCTAGATGAGGTTATCGTACTTCATTACATTTACGATGATTTCGGCGAGATATGGTTATATATATCTTATGAAACATAAATTTGAATCATTTGAGATGTTTCTAACGTTTCAAAATGAAGTGCGGAATCAACTTGGTAAAACTATCAAAACACTTCGGTCAGATCGAGGTGGTGAATATTTGAGCCAAGAATTTAATGATCATCTTAGAAATTGTGGGATTGTCTCCCAATTGACTCCACCAGCAACTCCACAATGGAATGAAGTTTCTGAAAGGAGAAATCGAACCTTATTAGATATGGTTCGATCTATGATGAGTCATGCGGATCTTCCATTATCCTTTTGGGGTTATGCATTACAAACTGTAACTTTCACTCTAAATCGAGTTCCTTCTAAAGCGGTTGATAAAACACCATATGAGATATGGTACAGGAAGAGACCCAGTTTGTCTTTCCTTAAGATTTGTGGTTGTTACGTAAAGCGACAAGTCTCAGAAAAACTAGCACCTAAATTTGACAAGTGTTTATTTGTAGGGTATCCTAAGGAAACAAAAGGATATTACTTTTATAATCCCGCTGAGAACAAAGTGTTTGTTGCTTGGTATGATGTCTTTATGGAAAAACAGTTTATTTCAAAAGGCACTAGTGGGAGAGAAATAAATCTTGAAGAAGTTCAAGAATCACAGATAAACACTGAACCGCTCCGGAAGTTCAACAACATTCTGAACCAGTAGAACCTCCACAAGTGACACAAGGCCAACGTAAATTTGGTACGGTAAGACATGAGCCAGAGAGATTTGGATTTCTCATTACTGATAGTCGTGATGTGTTGCTTATGGATCAAAATGAGCTCACCGCTTATCAGGAGGCTATGTCAGGACTAGACTCAAATAAATGGCTAAGTGCCATGAACTTTGAGATGCAATCCATGTATGATAACCAAGTTTGAAACTTGGTTGACTTACCTGAAGGTGGTAAGACCATTGGATGTAAATGTGTTTTCAAAAAGAAAACTGACATGGATGGCAAAGTGCATACTTTTAAAGCAAGACTTGTAGCAAAAGGTTTCGAGGCATACTCAAAGTGTTGATTATAATGAAACTTTTTCGCCAATAGCCATGCTTAATTCCATAAGAATTTTAATTGTCATTCTTTGCATATTATGACTATGAGATATGGCAAATGGATGTAAAAACAACATTTCTTAATGGAAAGTGCTTGAGGACGTGTATATGACACAACTTTGAAGGTTTTATACATCCCGAGAATTCTAGAAAGGTATGCAAGCTTCAAAGATCCATTTATGGATTAAAGCAAGCTTCTCGGAGTTGGAATCTTCGTTTTGATAAAGCGATCAAGGATTTTGGTTTTATTAAGAACGAAAATGAGCCTTGTGTATACAAGAAGGTCGGTGGGAGTGTAGTTGTTTTTACGGTATTGTATGTTGATGATATCTTACTCATTGGAAATGACATCCCAACATTGCGAGAATGTCAAGTCTTGGTTAGGGAAGAGTTTCTCAATGAAAGACTTAGGAGATGCGACTTATATCCTAGGGATAAGGATCTATAGGGATAGATCTAAGAGGCTAATCGATCTAAGTCAGAGTGCATACATAGACAAAGTCTTGAATAGGTTCAGTTTGCAAAACTCTAAAAGATGATTGTTGTCAATGTCTCATGGCATAAGTCTCAGCAAGATTCAATGTCCTAAGACAAATGATGAGCGATACCGTATGAATAAGATTCCATATGCATAAGCTATTGGATCTATCATGTATGTCATGCTATGCACTCGACACGATGTATCATATGCTTTGAGCACTACAAGCAAATATCGGTCGAGATCCTGGTGAGAGTCTTTGGATAGCAAGTATAGAACATCCTTAAATACTTAAGAAGGACTAAGGAAGTGTTCTTGGTCTATGGAGGTTTTGAAAATGATCTAGTTGTAAATGGTTACACAGATGCAAGTTTTCAAAGCGATATAGATGATTTTAGATCGCGATCTGTATATGTGTTTACTTTGAATAGGGGTGCGATGAAGTTTGGAAAAGTTCGAAGCAAGAGGCGTGGCGAGATTCTACAATGAAAGTGAGTATATTACGGCGTCGATTCAAACAAAGGAGGCGGTTTGGATCAAAAAGTTCATTTCGAACTAGGTGTGGTTCCAAGTATTGCTAACCCTGTTTGTTTGTATTGTGACAATAACGGAGCAATAGCACGAGGCCAAGGAACCTAGATCACAACACAAATCCAAACATATACTCGGGCGTTTTCATCTCATCGAGAGAAATTATTGAGAGGGGAGACGTGAAGATTTGCGAGTACCCTATCGAATACAACGTTGCGGATTCATTGACAAAAGCTCTTCCACAAGCAAAACATTATAGTCATGTTAGATCATTAGGCATTAGATGCATGTATGATTGGCCCTAGTGCAAGTGGGAGATGTTGGGGTATGTGCCCTAGGCCAATCCATTAATTGTCTTTATGAATTCTTTTAGTTAATAAAAAAGATGATTTTATACGTTGTTTATTATAATTAATTTGCATGTTTACATTATAATAAGATCCATGAGTATTTACAGAAATATCCTAAATGTCCCTAGTCGATCTTTATACTAGGAACTATAATGAATTAAGACTAGTGTGAGTCTTGATTGATAATCATATGATGATTATACGTATAGGGATATGAATGGAGATCACGAGTACTTGTTAGGGAACAAAGTCTTGGACCAACCCGCTATTAGAACATCACATGGATTAAGTCATAGTTGTTTCTCATGATAGGTATATTTTTAGTCCTCTAACTTGAGATTACCAGAGACTTCAACATTAGGAACACGGTGATTTGACACAATCAAACATTGTCTTTAACTTAGGACGATTATAAAGGTTGTGATTGGTTCTTGTGTGAGCAATGTGATGAAGTTGTGTAATCGAGATAGAATTTGTCCCTCTCATATAAAGAGATATATCCAGTGGATCCCTCGATGTGTTAGACTGTTAAAAGGCCTAGTCTAAGTGAATTGATATTGATCAATGTCACTTGGATGTTTTCGATCTACCTAGAGATCGAGACTAGGACTATTGAACATGTTGGATGACAATTACATGCCTTATGTTTGATCAAAATGATATCGTGTGACAAAATGATGTTATATATACTATTGATTAGGTTGTATCGATTTGATATTCGTACAACTTGGGTAGTCATAATGTCTTGCTAGAGGCCGCTTATGACTTGTATAAAAAAATGTGTTTTGGTACACGCCAACGTTGTATGAGCCTATTGGGTCACACACTAAGAATGGTTTTGCCAGATTTTAAGATGGTTCGAGAAAAACGAATTTTATATGATAAAATTCATGACAGAAACATCCTTGTGGTGTATTACACTTATACTTCTTTAAGTAAGAGTATATGTGTAATTTGCTTAACAATCTAACCGTTTATATACAAGGGTTGTATAAATAGACGCTTTAAGTTAGAACACACGTATGAAAGATTAAGGGCCGAAATTCTATTTTCGTTTCAGAAACCAATTAGGGTTTTTTGGTACGCTACTGGATCGTTTTGGAGAGAAACAAAAAAGATTTGGTATTCTCTCGAAGCTAGCACTTCGAATCTTAGCCGCCGTTCATGTGTGGACTGCTGGTAGAGGGCGTTCGTCGTTGGCAGCGCCTTAAAGATCGATCAACCTTCAGAAAAATATATTGTGACCGAGGTATGATTAACTTTTCATGGTTTAAACGTCTTTAATGGAATTAGATTCGAATCCTGTTGGGGTTTTTGTCAAAATTGTTTTTGTAATTTCCGCTGCGTATGAACCCCAAAACTCAACATCCCCAACATTGATGAACTCCTGGATGAACTGCATGGGGGCAGCCTTCTTCTCCAAGTTGGACCTTCGATCAGGCTACCATTAGATCAAGGTCAAGGCACCTGATGACTGATGTACACAAGACAGCCTTTCGCACCCATGATGGGCACTTTGAGTTCTTAGTCGTGCCTTTTGGCTTGTCAAATGCTCCAGCCACCTTCCAATCTTTAATTAATTCCATCTTTAAAGAGCTTCTACGCAAAATCGATCTTGGTCTTTTTCGATGATATATTGGTCTATAGTAAGACCATGAGCGAACACTGTGCCCACATCTCAGGTTCTTTCTATTCATTCCAATTCTCTTTTCGTTAACTTGAAGAAATGTTATCTTGCTAGGCAACGGTTGGAGTATTTGGGCCACATTATTTCGCAAGATGGAGTTACGAGCGAGATGCCGACAAGGTTCGAGTTATGGGTGTTTGGCCATTGCCTACTTCCCTAAGGAGTTGAAGGGTTTCTTGGGGCTAACGGGGTATTACGGGCGTTTTGTCCGAGATTATGGAAAAATTGCAAAGCACCCTTGACACGGTTATTGCGCAAGATTTCTTCGAATGGACTTAACAGTTTCTTATGCTTTCTCCAAGCTCAAACAAGCAATGAAGGAGGTCCCAACCTTAGCCCTACCGAATTTTGAATTTGTTTGTGATCGAAAAAGATGCGTCTCGGTGTAGGTGTGGGTGTTGTGTTATCTCACTTGGAAAAGCCCATTGCTTTTTTCAGCCAAGCTTTATCCGTGCTCGTAACAAATCGGCTTACGAACGAGAGTTAATGGTGATTGTCCTAGCGTGCAAAAATGGAGGCATTACCTTCTTGGCCGTCGGTTCTTGGCTCGAACTGATAAGAAGAGTTTGAAATTTTTATTGGAGCGACATGAAGCGGCTTAGAATATCAAAGATGGTTAGTCAAGTTAATGGGTTTTCACTTTGACATTCGGTATAGGCCTGGGCACTCTAATGTAGTCGCCGATGCATTGTCCCGCTATCTTGCGAAGCGAAGCGCATTCGGTTTCTCTCCTCACATTCGCTGATTTTTCAATCCTTCACAAGGAGGTGGAGAACGACCTTTTTTGGCTCCAATACTCAAGCAGTGCAGGATGATCCTTTAGCCAAAGCACACTGGAAAATGATCAATGGCCAATTGTATTATAAAGATCTCTTGATCCTTTCTTCCACATATTCCCTTAAGCAGCGTATATTGAGCGAATTCCATTTTAGTCTGATGGGAGGACACGGAAATTTGTTTCAAGACTTATAAGTGCATCGCTGCAGAACTTTTTTGTAGGGAAATGAAACATGATATCATGACTTTTGTGTCAGCTTGTGAGGTGTGTCAATGCTGTAAGTATGAGACCTTCGCCGTAGGTGGTCTTCTTCAGCCTTTACCGATTCTAGTGGCCATATAAGAGGATATATCCTTGGATTTTATGGAGGGGTTATCGAGTTCTCAAGGGTTCAATGTTATTTTAGTGGTAGTCAATCGGTTAAGCACGTTCAGCCACTTAATTCCTCTCAAGCATCCATTCACAGCTAAGACAATGGTTGATGTGTTCCTCAAAGAGGTAGTGAAATTACATGGGTTTCCTCGGAGTATTGTTTTTGACAGAGATAAGGTTTTTCTCAGTCACTTCTGGTGTGAGTTGTTTTGCTTGCAACATACTCTGCTCAACTGAAGTACGCCATATCATCCTCAAAGTGATGGCCATACCGAAGTGGTGAATCATTGCCTCGAGACTTACCTACGCTGCTTCATCTCTCAATTGTTCTCCTTTTAAGGTTGTATATGGTCGTGACCCCCTTTGATCTATCACGATTCTTCCTCTGTTGTGCCCTTATCAAATGTTTACCGAGTTTCGCAATCAACTACCGACAAAGCACAAAACAGAATGAAACAACAGGCTAACCGTCATCGTCGCGACGTCTCTTTTGAAGTGGGTAACTTGGTCTTTTTCAAGCTTAAACCATATCGCCCGCTATCCTTGTCTCGAGGATCTTACTCCAAGCTCAATCGAAGTTTTTGGGCCCTTTAAGGTGCTTAGCCGCGTCGAGATCGTGGCCAAACTTGAGTTGTTGCCTTCTTCTTCGTTGCATCCTGTCCTTCCATGTCTCACGGCTTAAAAAAAGCAATTGGCAATGTGCCAACCACAACTGACCTTCCTCCTTTCTCTTCGAATCAGTTGTGGCCATCGTTAAACCAGAATTGGTGCTTTCCTATCGTTGTTCAGCTGCTGGTTCGAGAGGTTTTGATTAAGTGGACACACTGCCTCCTTCGGATGCTTCATGGGAATTGGTCAAGCATGTCAAGAAAACTTTTTCAGCTTTTCGAATTGAGGACAAGGTGATTGTTCAGGAGGGGAGTAACGATAGCAACCCAATTTCTTCGGACTTGAAGAATAGGCCTAAGGCAGGGTCCATCAAGAAGATGTATCACAGAATGCAACTGAAAGGTACAGGATCAACTTAAGCACGTGCGGAGTAGAGTAAGTTCTTGTAGGTCTTGAGGTGTCTAAGCACGTTATGCGTGTCTGTGTGTGGGTAGCGTATGA
Source organism: Stephania yunnanensis (assembly GCA_039657365.1). Lineage (NCBI taxonomy): Eukaryota > Viridiplantae > Streptophyta > Magnoliopsida > Ranunculales > Menispermaceae > Stephania > Stephania yunnanensis. The sequence continues at coordinate 31,152,258 of CM077585.1, read as the reverse complement.
GAGCGTAGTATGGGTTGAGTGAGGTAGTATAAGGGATGTGGTTATGCATCTCATGAGGCATTCTTTGAGAGTAATTGTAAATTGGGGTAAACCTTTTGGTCTTGAGGAGAAAAGTTTGTTACTCTTTCTCATTGGGTTCTTAGTGCTCTCTGCGTTTGTAATCCTTGTTTCGTTCTTCCATTATTAATAAACTCAAGAGGCCCCCCCCTCATTCATCACAATCTACGCGGGACCTCATCAGTATCCTCATTTCCGTTAGGTTCATTTTATGCAATTGTTGTTGCTTTACCGCCCAACATTCACTTCCATAGAACATAGCCGACCTAATTGCGATCCAATAAAATTTTCCTTTTAACTTAATAGGAACATTTCGATCACAAATCACCCTTGTTGCACTCCGCAATTTCTTTCATTCGGCTTGTATTCTATGTGTGACATCATTCTCAATATTACCAACATTTTGTATGATTGATCCTAGGTATCTAAAGTGGTTCACTTTAGGAACTTCTATTTCCCTAATTTTACCACTTCATCATCTCGATGTCGAGTATTTCTAAACTCACAGTGCATGTATTCGATCTTCGTCCTACTCAACTTAAAGCCTTTAGATTCTAATGCATTACTCCGAGTTCTAATTTCCTATTCACTCCATCTTTTATCCATTTCATGAAAAGTGACAAAAGTTTTACGTTGGTTGTCAACCTATCGCAACCCTCCATTTTCCAAGAATGGAAAATGTGTTTGGGGCCTCCCTCCCCCACTTTTCGATATGAAAAAAGAGCATCAGATTCCTCCTACTTTATTCGAACTTGGGACCGGCTATGTAGTGCACATAGTGTTCAACATAGGTGATAGCTTAAGCATCGTATAGGCATCTAGGCGGTATCTCGGGGGTAGCTTAGGCGGATGGTGTCCTAAATAATTTTTAAAAATTTGAAGCGGCTATTTACAATTAAGTTTGATAACAAGAATACGCCAAACAACATCTTCTTAACAAAACTAATGTTACACAGACCTAGAGACTTAATAGTATTTTTGAAGTATATATTGAATATGAATCCAATGACTAATAGACAATTAGTGTAACTTAAGGACCTATAAATAATAAATAAATAAATAAATAATCATTCGGGGGCGTCTAAATAAATATTATTTTGTTCAACTAGGTTAGGGAAATCGCCTTGGCGCCTTGCAAAACTTGACATATAATAACATATGTAAGAGCATTTAATTGCTTATGGCAGCCCTCCAAAACCTCGACAATAAAGACATTAACAAAATGCTTTTGCTTTTTAAATATATATCCAAGCAGTTCCATATACATTTCTAAGTTTTATGAGAGTCCCAAACACCAGCAATAGTGCTAGAAGATAATAATTAAATCTATTTCCTGAAAGGTTCTAATGTCAATATCTATATCATAAGTTCATAACCTAAATAACAAGTGAGACTTGTATAAGGTTTATGAAACTTCCCTCGGTCCTCATAATAGCAATATTTACAAAGCATGTTAGACCTCAAGATTCACATCCTACATAAATGCAATGGGCTGCTTGCAATTGTCTTTACAAGCACAAATAAGATCCTCTTCAACGTACAAGTTAGTTATGACAAGTTGCAACTTCACTAGTAACAAAGAAAAACGAAAGCTAATGAAGACCAATAATATATAATATAGAGAGAAGTACCTCTAAAGTCCCTAAAAGCTGGCCCAAAATCCTTTTGTTTCTATTAACCAAGCTGGCATCCTCATTCTTTGGCAAAACCCTTGGAATGTAATCCGTAGGAGGTAAATCAAAATCCTAGAAATAACAATAGAGAATCAATTCACTAAGATTTCCCACTCAATAATAATAATAATTCAAATAGATTCCCACAACACTTGGTTAAAGATAATATACCCTTGTAGTCCGCCGTAAATTAGCATCTCGTCTGCTAAACCCAGCACGGTTCTGTGGCTGATCCAATGACTTCTCCATGTTGCCTTCATCTGCAGCACCACTGTCATCACCCTCTGCAGCTAAATCATTCGATTTTGCATCTTTCGGTTCAACCAGCACATCCTCCTCAATCTCTCCGTCTTCAACCTAATTGGCCAAGTAAAGAAATCAAAAAAAATAATGAAATGTGGGAGAAATTAAAACAGATACAAAACAAGAATCCCATCATTAGCTTAAAATCAATTCTTATTCATTTTCGCGATACCTTGACAACTGCTGAAGAAAGACGCCTCTTTGGAGGAGGCTGGTCTTCTTCTGAATTCACTCGATCGGCCTAAATTCCAAACAACACTAAATCAGTTTCTTTTCAAGAAATTCCAACAAGGGCATCCATCAAAGAAGTTTAGCTATAAGTGGTGAGACGATAATTACATGTCTAACGAATCCTCGTTGTCGCCCGGCGACTCCATTAGCTCCTCCGAAGCCGCGCGGGCTGTTAGAGTTTCCGCCACGACGGAGACCTCTAGGGTCTCGAAGACGTTCGGTAATCTGAAAAAGACGAATGAATTGATCGAAAGGAGCAATTTTGAAGACGATAGAGAGAGATAGAGGGGGAAAGTGAGAGACGAACCTCTCGTTGTTGGCGGTGAAGCTCGTCGATCTCTTTACGGAGATCTTCTGCGGTTTTCTCAGTGAGAGTGCTTCCCATTGGAATCTAGCGCGCAGCCAAGGAAGAAGAAAACCATGCGCTTGTTTAACAAAAAAAAAAAAAAAAAAAAAAAAACCTCGTAGCAAGGAAGGTGGTGGTTGGGCTCTAGTCTTTCGTTAGGGTTGGGCTGTGAGGGCGGAGAGACAGCGTCACCTTGGTTTGTATTAGTTTTATTATTATTATTATTTGTTGTAAATTGGATGACCCTTTAACCAAGCTTATGAATGATCACGTTGTCAAGCGTGACTCTCACATTGAATTGTAACATCAAGCATGACTTCTACATTGAATGTAACTTGTACACTCTACATAACTTGTATTCAACTCCAATGTATAATCACTTATCCATGTATTGTCATGTAACTTGTAATCCTCTCCAATGTACATCAACTCTTCCATGTATTGTCTATGTTGCTTGTGATGTGTTGTATGACTTGTGGTGTATGTATAACTTGTACACATTGAATAAGTACAATTATCATCATCACCAAATGACCTATATAAAGGGTGTCAACTCCATTGTAATTCACACACCAATGTTGGAATGGAAATCTCTACATTTCTCAACTCTAGCTCTCTTCTCTCTTGTCTCATCTTCTCTACTTGTTATAGTAGTTCTTAGTTTATGTCTTCTATACTTAAGTCTCTAGCAAGTCCAACTTAAGTTCTAGTTGGCTTACAAATTAGTTTACAACATTATTATTATTATTATTATTATTATTATTATTATTATTATTATTATTATTATTATTATTATTAGTCAATGGTCACGCGCTATGCGCTTGAGCATAAACAATAAATATATAAAAAAACATTTGTGAAAGTTAATATTAAAATATTATTTTAATGACTTGTATAATTTATTGAATTTATATTTAGAGAGAAAAATGTGTGTCAAAATTACCTTTCAATAAAAGTGCTCAAAATTTTTAGTTGGGCCTAAACAATTTTTTTAGACGAAATTAGATATTTGTAGTGCTCGTAAATTTAGAGTATCTCATGACAGATAGATACAACCCATAAAATATTTATTGTGACAAGTATTTAGACAATATTATAAATATCATTTTGATTAATTCAATTTTACGAAATTAATTTAAACATGATCCTTAACCATAACACGTATCAATATATACCATTTACAAAAAAAGCCTTTTAAAATAGTTTGACAATGAAAAGGAAAGAAAAAATAAATAAACATATTGTATGTATAACATCATCCAACAAAAAAATGCAACAATATATTTTTTTTTAGAGAATAGTAGGTGTGCTCATGGAAGATATTATAACTCAAAGAGTGTATGTACATGGAAGAGAGCATGTTCTTCCGAATTTGAGCCACACGTAATCACTGTACAAAAGAATTGGTGCATAGAAATGGAGTTGCATCAATTACTCGCACATCATCAAAGGTACAACATAATTGGCCGCAGCAAAAAATAGAGTCGAAGCTCACAACCACCTAACTCATCCTGCCACAATGACATCGCCAGTGATATAGAACTAAACAGATCAATGGATGAGCTAGTAAAGGCATGTGGCGTACAAACTCCTGTCAAGGCATTGCCTCAAGTCATTGACCCTATCATCAACGTTGCAACCCGATGTAAAGTAGGCAAGACCCTACAAAATATAGAAATGAAGACAATGTCAGAAGTGCCAATCACAATCCTCCAAAAATGCACACAGTTCCAAAATTAAAGGCGATAAACCTTTATCGTATAGGGGCTCCGACAAGCCGAACTTTGTGGCTCCAAATCAAGACGCAATCAACACAACTTGCCCCGACCATGTAAGATCCCAACCAGGTAGTGATGTCCAAAATACATCACTAATAAACCCTTTCAACCACACACACGCAATATATTCTCTGCAAAATGAACCAATAGTAAAATGACTAAAAAGACAAAACCTTAAAAGACTTACCAAGGTAGTGAGTTCATCTCCGTAGTAAAAACGATGTCATTGAATAAACACCAACTACGAAGACTTCCGACGTCTCTCAAGTACGACTCCTATGTCAAAATATTTTTGACGTCATTTGTTACCACATCTTAAAAGAAAAACCTCACCACCATGACTATTCGAGTTCATCAAAACATTATAAGGAATATGAAATAAAAATAAATAAATTAAAAATTATCAAAAACAATTCCATCATGTAATTTTTTTCAAATAACAAATAACCTAACCTTGTCGTATGTTATATAGAGGTATCGGTGCTCATCATGTAATCCATTGAAGCAGTTTCAGTATTAGACGCAAATAATTGTAAACAATTATTATATTACAAATTATTTTCATATATTGCGTGTTATGATTTTACTTAGCAACGTATGCCGTGATAAACTAAATTTTTTGTGAATGTACTTATATGTCTATTTAATTTTCCATTTTTAACTAAAATTTTGGTTTGAATTATACACACACCTCGAGATAAAGCTACATATAGTTGGTCGTGACTAAAAACATGTTCAGGAAGATAAATTCCTACGTTGGGTATAGTTTGTCCTTGGAATTTATTAATTGTCAATGCGAATGCTAGTTTTATTGAAAATTGTTTTCGAATAAGTTTGAAATGCATTTTTACATTATCCGAAGTTTTAGTGGGACTCATGGTATAAAAACTCTAGTTCCTTTAAAAGGTCCATTGGCTATTTTGACATCTATAATATTTCTATGAAAAACGCGACAAATCAAATGTGTTCCATTACATAAGCCTATTTGTGGATCTTATTTTTAGTATCAATATATAAGGTGGTAATCCTCCTGGAGAAATAGAATTTAAATATTCTTGTTGATAAAGATGTAAGGAATCGTCCTTTACACTATAAAATGAATAATAAATATATGTTTCACCTAAAGATTTATGGATAACTAAATTATTAATTTGTTCAAGTGATTCGTTTGTTGGGGTTAGTATAGCCCTATTGATTATGTATTCTTTGTTATTAAAATTTTCGTGTAATGATGAAAATGTAAAATCTATTAGGTCATGTATTGTTTGATCTCCTCGCCAAGGAATATTTATTTCATCAGGTATTTTAATTATATCTTCTTTAATAGAATTTTCCTATCTATTTCATATTCGCAACAAAAAATCAACAAACAAACAATCATTTATAGCACGATATTGTTGATTAACTTTATTTTTATTATGTATTTCCAAAATGGTGTTGTAATGATAGAGGTGTCTGTGGTTTCAGATCTTGTACCATTTGGGATAATCGGTAATACTTGTCAGAAGTTGCCTCCTAATACTATGATTTTTTCACCAAAAAAATTATCTTTATTAGTAATATCTCGTAGTGTTCTATCCAAAACCTCTAAAGCATGCCTATGAGCCATAGTTGCTTCATCCCAAATAATGAGAGAAGCATGTCGTAAAAGGTCTACTAAGTCCAATTGTTTACTGATGAAACATGTTGAAGTGGAATATGATAGAATATAGATCTTAAATCTTGAATGTGCGGTACGACCCTCGGGTAATGACATAGCAACATTTCTTGATGTAGCTGTATCTAATGTAATTAATCCTTTACTACGTATGTATGCTAAGATCACTTTGTATAAGAACTTTTTCTTGTACCCCCAGGTCCATCTATAAAAAAAAAATTGTATGTGCATTACTATCGATACTATGGATGATACTATCAAATGCATTTTGTTGTTTACTGTTTAATTTTCTTATTGAGTCTAAATCTTCTGTTGATATTTGTATAGATTTTTCTTCAACTATAAATTTGTTAATGTTGGTTATTGATTCAAAAGTTAGTTGCGGTAAATCGTAATCGTAATATCTTTTTGATGTTGTGAGAGATAATTGGTTAAATCTTTAAGGCAACAATTTATAAAGACAGATTCATCTAGAGAGTGGTCGTTTTTATATGCATTTTTAGTAATCTTCAATCATATACATCTTGAATTCATCTCATAATTCACGTACCCTAATTGGTTCACAAAAAACTAAAATAGTAGCGAATAGTCTTCTTAAATAATGTGGCATATGTACATTTGCAACTTCTCGTAAGCATTGAGTTACACTATCATCATCTTCTCATAAACCTCTTTTTTTTTAGCAAATTGTTAAAATGTTTCATATGTAAATCCATCAACTGTACGCAAATCTTCAAAAGATATAGGTCCCCTAACATGATTGAGTAATAATCTTAAATAGTAGCGTTTTTGTCTAATGGTGAAACAATGTACATTCTACCAACTACCTTACGGATATTTTGTCTTCGAGTCCACTATTTAAGTCTTTGATTCCACCAATATCTTTGTGGAAATTCGTAATATAAGTATTGTTTTTCATCCGAGTCAATAACATTTTTCATAAAAAACTCTATCAACATAGTTTTTGATCTATCACTATCATTTAATATGTCTTCTGAGAATCATCTTGTGACGACCCCAACTACAAATAAGGGCACCGCCCGCTTAATCCCTTAATTAAGCCCTAATCCCCCTATAGGACCCGACAAAGAATTAGTCACCCTATATAAACACTTAAATACCTACCAATTTTGATACCACATACGATTAACTAGATAGTTTTACCAACTAACCTATGGTTGTCTATAAATCATAGTTACTTAAAATTATTTTTTTTATCTAACCAATTATTCAGCAAATAGAAGTCTACTTAAGTTACTAGTGGACGTAAGGCCTAACCTATTGTGGAAAAACCAGGAAATGGAGATCACATGCATATATAAACAAAAAGTGGTGATAATTATAACATGTGTCTAGTAAGGCATTCCTACCACATAACCCAAAAGTAAAATAACATGTATATATAAAATGTAATACAAAAGAATGCAAAACGTATAAAAATATGTCGTAGCAATCCTTCACCGGCTCGAGATGTAGTCACTAATCTTCTCTTTGCTCTGTCACGCTACTCGGCTGATCTCCGCACCCACCATCACAAACTAGACGGTGAGTACATCAAATTATTTAAGTAATATGCGAGAGACATCGATCCACATTCCTAAGCTATCCGACCTCTCGTCGCGTCGATGTACGCACCATACCCCATAATAGCTCGTTAAGGTCCTAACATTTAACAAGTGATTAATTTAGATTCAAGATTACTTATTTAAAGTTCCTAATTTGGCGAAATCGGTCAAAATCGACTTCGAGACCAATTTGCCGATTTCGCGTTTTTCAAGGTAAAAACTTCGGTATAACATCTCAACCGACTTCTAGATTTTTCACTTTTTATATCGAATTCCTATTGATTTGGGTCACAAATATATTTTCCCTATTTTTTGGAAATTTTCGAATTTTTCATATTTTTATCCATTTTTTGGAATTTATTTTATTAATAATCACTTTAATTTATTTAAGTAATTAAATATATATTATTTTTATTATTTTTTATTGGGGTGGGTCCGGGTCAACCCGACCCGGTCTCCCCCATCGGGTTAGGGTCGGCCCGACCCGGCCCATATAGGGTAGCCCGACCCGGCTACCCATCTTCTTCCTCCCGTAAACCAAAGCTCCTCTGCGGTTCGGTTTTTTTTTTTATTATTTGTTTCTTTGGGGTTGGGTTCGGCCCCAACCCCTGCACCACCCTGGGAGGAGATGACCTCACAGTCATTTCCTTCCTCGAGAGATGGTGAGCCATGGTGGCTCACCATGACCGACCCACACAAACCACAACAACATCCGAATTCACCAACAACAAGCAACGCACCTTGGGTTCTCTCTCTCTCTCTCTCTCTCTCTCTCTCTCTCTCTCTCTCTCTCTCTTCTTCTTCTTCTTCTTCTTCCTCGGTTGTTCTTCTCTTCTCTGTTGCTTTTTTTTTGAAGATCAAAGTGAGATAATGTTAATTGACCAACATATATATTATGTATATAATATGTGATGTGGCCACTTATGGTCCACTAATCACATATCAATTTTTTATTTTTATTTTTTGTTATTTTTATTTTTTATTTTACTAATGACACTTACCCCGCGAGCTACTACCTCGGGCCCACGTCGTCACGCGACTCGAGGTGCGTCCCCCTTTGTCTCGATATATGCATACCCGTAAATGACTTAGTAGTCTAAACATATACAGTACACTAGCATACAACACAAAAAATATAACATTTACATCGGCCACCGTGTCGCGGTAGTGACTCGTATCTCGCTGCGGGCCCCACGTCACGGGTCATTTTGTCCTAATTAACGAATTAAACGTTTATTAATTATTGGGCCGTGACACATCTATATTAAATTGGACTTGTTGATGATCAGGTAAGTGTATTTGTAGTTCAACTACCGAAGGCGAAATTCTATTCAATTGAGATTTGAATATTCTCCACAAAGCTTCTTGAGCACATATCCACCTAGCATTAACAAGCGAGCTATCTCGTCATCTCGACTTGTATGTGTAGATACTTCAAAAACAACACGATCTAGAACTTTATAGACATATTTGTACAAATATTTGACGGATTTTATGCTTGAACAAATTTCTACATTTATATGATAGTTATATTTTAAAAGTAGGTAAGAGTTATATGGAACTACCCGACGATTGTCTAAAGTTCTATTACCTATTGTAACTTGTTTTCCATTATCACGCCGCCTATATATAGGGTGTGAATCATAACCTTGTGAAGTAGATGCAGCAAAAGCTTTTGGATATGATTTTGTACATTTATTATTTTTCATACATATTGCGTTTGTGTTTAAAGGTCTACATGGGTTATGCATTATATGTTTTTTTTTACCATAGAATACAACCTAGACTCTGTTACAGGACATGGAATTTCCACTCTAACTAAAGAGTCATAATTATCTGGACAATTTAACTTATCACATTCTTCTAAAATTAGCAACACATGTGAATGTGGCAATCCCCTCTTTTGAAATTCAATAACATGTATATGAGCTATTACTTTACCTAACACACCTCTAACAAATAAGTCATGTTTCAATTCTTCTAGTTTTGATCGAAAAAATCTAGTTGTTACGTCAGGTCTATCTTGAGCCTTTTGTCCAGGTAATAGTTCTTGGGTAATTTTCAACCAATTAGTGTTGCAAGTGATGGTAATAAAAAGGTCGGGTTTTCCATACCTCTTAACGATTGCCATTGCATCTTGGTAGCGGTTATACATATCTTTTGGACTGCCAGTATATGATGAGGGAAAAATTATTCTTCTACCAATATTACCTACAAAATAACAAAGTCAAAATATTATAAATTATAGCGAGATAATAAACTTATTTGTAATGAATGCATAATATACAAAAATCACATTCATATCAACCTGCGAGTTGTTTCTCCTGAATTCGTTGCATCTTGTAAACCTTGATATAGTTGAACGAATGATATGTTGGTTCGTCTTGAGATATCGTAACCGCATTGTTTCTATTTTCACATACATGTCTACCACATATTGTTGTGCAAAAGTTAGTTTTTGTTAAAACAAATTAAATAGTTTATGCAATAGTAATAACATAATTATAAAAAACTAAAATATGACGATATAGTAAATTTTAATAATAGTACTTGAAGAACGTAGGAGTAGTATTGTCGTAGTCGATTCTTCTATGATTTGAGTTACACAATTCCAAATGCCAATCGTATTGCCCCAAAGGCAATAAAAGAGGATATTGTAAGGGATCGTGGTATGCGGTCGTGTCGACAATGTTATAAAGGCTACCACTTTTGTTTCTATTATGATATCTCTTTCTCTTAAATCTTCCAAACAATCATTTCCAATTAGTATTGCCGCAACTTGTGGTGTTGAATGTAAAACATGAAAATGTCGATTAATTCTTTCTTCTTGTATCGGTAGTCTATAGTTCATCACATTCTCACGTATACCTAATTGACATAATACTTGAACATAAGGATTGTGTGCATCTAATATTAATTTTAATTTATGTAATAGACTTGGTCGTGTTATTTACGCTCTTGATGTCGGTGCTCAATTTCATTTTGAGTATCATATATATACATTTGTAAGTATCTTGGTCTTGATTCGTTTATTAGTATTAAACTTCCTATTCTATGGTAAATAGATCCTTGTGTACGATAAGTGAAGACTCTTTGTCCATTCGACACTTACTAAGTTTTCATCTATATTAACTTTTATAGAGGTGAAGCAAAAAACATGATTATAAGAATGTATGTTTTCTCTAAAATGTTTACCTTCATCACTTTGATCTAAGAATATGTCTATTAATTATTGTCGATTTTTAGGTGTTGGTAAATTTATTTTTTCATTGGAGCAACACAAATCTAATGTCTTATGAACAAATGATCTGGCTCCACAATATGAGCGAATTCTGGGTTCTTCAAGTATTATAGTTTGGAAGTTGTCATGTGCGGGAAAATTTATACCACTATCATGCCTATCAGGAAATAGTCTAGCGTTAGAAGATTGAATATGTTACTTAACAATTATTAGTCAACGTTAATTTTGATTGCTTTGCGTAGTAGTAATGAAACCTAAATGAAACCTACATTTTCTATAAAATAGTAATATAATGGGACAATTTTTAATAGAACTGCAATAAATCCTCTAATTTGACCCAATTTAATTTAATGCTAGCTACATTTGATGAAGAGTTTTAAAATTCTTCTTATTTCTAGGATCGAACTCAAGACATTTGATTAAGGAAATATGGATCCTTCCCACCTTAATTACAAATATTGAGATGCACATGCATGTATATATTTTTTTTGTACAATGCAAAACTCAAGAGACATAAATAATTGTAGGTATCAAATCCACCTTTATGAGGTTAGTTGGTCCAATCCTTAAAAATCACAAATTGAAGCAAGTAATTCACAACCAAAATTAATTTTTTGAGATTTGAATCCAAAGCAAGGATATGAATGTTTGAATTTTCTTATGACAAAAAAAGAAGCTTTGAATGTTCCAGGTCTAAGAAAATAAACATTATTCGCAAACATTGTTACTAAAAAATACACAATATTCAAGTAGTAATCAACCCAATTGATAAGATTAAAAAAAGAGAAGTATTTGTCAATATTGGAATTAATTTACTAATTATGAGAATATGTGGTGAAATGAAAGAAAGATTTTTAATAATTAAAAAAAATCACAAAGCAAGTATTTGAAGCTTTCATTTTCCATATATAAGGAAATAAACATTATTTACAAATAATTAACAAACAAAATTCACAAATTGAAGCAAGTAATTCACAAACAAAATTAATTTTTTGAGACTTTAATCCAAAGCAAGTATTTGAAGCTTTGAATTTTTCTTATGACAATAAAAAGAAGCTTTGAATTTTCAATGTATAAGAAATTAAAATTTTTTCACAAACATTATTAATTAGAAAAAATATACACAATACATAAGATTTAAGTAGAAATCAATCAAATTGATAAGATTTAAAAAAAGAATTATTTGTCGCTATTAGAATTAATTCACTCATCATGAAAAGGTGTGGTGAAACAAATGAAAGGATAGTTTTTTGTAATTTATATAAATAATTCACAAACAAAATTATCAAAGCAAGTATTTGAAGCTTTGGATTTTCTATGTCTAAGAAAATAAACATTATTCACAAATAATTCACAAACAAAATTCACAAATTAAAGTCAATAATTCACAAACTAAATTAATTTTTTGAGATTTTAATCCAAAACATGTATTTAAAGCTTCGAATTTTCCATGTTTAAGAAAATAAAATAGAAAACAAAATTAATTCACAAACATTATTACTAAAAAAATATAAGCAATACTCAATATTGAAATAGAAATAAACCCAATTGAAAAGATTAAGAAAAAGAGAAGTGTTTCTCACTATTAGAGTTAATTTACTCATCATGAAAAGTGAAAAGAGCTATTAAAAAAACATCCATGGTTGTTCTAAGTATGTTCACGTCCAAGGAAAGAAATAAGAAAGAAAAATTGAAAATTGAGTTAATGATATATATCTAAGCGCAAAGATAAATAAAATGAATGGTTGTCTTCAAGGAAACCACCGAACCTAATAGCAAATCATAATTTTTTTTTATTGAATCAAACACGTGGGGGAAGAAATGGAGAGATAGATGACGTTGTTTTTTTTTTTAAAGAAAGGATTTGCGATTTTGAAGAAGGTGGTTTTCAATAAAATAAACATATGAAAGTTACAAAGAGAGAATAAAATGTGAATAGAGTGGGGGGGGGAGAGAGAGAGAGAGAGAGAGAGAGAGAGAGAGAGAGAGAGAGAGAGAGAGAGAGAGAAATGTGAAGGAGATAGACAAAAAGAAACATAGAGGATAGATAGGGAGAGAGAAAGATATAGCGGTGGAGAGAGAGTAAAAAGTGGAGGAGAGAGAAAAAATCATCCAAATCCCACTTTGTTAAGAAAGCGCCTACTAATTTGAAAACTTTTGAAAACTAATTGAATTTTCATCCGCACATCTAAAATCAAAACCACCTATTAATTTGTAGTTATCAATTAAATTATCACTTTATTCCAAATTTAAATATTTGTATCAAAACACTTAGGGGCATTATTGGAAGTTTTAGCAAAAAAGGCTTCACGGTTAACCATTTCTAGTTTGCTATTATAATTGTATATATTATTATTATTATTATTATTATTATTATTATTATTATTATTATTATTATTATTATTATTATTATTATTATTATTATTATTATTATTATTATTATTATTATTATTATTATTATTAGAGGAGACTATTTCCATCCATTTGTGTGCTTTGATCACCCTAAAAAGAAAAAAAATTTGAGACAAAAAAATCTTTATTTGAATTTACAATTTTAACCTTAATGTAATCTATGATCCACCCTAACTTTTTAATTATTCATTCCTCATCAAATCACCTTGCAAAGACATACGATGAAATCAAAATTAATTTCGAAGAAAGTCTGAAAGATCTAAAAAAGCTGTTTATCTAGCTAAGATACAAATTTATATTGCACATTTTGTTTGGTTCGTCATTCTTACCGATCTTGTGTAGATCGAAAAAAAAAGAAGCATACCAGTTTGATCCAACTAAAACGCGATCTTTGAAGTCCAGATTTGCAATCAACTGGGTTTTTTACTTATGGTCACAAATCATTAAGCAAAGACTCTATCTCGACTAAAGTCGTAACCCTACCATGGGTGGTAACACCAACTAATGTACAACCTTTAAACTTAAATAGTGGAATGCCCAAAATTTAGAAGGTCATAGTCTTATGAAACAATCTACTTTGGCGTGATACGCAACTAACCAGTCCATACCCAATAGTACATCATACTTAAGGCACTCTAAGACTTGTAAGTTAAATAGCATCATGAGATCCCTAATTTTAATTGTGCACCCCTCACATATCATATTCGGATAAATCTTTTTAGTAGAAGTTGTGCTCAAAACTAAGTCATTATGTGCTCTAACTAGTGTCAATACCGAAGCATAAACTATAGTCCCCAAAATAAGCGAAACATAGAAACTAGAATCAAATAATAAATGCATGTCTCAGATAGTGATGGATTAAGGCACTGGCTCTTATAATGCCAAGCAACCCCGCACCCTTAACATATGATATGCAGCTTCTGGTAGGCTAGGGCGGCTTGTCCTGACTATATTGATTGGATCTCATTTGAAACTGTATATCATATTCATCACGAAGTGATAACTCACACATGAGTGCCCGATGGTGGGCTTGTTGGTAAGATCCTAATGTTTCCATTATAACATGTGTTTCTTTCCTCAGTCCCTGGATAAATCGTCTCCTACGAGTCATCTCAGATGGAACATACTCTTACACGAAGTTTGCCAACTCATTGAACTTAGACGCATATTCAGCCATAGTCATGTTGCCTTATACCAAGGCAAAGAACTCCTTAATTTTGTTTGCCTTGATGGTCTCCAAGAACCATTCATAATAGAACAAATGCTTAAACTACAGCCAACTCATAATTGGTACCCGAGTTCTTGAAATAAACAACCACCACTTATGCGCATTGTGTTCTAGCAAGAAAGCCACCAACGGTACCATAGTCCTCGCGTCAATGCCCAAAGTATCTTTCCTATTTTACATTTTTAATAACCAAGCTTTTGCCTCAATAGGATCATGGTCCCCGTAGAAGTGTGGTACATTGTATTTGAGAAACTCCTTCTAGATCTTATCCCTACAACATGCCTTATTCTCTCCATTAATTACGGGTATGGCCACTACAGCTGCATCCATGACAGAATCAGCAACCTCCTCCGTGGGATGGTTCTCTGTATAGGTGCTGAAAAAGGATCAGGCCCCGGCCCACAGTGCATGTCTAGCTACCCCATTATTCCTTTGATTATGCAATAGTTCCAAAATACGTGCCATGTTCCTTTATTAAGACCTGGGCTAGATCAACTTACCTCCAATCTGCGTGGTGGTCAAATCCTGAATGGCCTTCGATGCGTCTCGGTCATAACAGACATGCACTATTCCATCTAAGCTGCGCCATTGTTTTTTTTTCTTTCCCGAGTTTCCCTCAGGTTGTAGGTTCCTCCGTGATTTCTCATAGTGCAATGTGGAGAAACAAAAAAGGAATTAGTCCCACAACGTAAGAAAACAGGCAATATCTAAATGTTATGGATACTACAACACAAAGCAAATAACATTATATCAATGTTTTATTTCATGTTTTCAATCATTTCACATCCTACGATTGGCCATTTATGCACATTAAGTCGACTTGAACCAATGTCCCATACCATAGAGTTATTCAACTTAAACTAAAGCTTTAAATTAAATCGTCATTATACTTAGGTTTCACAAAACTAACGTTTCACTATGTTCTAATCCTTATGTTCTGATACCAACTGAAATGACCCTTATCTGAACTAGGGTCGGGTCGCCTGGCCCAAACCATTACTCAAGCTCGATACGAACCAAGCTTAAATAAAAGTCTCATACGCCTATTTCAACCTGCGGAATAACATACTAACCATATGGAATAATAAATGTGGAAGTAAAATCGAAAGTAAAATTCCATAAACCATAAAATCAAAATGACTAGTGTTCAACAGTCTAAGTTGGTTTAATCATCCCAAAAGCTTCCAATATTATCACAAGGCTTCTAAATAGTCCAAAATAGATAAAGAAGGTTTCAAACTACCCAAATAACCTACTTCAAGCTAAAACCTAAATTTATTGTTCTCAAAATCAAATAAATAGGCAATAGGAGCACGCGATTTCTCACAAAGTAAGGAAAGATCTCAAGCGGGTGCCTTTCTCTTATCACGAGCTAATGCTTGATGTGGATGCACCTAGAGAGTAAGTGGGTGAGCTAAAATAGACAACGAAGCTCAATAAGAGGAAAACCTCGCTCAAACATTAAATACGCAAGTATTACCTACTAATTATGCAAAATCTAACATGAAAATGTAACCAAATTTTAATCATTAAGTAGAAAGCATAAGGCATTATTCAAATTCAAATTTAAGCATGTAGATAAGATCTAAAACATGTAGAAACATGGAAGCATGCTTCATCTTCATAAACAAGAAAAGAGTCATTCATTCATAACTTTAAAAGCAAGCTCAAAGATTCATTTAAAGCATAACAAAATTCAAATCATTTTATGCAAGGGGTCCATAAGAGATATACCTTACAAGATAATAAAAATTAAAGGTATTGGTTCATTCAATGCATGCTAGGTATTGGTAGGAATTCTCCGACCGAATCCCTCTTATTTGATTTAATGCAAACCATTATTGGACGCAATGTCCATTGCATCCTCAAACTAGTTGCATTATAACAAAGAGAGTTCATCCGAAGTCGCCATCGATACACGTCCCACTAT
The DNA here is from genome assembly GCA_039657365.1 of Stephania yunnanensis. Classification (NCBI taxonomy): domain Eukaryota; kingdom Viridiplantae; phylum Streptophyta; class Magnoliopsida; order Ranunculales; family Menispermaceae; genus Stephania; species Stephania yunnanensis. Next base: position 31,135,837 of record CM077585.1, on the reverse strand, counting down.
CACCAAGTTACACAAGTAGGAACCCCAACTCATATACTTATGAGACACACTTACGCATTCAATTAGATAAGTAAAGCCCTCGGTAGTAAATTCCGCAATGTATCCTGAGGCATTAACTAATAAAGCTATCGGTGGCACCATAAACATCCTGGGTGATTTATATATTGCTAACTAGGCCCTCGGTAGAGACTCCATAAACATCATGGGGCGGTGAATAACATAAATAGGGAAACAAATGCGTTCACATACCATAGATTTGGATATTCAAACCAATACCCTAATGAAACCCTTAACCCAAGTCGTTCTTTCAAAACATGATACTTAGTTATCTAATTTCAAGTCATACTTAATGCGTGAACAAAGCTCCCCACTTACCTCAACTCGTTGCAATGTTATAACAACTTCTAGTACACTCGAGGCCCGATGTGAACCTTTGCACGACACTATACCACCATAATGTATCTCATAAATAAATGCTTTGATTTAAAGTTAAGTAAATCTTCTATTTATTGATCTTTGGGATCCACTAGTGTGGGTCCCGCATGTCCCTCATCGCCTTATGCGAGGGTCGAGAGGTGGGACCTGGTCGGTCTCCCTTGAGGACACTGCGGCGCACCCTATTTGATGATAAGAGTTTATTTTCATTATATATATATATATATTAATTTGTTTCTATTATTTTATATTATTTTATATTATTGCATTTTATTTTATTTTATTTTTAATAACTTAAAGGTCCGGGAGCGAAATGGTCCCTATTCACCGATCCGGGGGTCGGTCTAACCCTTGTTGATACGTGTAGGGGCCGGTTCGGCCCTTATAAATTGGACCAAGGGCCTGTTTGCCCCCTGGTTTGGGGACTAGGGTCCAACAGGCCATTGGTATGTATGGTCGATAAGGAGGGGAACCCCCACGACCACCGGTGGTGGGGCCTTGTCGGCGTTGGGTGCCTTTTCGGTAGCCCCGGTCGGGCGCGCCAATAGTGCCCTGCCAACCTTGATTGGGACAAACATGGGGGTGGGGTTGGTCAGGATACCACCCCCTTCCTTTCCTCTATCACCATGCTGGTGAGGGCTGCCTCGTGGTGCCCCCATCTTCGGCGGCTGCAATAGCGAAGTTATCGGTGGAAACGATGATGAGGTCATTGCAGTCGCTACACTCTCCTTTCACCTTGTCGGCTCAACAAATCACTAATAATGTGATTTTTACGCCATTGTTTTGTCGAATTAAATATTAATATCCATCCCAAACAAAATTAAAAGGGTGGGGAATATGTGTGTGCTTTTGATTTAGTTTGATTTTGGGTTCTCCTTGAGTTTGCAAATCCAAATAGTTCAGTTCCCCTTTCTCTCAAATATGTTGATTTTGAGCAAAAGGGGCTAGGTTTTATAATTTGGTTTTTATATTAGGGCTATTAAGTGTAGGGTTTGTAAAGTTATTGCATTGCCCCTAGGGCGGGTCTATTAAATTTTAAGTCATCACATGCACGAAGAAGGAGTTTATATTTTTACAATCATCATGCCTAGTCCGACTAATCCTATAAATCAAATAGATGTCTTCCTAATACCATTGATAAAGGAGTAGCAAGATTTTGGGCATAAAGGAGTATTTACCTATGACATCTCCACCAAAATGAACTTCCAACTGCGATTTGCATTTTTAGGATTTGTTAGCAACTTCCTTACCTATGGTATGTTGTCTGGTTGGAGCACACATAGCAAGAGAGCTTATCTGTATTGCTTAGATGACACCTATGCATTCCAATTAAAGCATGGTGGAAAAACTTCTTGGTTTGATTGTCATCGTCGATTTTTACAGCATTGCTCCACTTTAAGAAGTGACAAGATCGGCTTTAGATGCAAAAAAAACTTTTCAACAAGGATCGTCGTCAATTAAATCTGAGGAAAATATTAAGTGAAATTGAAGCATTACGACTAATTAAAGTAACTGAAATCAGATCCAGTTAGGTGAATAATAAGATTGCCAAGTCTTCAGGGTGGAGAAAATGAAGCCTTTATGGGACCTACCTTATTAGAAGGCAAGTCTTATTAGGCACAAATTTGATGCCATGCACATTTAAAAAAATGTGTTTGACGACATTTTCAATAAAATTATAAGTGTTCCAGGGAAGAGTTAGGATAATGCAAAGTCGAGACTAGATTTAAAAGAAGTTTGCAATCAACCTTCCCCTTGAATATGACCTCGCGTCTAACTCATATCCTAAAGCGTGTTATGCACTTGATAAACGTAAGAAAGAAGTCATGTATGACTTGATATGACGGTTGTGCTTTCCTAATGGATATGTTTCAAATATTGGTCAATGCGAGTCAAAAAATTGAGGATGTTTAAGATGAAAGGTCATGATTATCATGTGTTCATACAAAGAGTGATTCCTATCGCCATCAGTGAACTACTAGAAAATAAGATGTGGATTGCAATTAGCGAGTTAAGTTCATTTTTTTGAGACTTTACTATTAAGAACCTTAATGATGTACATTGACTTGTTGCACTCCAAGATTCCTATTTTATTGTGTAAGTTAGAGGAAATCTTCCCACCTAGTTCTTTTGACTCAATGAAGCATCTTCTCATACACTTAGCATACGAGGCTCATATCGCTAGACCCGTATAGTTCCAATGAATGTATCTTTTTGAGAGGTAATCTTGTTAAACAATAAATATTTATTTTAATGAATAATCAATATCTTAGGTTATGTTGGTTTGATTTACCTAATTTAATAGATCGTCCAAATGTTTTATCTCATCATTTTAGTATCTTAAGCATTTGTAGAACAATTTTAAGAACAAGGCAAAAATAGAAACGTCCATATGTAATTCATACTTAGTCGAACATTCAACTTTTTGTTCCTTCTACTTCGAGGATCATATTAGTACGCACATGAATGGATACAACAAAATGATGTTGGTGGGATAGGTCCAAGTTTTGCTAACAATGATGTCTTCTCGATTTTCACGCATCTGGGACGACCATTAGACAAAGTAAAGAAACGGTACCTCACATCGGAGGAGTATGTTTCAGATCGTTAATGTGTTAATAAATTGCTGGAAAGTATATCCATTTATTAGGTATTGCAATTTAGGTTGATTTTTCCTCCCTTTGTTTCCTTGTGTAGTGTATAGTCTCATATCATTATTTTGTAGCATATTCAATTCTATCGTTCGTTTGTGAGAACCTAACATCACTGATCAAGCTATAATGACTAAGCTTGAGTTGCAATTTGCAACATGGTTCATGCAATATGTAAGTGATATTTTATATATACATAATCCGAATCATCCAAATTTGTTTTCAAGCCTTATCACATTTTATTTTGTAATATGGAATGTCTTTTTTCTTAATGTTGCTTGTCATGCTAATGAAAACGATGTACCCGATAGGATTTATGAGATTACATAAGGACCTATGTGTTCATGCACGACTTACCCTACATACCTCGTGAATGGCTATAAGTTTCTCACCCTGTCAAGCGATACAAATAAGGCAATACAAAAATAGTGGTGTATGCATCAAAAACGGTTACTACACTTACTATTACGAGGTACTCTAAGATGCAATTCGAATCGATTACCATGATGGGTCATTCCATTCATTGTTGTTCAAATGTGATTGGTTTGATCTTATGCCAAATGGTACGTGACTTTATCGAAAATAGAGTTTAGTCGAAGTTTATAAAAATCGTCGATTTAATAGGTACGAGCTTTTCATTTTGGCGATGCAAGCATATCAAGTATATTATCTTCCTTACTCCTATATCGGGAGGAAGGACGAAGTGATTGGTTAGTTATATGCAAGCTTCAACCGAAGTTCGTAGACGAAATCAACGTAGTCGGATCGAAAATTTTCGTCACAAATAATACATTTCAAGTTTATCAAAATGATGATACCAACATTATAGAAGTTTATGTAGACTCGTCATTGTCGGCGCTCGTTGATCTCGACGGGTGAAACTTTGTCGATAACGATTAATTTGAAACAAATGCAGACGATGAAGAAGAGGACAAATTGGCAAAGTGTAGTTAGACAGTGGTAGCCAAGATGAATTAGAGTGATTGGAGTGAGTTTTTGTAGTCACATATAGCAATTTGCTTAGAAAATGATGTTTATATACAAGTTCATATGTATATCTATGATTGTTATATGTATTTACAAGCCAATAATTAGATATGTTTTATAGTGTAATTTAGGATGGCTTTTGATATAAATGATGATATTACACAAGGTATTCTCTTGTTTTTGTGATTTCAGGATTTAATTAGAGAAAATGAAGAAATGGAAAAAAAAAGCAAAAGCAGTCAACTAGAGAAAAAGTCCCGTGATTTCCCAATGATGTGAAAATATATAGGAAACGTTGCATAAATTGGCAGGAAAGAAGAGCCAGCGATTTGCCAACGAATAAAAATTACGAAAGAATCGCTAGATGAATCAGTTGAGCACATAGAAATATTTTCAATGATTAACTCAACTATTTGTGAACAAAACGGGATTTGCTAACAAATTGTTAAGGTCGGTGATTATTTTTTAGATAAGAATTATAGATTTGAGTTTATCCATGATTTGTACACTTAGGGAAACTAAAAAATAAGGCCTTAAGGCTTCAAAAAATACCTTCTATTAACCATTATTAGTTTAAAAGTCTTTTCAATTAGGTTTTAATTTTTTACTTTTGGAGGCTCTTTAGAGATTCAAGACTTATCTAATAAAGGTATTTTACATTAATGTCTTTCAATTATTTTTTATTGTTATGTTTACTATCAATATGAGTGAGTAGTTTATTATTCTAAACAATACTCTAGACATAAATGTAAATCATTCATTAATTTAGTCGTAATGTAGAATTTATGTGCTTAATGTTTTAAACCAATCACACATGTCAATCACGTTTTTAATAAGTTAGTTTTGTGTATTACAACTAATGATTCTTTGTATTGAGTACATAATGGCCAATATGTTTCTTAGTATATGGTATCTAAATCTATGTCTATGATTATTGACAATAATTATTGAAGTAGTAACTAGGATTAATCTATAAGACAAAAATTACTCAAGTCGATGTTCTAGGCGATTGTGTTTTAGGTTATTTAATGACTAGCATAATTCTAATTTTTATTTAGTTTGAATCAGATATGACTTTCATAGAGTGTTAATGTTATCATATTTGTAGTTTATTGTGTTCTATCCAATAAGTACAGTTACAAGGAAGGATATGGCTTATTTCCATTGAATATAGGAAAGTCGATAGTTTGCTAAAGATTATCAACCTAATGCGATTAGAGTTTAATGATTTAGGAACATTATATAAATATGATGATTTGATTATGACTATGCTTTAATGAAAATGTCAAGATATGAAGGTTTATATATCATTGTTTAAGATGTATTGTTTAGATATTTAATTTGTATTGATTACTTGATTGTTCCTTTGAATTGCATTGGATTAGTTTATTGAATTTAAATTGCTTATAGTTTAATTATTTTAATTAATTAATTGTTTTATTTTTAGATTTATAGTGTTTAATTCCCATTTTAATTAGATTAGTTAAATTAAAGTAAATTAAATCCTATAAAACTTTAGGGTAGCCTTAGTTCTAAAGAGATTTGCAAAATCCCCGTGGAGATGATATATTAATTACTATTACTACAAATAATAGAAAAATATGAAAAATTATTGTGCGCGTTCGACAAGTGTCATGTATCAATCAACTTATTTCTTTATGTGATTGATATTGATACCATTATATATGGCAAGAGGTAGGAGAAACCACACCCAAGAGGGGGTGAATTGGGTGTATCGAGAAGTTATTGCCTTTTTAAAATAATTCAATAATAAAGATGTTCTATGCTCACTCAAACGCAAGTATGAATGCAATGCAAGATGAAGGGGATAGAATATATGGAAAAAGACGCGATTTATAGTGGTTCGATCTAATGATCTACATCCACTACCTAACCTCCTCGATCGGGATTTTCGAACCCCCACTTATTTTACCAATAAGTGTTACAACCTAAGCGTACAAGCCTAGAATGCCTAATCACAAATTAGAACTTCCTACCTAGCCTCAACTAGGTCTTCCCTTTGACTTAAATCTCACTAAGTTTTACAATCAGCCACTTACAAAGAATAGACGAAAATAATCAAATTCACTTTACAAAGTAAAGCGACACCAATTTCAAATACAAGCAAGCCTCCTAGAGGCGACCACTTTAATGTGTGCAAGTATGAGAACAAATAAGAAATACAAGTATATCACTGATTTTTTGCAAATCTTAAATATGAAACCGTTTCAAACGAATCAATTAAAACAAATCCAGTTTCAAATCAAAAGTACCGAAGTTTGATAAAAATCAAGTTTAAGTGCAAACTCTTGTCTAAACCAGTCCGAGGGTTTAGTAAATCAAGTTTAAGTGCAAAACGTATGACAAATATGTTCAAGAACACACCAAATAATATTCGCAAGTCAAGCACACAAAAATATAAATTTTAAGCATAAGAAAATCTAGGAAATCAGACTTTCTTACACCCCAGAGAGTGATTTGAAAATCAATTATGGAGTGGATGTTGTGAGCTTGAGAATACCTCAATAACACCTTGGTTTCGAAAGTGATTTAGTTGCCTCAAAAGATTACTAGTGATAGCACATAAGAATTCAAGCTTCTTCTTTGAAAAAACCAATGAGGACAATAGAGTTTTTTTGCTTGACAAGACAATAGAATGTTCTAGGTAGTTTGAGAATATTCTACATTCTTTTTAACAGATTTTTTATTGTTCTAGAGATCCGAGGGGCTCGAGATTTGATCATCTATTCAAATTAAAGTGTGATTTTCACTTTATAAAAAAGTTGTCAAAAAGGCAATTAGCGCGCTAATATTGAGACTTAACGCACTAATATTGGGACTTAGCATGCTAATCCTCTAAGCTAGCGCACTAACTCTGCAATTAGCATGCTAGCTGTTAGGGGCCTCAAAATAAATATTTTTGGCCCTAGAGTTAGCGACCCTTTATCGCATCCAGGGACCCTACCAAACCTCTTATAACATGTTATACACGTTTGTTAAGGGTCATAGAACCTATTTGGGTGGTCCAAATGTTTTCACAAATCGAAAATGGAAAGTCGCGATTTCATGACTTACATAGGGGCTTTTATGCAAATACATAGTTTTTCTTTTCAAAACAAGTTTTTTATTACCAAAAACTTCCACAATTATTTTTAAAGTATGATGTGAATATAAAAACATGGTTTCACATAGATTGAACTTATAAGACCGATTCAAGTGGTGAGTTTCATTTAAAACTCCAAATGATCACTTGAGATTCGAAAAGCGATTTGAAAAATATGATATGCATGAACTAATGCATTAGGCTTGCGTAAATGAACCTGTGTACCTTACATCAATGTTACAACATGTAATATGATCTTTCATCTTCTTTTCCTCTTGTGGACTAAATCTTGAGCTTGTATGGCTTGAATACTTGAGATGTGATATTCTACAAACTTTGACTAACTGAAACACACTTGATAAACTTATTAGTAAAAGTGACTAACCATTTAGTCCAACAGTAGGGGCATGGCATATGAAAGATGAGGATTTGGAGGACCTCGATGGAACCATGGTGCAGACCACCAACATTGAATGAGGATTGTATTCATAGCACACTACATTTTTCCATTCGGATGATCGGTATTCACTACCTCGACTAGTTTCTACCCATTACACCACACCACTCCATCACTTCGGGTTAATTCTACCCACATCATGGCACCAAACCCTCACCACATCACACCAATCTGTCACATCCGGTTCGTCTATACCTATCTTACGGTATCGGACCCTTATCATCGCATCATACCACTTCATCACATCCTAGTCACCTATACCCACCTTAGCACATCACACTATCACCTACATGTAATCTATACGCACCTCAAGACAGTACTAGCCACTCGTCATCACACCATACTACACTATCACCTCTAGGTCATTTAAACCCACCTCTTCACAAGTACAATTCTCGTAGCATCACAACATGCCACGCCATCACCTTCAGGTCGTATACCTACCTCAACATGGTATCACACCCTCGTCTTTACATCACACCACCCTCTTCACCTCTTATTCATTACTATTCGATCATCTCGCCCATTCTCATAGGGTAGATGATCGGCTCAATTCTACATCACGTAGGCCCCCAATACGAGTTAGGACTACATACGCAAGGTCATCCACATATGGGTTGCCTTCACCGAAGCCACCGGTAATAAAGGAGATTCCAAATTTTCTTAGACCATCGCCCACCCACGTGGAAAGTGAAGACCCTTTGATTCATCTCACTATTGAAGATGACATGCATGTTAATCTCCATAAAATATAATTAGTGCAAAAAATTGATGCTTTCATTTGTTATAAACGATTGCTCAACTAACTTAAATATTGAAATGGTATGTTACACTCTTCTTTTGTGGTGGCCAGGAAGATGAGTTTTATTTTCAAAAGTGGATATCTGAAAGACACATGGAAATGGAGATTTGTTCCACAATCCCAATGAGATATATATTGTCTTAAGCAGAAGGTCAATAACTTCACATCATTTCGAAGTATGAAAGAACAATCATCGTATTGTTGTTGATTACTTGTTTATTTGTAGGCTTTCTTCACTTGGGAGTTGTGGTTATCTCTTGTGATATACGCAGTGTGGTGTCGGAAGGCAACCATCCGCTACACCGAAAATATATATAACATTTTGAAGAAGAGAAAAACACGTATTTACTTGACATACGAGGTGTTTGAGAATTGTAAGAGAGCACGAGCGATAGACAAATATTTCAAGAAAAAGTCAGCACAAATGAATGTGAATAGAAAGTCGAGAAGGGAAGGCCAGGTACTGGTATTTCATTACACAACTCCACATCTAAATCTATGAGACAACACATGGATGCATTTGTATGTATTACATACAAAAATTAACTTAATGATACTTTATGTAGTCAAACTTTTTATGTTAATGAATCATGATAAACTACTAACCACACCTCGTTTGTAGGAGAAGAGGTTGAATAGATATCCTACATTCTAGGAGGTTTTTTGACACCTCCACGCCCATGACCATGATCATATAAATAGTTGTTCCAGGAAACGTACTACATTGCCAGACTTTCGTCAATCAGAGATCATCGATAGTTGTTGTAAGTAACGTGAATTACGTATAAATAGTTTTTGATACCCTACATGTAGTACGTACATTAAATATAATGATAGAGTTCATTATTACTTTCAAATGATTTAATGCTAGTTGAACTCACTCAAAGAGTGGAGGAGTTGTCGACTCAGTCCCCTGATACACCAATTGATGAGGATGCAGTTTATCTTGCGGTTGTAAAGCTCGTCAAGGGTCGTGTCTATGCATTAGGGTCGTAAGGTTCTTATCGTCATGTTAGTTCTTTAAGGGAAGCAAGCTCATCTTGAGGCCTAACATATGGACCACCTAAGGTGGATGAGCTGCAGAGCGACCACTAGAGATTGCAAGAACTTTTGATGAAGGAGTGAATGGAATAGCGAGACAAAATGCATGAGGACTATATGGAATGACAAGAAGAGAATTGAGAAATGTAGGACCCCTTTACATATATGGAGGCATTGTTGATACAACACTAATAAGTGATTATTTAGACTTATATATGGGGTTATTTTAGTATTATATTTAGTATAAATATCCCTAAATGAGCCCAAATTGATGGTGTTTATACATTTTTAGGTAAATAAGGCATAAAGAGGAAACGAGTGAATTCGAGAAGAAATAGAGCAAAAACACATCGAAGGAGGTTTAGTGTCATGGCTATATAGGTTGGCGTTGTGGGACAATAAGGCACAATGCTGGACATTAATGCACGACGTGGGAGAGCAAGGAAGTAGAGAAAAGTTATCACGAGGATCGGTGTAATGGCAAGCACCGTGGAGGTCTAGGGACGATGCCGGGGAGTCTAAGGGACATCGCCAAGACCACTAAAGAGAGGAAATGCGCACGAGATGCTCGGCATAGTGGCGTATTTGTGTGAATGAACCCAAAATGTTAAGAGTTAAGTGACAAAGTGTCGAAGAGAGAAAAAATAGAAAGTAAAGTTTTATTTCATGTTAAATTGTAAAGTAGGGTTTCTAATTGTTTGAAAATGTGATTAGGGAATTTAAATATATAGGAAAATGTGGTAAACTCATAGCATACAAGATATCATAGACCATTAGCAATAGTTAGTATAGGTTTACTTTATTCTTAAGTATTAAGACAATTTGTGGAGAGAAGACATTGAAGACTCACGTGTGGTGATTCGGGTATTATTTTTATTGATTTAATTGGAGTTATTTCATCATATCTCTGATTTTAGTAAATACCATTATGTGCATGTTTGTTTCAATGAAGTTTGAGTATTTGTATTGATTTTGGGCGTAATGCCACGAACGTCTTGATTATGTGTTTGTTGATATTAGGTTTTAGAAGTTATCAGAGCCATTGAAGCTTTTAAGCTAAATATGGATGGTACAACCATAAAATACACAACATCAAGTGATAATTATTGATTAGGGAGGTAAGGATAGTAAACTTAATTAGTTACGAATCTAAAGATTTGGAATATTAAAGCAATGCGGAGCTTACGTTATTCACGCCGATAGGTGGAGTTTTAGTTTGCACATCAGAATCCTTTCCATCACGATAGTGGGTTAAAGTGGATTTGAAGGAAATCTGTCTATTCTAATTAGGCATTGCACACACATAATAAAGATGATAAATTGAGTCGAAAAGCATAATATTTCATTACCTAGGTGAAGTTGTGAACTAAGATAGTCTTAATATAAGAGTTTAAGTAATTTGCATTGATATGTTAGCATAGATTAGTTTAGTTTAATTATAAAACCAATTAAAAGATTTTCTTGGCAATAGAGTAGTTGTAGCTAAGTGCATAGTGAGTGCATACACCTTTCCCTGAGGACGATATCCGTAGTCAACGTAAGTTGGTGACACTATTACTACAAGCAAGTCATTATACTTGCAGCACGCACATCAAACACCTTGGCATTAGCCCCATGTGCATCATCCACCTCCACTAGCTATAGAGCATTTTGGTCCTCGAAAGGACAATATTCATAAGGGTGTCTACGTCGTTGACACCCAACACTTGACGGTCAAAACATCTACATCGAGAGCACATCAGTGATCACTTATGGGTCCACAATCACCTTCCTAGTCTACGCGCATATATGACCACCAGCCTGGATATTGGAACGATCCACGTAGAGAGCTACCTCAGGATAGGCATCAGCTTTTGGACAATAATGAGGAGTTTATGTTGCAAATAACGCGCTTCGCCACCATTGCCACCGTATGAGTGGTTTTTTGTTGTATTTTTTTTGGTTGAAAATGGTGTATTTTGTTTCAAACTTTGAGTGGTGTATTTTGTAGAAAACTTATATTGGTGTACTTGTTTATTTTTTCATAGTAATGTCGCCTCCCACATTGTTGATGATTTGGTTCCGTTGTTGAGTGTTTTTAAAGGTCTAGTTTTAAGTGATTGTGAGTTTATGGTGGTTCAGTTATTTAAGGTTGTAGACTCGGAGAGATGTGATGTGTTCTTCGAATATATGGAAAGATTGAGAATCCAAAATGTTTGAGAAGGGACGTTCGGACAAGGTGATTATGTCAAGTTTTTTTCACTCGATTTTGGTTCGGTTTCTAGGTTTTACTTGGTTTAGCTTAAAATTAAGTACCATGATCTTGTGATTGGAATATAATAATTGACTATACATTGTTTGACAGCTATATTGTAAACTTAATGAAGGGAAACCATCTCAGGGTCCACTCAAATGAATGCTACCAATGTTTAAGGTAAATTATATGGTCTCTTGTGGTATCTTACGTGCATATAATACAAAGCAAGGTTTTGATTTTTATCTAACCCTTAATTTGCTTATAATTTGAAAAAATGGGCTTTTCTCTAATTCTAATGTCATTTTTATGGTAAATCAATGACTTATACTAGGATATATAGTATCAGAAAAGGGAGAGAAGTGGATCCTGCTAAAAATACAAGTTATAAAGACATTACCTTACCCTACTACTGTGAGGAAAGTAAGATCTTTTCTTGGTCATAGAGGATTTTACATAAGTTTTGTGAAAGATTTTTTTTCCAAAATAACACAACATTAATGCAAACTATTGCGAAAAGATGTCACTGACACGTGGTGTACAGTAAGTTTCTCGTATATTCTTATTATTTGTAGTAGTGATAAGTGAGATCGTCTCCACAAGGATTTAGCAAACTTCTTTAGAAAAAATCTTTCAATAGTTTTTATTATTTTTTACTTTAATTTAATTAATTTAAATTAAAATGGGGAATAAAAATCACTAATTCAAACTATAAAACTATAATAATTAACTAAACTAATTAAACTAATTTAATCAACACAATTCAAATTCACTAATATCCAAATAAATCCAATTCATTAATAAATATACATATCTAAAAAAATATCCAAAACAATGAAACATCAATCCATTTTGCATCCAAACCATTACTTGAATCATAGTCATGAACATACTTTAATCTCTTAATTAAGTAATCTAGATCATTAAACTCTAATCATAAGTATGTAGATAGCCCTTATAAAGCCATTAGTTCTCCTTATATTTATGGAAAAGTCACGTTCTAGTTTTATTGGATTAACCCTTTGACAACTCAAAGAAATTAACCTTACACAATAAAACCACATTACGTTTTATGAAAACTTCGAACTACTAAATCTAGTTCCTTCAGAAAGCCACTTCAATATTAAACTTAGATTTCAATCCACATAGGACATCTATACGATAATAGACCTTTCAAACAATTGTAGTTACTACTTTAACCTGGATATTGAATCCAAGTATCACAATACACATTCTAGACCATGCATGCAATACAAAGTTCCATTATTATAATCTGCAAATAATAATCTAGTAAATCAGTGAGCAAAAGAATACGATTGGTTTAAAGCATTAAGTACAAAATCATCTCATCATGACTATATCATAAAATAGATCAAGTTCATGTTCGGACATTGTTTAGATTAATAAACTACTTACTCATCATCATGATCAACATCATAATAAAGTAAATAAAGGATATAGATAAACACCTCTTAATAAATACTTTGAACCTTCACAATTGTCTCTAAAAGCAATGAACAATAAATATAAAAACAATAATAAACTATGAAAGTAAATTATGATGGGGCATGTGCCCTAGGTCAATCCATTAACTGTCTTTATGAATACTTTTAGTTAATAAAATAGAGGATTTCATTTCTTTGTTTATTATAATTAATTTGCATGTTTACATTATAATAAGATCTATGGGTATTTACGAAATATCCTAAATGTCCGTAGATCGATCATTATACTTGGGAACTATAATGAGTTAAGACTAGTGTGAGTCTTGATTGATGATCATATGATGATTATAAGTATAGGGATACGAATCAAGATCACGAGTACTTGTTAGGGAACAAATCTTGGACCGACCCGCTATGAGAACATCACATGAATTAAGCCATAGTTGTTTCTCATGATAGGTATATTTTTCAGTCCTCTGACTTGAGATTGCCAGAGACTTCAACATTAGGAACACAGTAATTTGACACAATCAAATGTTGTCTTTAACCGGACGATTATAAAGGTTGTGATTGGTTATTATGTGAGCAATATGATGAAGTTGTGTAATCGAGATAGAATTTGTCCCTCTCATATAAAAGAGATATCTAGTGGATCCTCGATGTGTTAGACTATTAAAAGGCCTAGTCTAAGTGAATTGATATTGATCAATGTCACTTGAATATTTTCAGTCTAGCTAGAGATCGAGACTAGTACGATTGAACATGTTGGATGACAATTCCATGCCTTATGTTTGATCAAAAGGATATCGTGTGACAAAAGGATGTTATATACACTATTGATTAGGTTGTATCGATTTGATATTCGTACAACTTGGGTAGTCATAATGTCTTGCTAGAGGCCGCTTATGACTTGTATACCAAAATGTGTTTTGGTACACGCCAACGTTGTATGAGCCTATTGGGTCGCACACTAAGAATGGTTTTGCGAGATTTTAAGATGGTTCAGAAAAATGAATTTTATATGATAAAATTCATGACGAAAACGTCCTTGTGGTGTATTACACTTATACTTCTTTAAGTAGGGGCATATGTGTAATTTACTTAACCGTCTCGCATATAAGGGTTGTATAAATAGACGCTTTAAGTTACAATACACGGACGAAAGATCAAAAGGCCGAAACTCTATTTTCGTTTTAGAAACGACTTAGGGTTTTTGGTATGCTATGGATCGTTTTGGAGAGAAACAAAAGGTTTGGTATTCTCTCGAAGCTAGCACTTTGAATATCGGCCGCCGTTCGTGTGTGGACTACTTTTGGTAGAGGGTGTTCGTCGTTGGCGGCGCCTTAGAGATCGATTAACCTTGAAAGGTACATTGCAACTGAGGTATGATTAAGTTTTCATGATTTAAACGTTTTTAATGGAATTAGATTCGGATCCTGTTGGGGTTTTTGTCAAAATTGTTTTGTAATCTCCGCTACGTATGAACCCCAAAACCCAACAAATTATGGCTCCAAGAGCAATGAAATATTGATCTAAGTACTCAAGGGCAATTGATTTCATAGCCTTAGGGTCATATATATAGTATTCTAGGTAGTACATATCCCAAACTAACACAAATATCTCGTGCTTAGTTAAAATCCCTAAAATCAAACCCAATGATTATAGGCCAATTCCAATTATAACTCAAATCGCTGGTTAAATCCTTGGATAAGCTGCTTCTATGTTTTACCGATTTATCGGTGATTAACATACAATCCTGAAATCATTGAGGATTCTCTAGTAGTGGATTCCAGTTGATCCTTAATTCCTTGATGATTCGTTGTATACTCTTTCCATTTGATCAAATCCTTCATTTTTCTCCCTTTTACTCAATTTCTTCACATATTCCAATTATTACCTAAAATTACCCTAAAATGTACTATAAAACACTGTCTAATTATTGACTTATCAAATACCCCCAAACTCGGCACTTTGTTATCTCGAGCAAAGGAATACTATCAATTATATTTTATTTTCTTCTCTCATTTTGATTCCATAATTATTTACTCTTTTTCTTAAAGAGAAGTAATCATTAAATAGAAACATATTACCCTTATAAAAATAAAAATCAAGATAGAATAGAAAGATTTAAAAAACACCTTATTTGACAACTCAACCTTCTTGTTACGTAATGCATCTCAGAATTCAAAGTTAAATCAATTACCAAGGTTAAGCCATAATATAGGTTTTCTCAATCTCCACCGACAAGCATCAAACTTTCGATGACTAATATAGAATCTCAAGATACAAAAATGACTAAATCAATCTCATCTTCAAATAATATTTAAAATGTCATCACAATCAAAGGCGATATGAATTTAATAAACAATAATTATCATTTCATTTTCATTTGAATGTTGGAATAAAAAATACATTACTTAACTTAGCTATAAGCACTGGAGCTAAATCTTTTATTTGAAGAGTTTTTCATAAACATTCTTCCATTTTTTCTATATCTCTTTTTTCTTTCTTTTCTTTATATTCCAACGGTTCTCTATTCCATTTCCTTTGGAATATGTTATTCTTTTTATAGGAATTCTTTCTCACATTTTTCCTAACACTAGATTCCCCTGCTCCATTTCCTTTGGAATTCGTAGGTCTCTCTATTTTTTCATTTCAAAACTCTTGTTAGCTCTTCTCACTTTCACTATAATCAAGGAAGTATTCTTTCCAACAAAGTAAAGTTTATTGGTTAATTTCCTATTTTCTTCCCTTTAATTGTAGCATAAGTTATTTTCATCTTATATACATATAAAGATATTTAATCAATAATCTTTGTATAATAAGATTCTTAGAAATCTATCTTATTTATCTTACACTATTGTTTCGATTTACTACTCATTATAATGTCTAACACAAAGCGATCAATCCCCTCTAAACTCCTCTAGTTTATACACAATCTAGGTTAAGTCAAATAGGGTATGACAATTCTACGTTCTATCATAAACTTTCTATTTTAATGGGTAATAAAAATATATCACTTCTATTTAAATCCAAATTATATTCAATTCATATTCCTAACTAAATAAATTAAAATAAAGAAATATTACCTTTATCTTCAAGAATTTTTGAATAAATAAATAAATTTTACCTCACGTTTCTTCCAAACTTCGCTTCTTCATACTTCACTTAAATACCCCATAACTCATTCCAATAAAACAAAAATTAAGTCCGGTTTCCAAAAAAACAAAAATACTTCATGAAACGTAAATTAATGAAATAAAATAAATAATAAAATAAATAAATAATCACAAGAATAAATTTCAAAATTAGAGAAAACGTGATAAATTCATAAATTTCCAAACATCATAGTAGTAGTGGATAACACATCAAAACAATGTATAATATAAACTAAACAATAGCAATAGTATCACAAGTATTACACCACATTACATAGACCATCGTATCATATTACAAAACTAGGATCTCACATGAGAATCACTCAAATATAGACTAAATAGAGAAAAAAATTAGATCGAACCGACATTCGAAGTCACATTATCACCACCATCCCCTTGTTCATCTTTGTTGAGATTGGTAGCTCGCTATAGGATTGTAGAGCTTGTAGTCCATTCTTGTCACCAAAGTACTTTCTAAAAAGACTCCCTTGTCGGGCTTTATTAGTTGGGTAGATGGTGTTGGAATATCAGCATCCACGCATTGCATTCTCATTACCATATGTCTCTCGACCCATGCATGCTCCTCACAATTTCACGTTAGTTTTGAAACATGAACTCTTGATTTCTCAGAGTTCCCATTTGGTTCCGCAAGATTGACCATCATGGCCATTTTCATCTCATCAGCATACATGATAGTAAAATCTTCAACAAGTAGCTCTGAGCTCTGGTTCATCCTCTCATTATACGCAGCCTGATTGTTTTTTTCTAAAATTCTTTTATTTTTTGCTTGTATTATAATTCTCTCTATGGTCTATTTTCTAAGTGTTTCATTTTTCCCCCTCTTCCTTTGAATCTACATAGTGTGACACTTATTTGGCGTTTTCAATGATTTCATTGATGACGGTCCTATCAAGGTAAACATATAACCCTGGACCTATCGTAAGAACTTGGCCTCATTTGCAAAATTATGCGATCATCAAAGGAAAAGGTAACCCTTCATTTATATTTGTAATCACGGTGTTCCTAATTGAATCATAAATGATCTAGCCAACATCAATGTAAGATATCCCTTGAACGATGCGGTACGATAATGATGCCTTGTAGTTCATACTTTGTTGGTTTTCCTTAAACTTTTAGTTTGAATGTGTTTTGGATATTCATCCTTATCTAAAATGAATTCATCCCTCGGAATTGCTTCTAATCTATTCCTAATGGTTTCATAGGGAAATCCATGTCTAGATCCATACTCGGGTTTTAGGTATTCGTTATTTTCTCTTCTATGAAATTTTGGTAAACGATAATCGGTTTGTTTTTTCGGGTGAATAGTCCATTAGTTTTCCTCGAACTATGGCTACTTGTCTTATCATCACTTACGGTTTGCATAAAATTCTCGGAGTAATATCTCATAACCCATCTCTAAAGAGGACCTCATGTCATTATCGACATTGTAATCCTTAGTCAACACTCCTTAATCTATTTCCCTTATTATATTTAAGATTCTAGCCCCGTAATTTATTTTATTCTTCACATCGAAAACCCTCTCCGGAATTATTTTTCTATTCTTACTAATATCGCTCTTTATCCTAGCAAGAGCCTTGGCATTTATTACATTATGGGCCGAAAAAGAAATTCTTAGAGTATTCTCAACTAGTTTCTCTCTCTCGACTCATCACAAAAATCTAAAGGTGGAGAAAATTCTCTTGGTGTTCTAACTCTAGGATTATATATTGAAATCATTGTTGGCCTAATAGGTGTAGATGGAACTTTAGATTTTATTTTTGGCTCTTTTCACTAAAGCTCCCTTTCCCTTCTCCTTTCGTGAAATTCTACCCTTACCATTTCTAGCCATTATCTAAATCAAACTCACAAGTTCGAATAACAATTGAAACTTGTGGATCATAAAAATAATATTTGTTGGAAATAATTTAGTATACTTTAAAACTTAATTTAAAAGGAGAAATTCATTTGGGAAGCTAGCTTAAAATTCATCGAAACTTAAAACGAAGTTAGCATTGAAGTTTTAACTTAAATTATAAACTTTAAAATCAGTTTTCTAAATCTTTCATAACAATCGTGTGATAAATTCTAGTCTTTTGAAAACAAACCAAACCCCCAAACTCATTTTAAACTCAATGTTCAAATCAATTGTGAATACGTATAAAAATACCAAAATTTCAAAAATATTGAATTTGTAAACCAACGATCATTGTAATTGTTGGGTTTTTGGGGTCTATACGCAGCGAAAAATTCAAAATAAATTTTAAAAAATTCCAACAGGCCATAATTTGAAATGCTAGCTCCAAGAGATATTAAAAATGATTTTTTTCTCTCCCTAAATCTAGAGAACTCGAAAATTTCAAAAACAAAAATTTTATATCATTTTTAAGGTTTCACCCTTTATTTATATGTGTAGATAAGCCCTCACTTAAAATCATATTTGTAATACAACTATTATATTTAGGCAGTTTAAGCAAATTACACATATGCCCTTATTAATAAGTTATCATATAACGAATCGTAAGGGCTTTTATATCATGAATTTTATCATATAAAATTCATTACTCTAGACCAATTGAGATTGTGCAAAGCCATTTTTTTGTGTGACCCAATAGGTTCATGCGACGTTGATAGTGAACCAAAAACCATTTCGGTACACAAGTCATAAGTGGTCTCTAGCAAGGCATTATGACTACCCAAGTAGCATGAATATCAACATCAATATAACCTAATTAATAACGTATATCATATCCTTTTGTCGTGCGATATCCTTTGATTAAACATAAGACATGGAACGTCACCCTTAATGTTCAATCGTACTAGTCTCGATCTTTAAGTAAATTGAAAAACATCCTAGTGACATTGATCATATCAATTCACATGGACTTGGCCATTATCAGTATATCTTATCGAGGGGTCCATTGATATTTCTCGATATACGATAGCGACAAATTCTATCTTGATTACACACCTTCGCATATTATTCGCACGGTAACCAATCACAATCTTTATAATTGTCTGGTTAAAGACAACATTTGATTGTGTCAAATTATCATGCTCCTAATATTGAAGTCTATGGTAACCTCAAGTCGAAGGAATAAATTATATACATATCATGAGTAACACCTATGATTTAATCTATATGGTGTTCTCATAGCGGGTTAGTCCAGTATCTTATTCCCTATACGCATGATCATTACATGACCATCAATCAAGATTCACACTAATTTTAATTAATTATAGTTCTCAGTGTAATGACCGACTAGGGACATTAGATTATTTAAAAAAATACCCATGGATCTTATTATAAGGTAAACATGCAATCATTTATAATAAAACAACAAATAAAACCTTTATTTTATTAACTAAAATTATAAGATAAATAATGTTTGTAGATTGACCTAAGGCACATGCCCTAACAGTAATCACAATGTTCAATCTATTGGAATCAATGAAATCATTTATTCATAGTAATAGAACAAATTCCAATAAAATAATTTCAAAAATCATTAAAAAATTTGCAAAAATTCTTCAAAACCAAAAATTTATCAAAATAAAGAGCTAAGGTTATCTTGATTATCTTTTTTAGAGTGAATCCCTCGAGATATAAGCTCTTGAATTCCTTTATATTGATATTCCAAGCTCCTAGTTGTAGGCTTTACTCTCTCAAATTCGAAAGTTTTTGGGTTGAATGAAACTAGGTTGAGATGAAAATCACTTAAAACACTAAGATTGAGCTTAGGAGGGTTGAATCTAGGTAAGAAATTAATTGTATGGATAAAGGGGTGCAATGGTTTGTGTTTTGAAGGTGAGTGTATGTGTGGCGATTTGGGATTTTATTTTAAAAACTCAAAATCATGCCTAATGATTCATATGTTAAGTGTAATCGTTGGGAAATCACTATGCAAATCGGTGAAAATGATATGCAATGACTCAATGATCTGACCAGCCGATTTACGTTGAGAGGTCGAATCACTAGGGATCCGCCATACTTAAATTTATGATTTTTGTTACCGATTTAGCTAACGATTCCTAGTGTTATTTCACATCGTTGAGGATTTGCTATGTTAATTTAACTATTTTTCCAATTTATTTCATAATTAACATAAATATCATTCATAAAAACTTATATAAAGGTAGAAATATAAACGAATAAATAAACAAACAAGCAAGTGAATAATGTAAACTTGCATAAAGGTTATAGAAACAAAAACAACTCGATCACTCCCCTTTATTTGAAATTACCTTGGAGTTTAAACTCTGAAAATATTTCCAACACAAGAGTCAAAAAGTGAAAGAATATATACCAAACTAAACTCCTAATAAAACTAAAGTATAAATAAACATAGAATATGGGTTGCCTCCCATAGAGCACTTTTGTTTATTGTCATTGGCTCGAATGAACACTTTTAGAATTAGGTTGGATCTCTAAACTTCAATTTAGGATTATTCACTCTAGTGTCATTTCAAAAAGTGATTTCTCATCCACTAATAGTCAAAGTGATTGTTTTATTCAAAATATCCATAACGACTTGAATAGTGGTTAAGAAAGGTCGTCGTAAAATTAAAGGAGGATCTTCATTAATAAAGTGTGGCATGACCAAAAAGTTCATGGGTATGATGTACTTGTCTACTTGAACTGGTACATTCGTGACCACTCCTATTGGTTAAATTGAATTAAAATCCAGTAAAGAAACTTGTTCGAAGCAAATGAATCCAACTCCAATTAAGTGTGTAGAAAGAAATATATAGGCAAGAGATTTGCATTAGAACTTGTATCACACAGAACTCTAAAGTACCAAGCCCATTTGATTTTAATGTACAAATCTATACATCTATGATCATTAAGCTTCATGAGCTTAAATCCAACTTTTCTTTTTCTTATTAGTCTTAGATTTAAAATCTCTCAACTCTAAAGTACCAAGCCCATTTGATTTTAATGTACATTACTTGAATTATCAGATTCACTGCTCACCTCATTTTTTCCCATGTGCTTGCATGGAGTCTTTGCCTATTAGTTCGGTCTTTAGTTTGTACCTTTTTATTTTGTAGGTCTCTCTATCTTCTTTAGAATCCTTATATCCATTTACTACTCTCATCCTCTCAATTTTAGTGTTTATGATAGTATTATGGGGTAGTACATCGAATTGCATCTCATGGAAAAGAACTTTGGCCTTCATACATAGCTGAGTGACTAAAATTGAGAATGGTAGGTCATCATTACCTGTCTCATTGCATCGTGAATTGTGCATCCAATGTTGATATACCCAGTCTTAGGAATAATGTGGTAGAGCAGAGTGACTTTATGGTTCTTCACTTTGGGATGTTGCTTAGTATGGTATAGGTGGCAGGCATCTATGATATAGCTCTAACATTTCGTATTTCTCCTAAAATTGGTGGTTTCGATGAACCTTGGTTGACCTTTGATAACGAGAGCAAATCCCTGTTTGGGAATTAACTCATAGGCTTTTTGAATTTGTGTGAATGGGTAAATTTTCCTAATTTGGTAATGCCAGTCGGGATAGTTGACATAATCCTGTCTAACTTTAAGCTCGAAAGTTCGTAATGTCTATTCGGTGCCACAAGAGAAATATCAATCTTCTTTCATTGAACTATCACTTTTGTTAAGATTTTCACTCGCATATTCGTTAGCGTTGAATTGGCGAACTAATTTCAAACATCATTTTTTTAATATTCCTTCGTAATCCCTAAGAAGGTGTTCCCACTATCTTTCTCTTATGATGCTAATGAATTTATCTTCATATTTGTTCACATTTTGGATTTGTAGTTCTCTCTCGGGTATGATAACATTTTTCATATCTCGAATGTATTTATTTTTTGCTTTGAGACTAACAAATCTCATAGGGTTATAAGGGACTTGTGTGTCTAGTTCTAGGTAGTCGAGAATCCTTATCGAGCTAGGTGGAGTGAGTGCTCTCAATCAAGCCATTTCGGTTCTTGATTCTCTAATACTAATTCCCCTAGGTTGAATGTACATTTGTTGACTTAAATGATATTTCTTGGATTTTCTACTATAAGCCATTTTCCTTTCTCTTGTGCACTATGCATACCTCTCCTAATACATCATCTCACCATAGTAATCAAATTAGTATTGTGAATTGGTAAACCAAGATTGTATATTTAACACAAAGATGGACTTTAGGCGGGAAAGTTAGTTGGAAATGAAATTGCTATCCAAGAATTTGGGAAGATTATGAATGCGAGTAGATACTTTTGAAGAATTATAAGAGTAAAAAATATGAGAACAAATATATTGAATGATTTTTCAAAAACTCATGAATTACACATTTGTTTTGTGACAAACTCAATCTCAAATATTTCTCAAATACTCTTCCAAAATTTATTCTCTATTTTGTTTTTCAAAATCATGGTATTTGTAAACGAACGCTCATCTTTATTGCGAAAATCAACCAAGAATTTTTTAAATTAATCGAGAAATTTTCACAAATCCAACAAAAATCAAATTTTTGTCAAAATAGAGTGCTAGGGTTGTGATGTTTAACTTTTTGAGAGTGAATCTCTTAAGATATACACTCTCAAACTCCTTTCACTCGGTATTTTAAGCTCAAAGTTCAAATTAGTAAACCCTAGCTTGGCTATATTCGTCAAATTTGATATTTCGGTGTTGAATGAAACTAGGTGGAGGTGAGAATCACTTATATGGATTAAGATTGAGCTTAGGAGGATTGAATCTTGGCAAGAAATTGGAATTTTTGTGAAGGGGTGCAATGGCTTAATGGTATGAATGAGTTGTTATGTGCGGCGATTTAGGGTTTTGGTCTTAAGAATCGAAAATCGTGCTTAGAGATTCTGTGTAATTGGAATCAATACGTGAATCAAAAATAGGGGAGCTATTGGAAAATGGAGTAACCTATCAATTTTACCAACAACTCCTATTTAAGTGGAATCATTTGGGATTTGCTTGTCTCTAAATTTTACACTAATCTTCTTGTATTATGTTACAGATTTTGCCAATGACTCCTAGTGTTATTTGGAATTGCTAGGTATTATTTTTACTATTTTTGCAATTTTAGTTCATGAGTAACTTATATTCTTCCTAAAAGTAAACTTAAATGTAAGATTAACTAAAAATTCCAAAAAAACTTATAAATTTGATTAGGATATGTATCTAACTTATAATTATATTTCTTAATGAAATAGATAAATAAAAAATAAGTAAGTTTATAATGCGAACTTGCATAAAGGCCATGAAAATAAAATACGATCATCCCCCTCTAAAAGAAGCTACTCAGGAATGTAACTTATGAAAATAAATCCAAAAAAAGTCAAAAGGAGAGAGAATAAAAATAAACTATATTAAAGCTAAGTGTCCAACTAAAATTGAAATAACTTAAAGAAATAACGAATATAGGATGCCACCCATAGAACGTTTTAGTTTATAATTGTTTGCTAGATTGAATAGAGAAATCAATCTTCGTTGGGTGTGAGTGAATCCATTTTCACTTTAAGTGGTTCTGCGTTTATATGTCCTCACCTTTGAAAAACATCCATCGTCAGTGATCTCACTGTCGACATTAAATTGCCCTTCTTCTATATCTTTGTGAAGTTCTCCTATTTTTAAATGATACTACTTCATCACCCATCCTTAGTGTAACTATACACTCATGCATGTCGATGGTAGCTCTAACATTTGATAAGAATGGTTTTTAACCATCGACAACTTGATTGTTTCACTGGAATTAAATTTTACGATACGCTCATCCATGGTGTTCAATTCATTTAAGGAGTTGTCATATGGGTCAAAGTTAATGATCTCTATATCCTGTGAGATGAAGTCTTCATGATAAGGTTTAAGTCTATAACCGTTAACTTTAAAGATTCTCTTTATTTCTCTACTTTTCATCTCTACAGCACGATGGGGAAATGCGTATATGACTACAAAAGGTTCTGTCCATCTCGAGCAAATTTTTCTAAGAAAGAATTTAAGACATGAAGTTATACTTTTTTGTCTTACTTCAAAATTCGTAATATTAAATTTTGTCATAAAATGCTTTAGTTTTGTTATATATATAGAAGCACCTTGTCATACTCATCATTTCTCGATTCTTCTAATTCTTGGATACAAAGTTTGCATTGCTTTCTGCATTATCTTAATTCATATTACATGTCTTAATTGCCCAGTATGTCTTATGTTCTAGCTCGACTTGTCCATGACATGCTTTACAGAAAACTAGTTTATAAGGTGTCATAACTATGGATGTCTTAAATGCAGTTCTATATGCCCATAATGCATCTTTTAATTAAAAACTCCAATCTTTATGTGTTAGACATACTGTCTTTTCTAAAATCGATTTAATTTCTCTATTTGAGGTTTCGACTTGTCCACTAGTTTGTAGGTGATATGCGGTAGATGTCTTATGGGTAACATGATATTTATGAAGTAAAGTAGCTACAATTATATTACAAAAGTGTGAACCTATAACGACCCATTCTGTAATCTAAGGCTCTGCCCGGACTAATCCCATCCTTGAGCCTTAATCTAAGTCATGTAGGACTAAACAATGTATAGTCACCTTTTATCATATTCGCCTCTTTAAACGTTTTTCGAATAAGCACTACACAACTCTCATTATTGTTTTTATTTCAGAGTTAATTAAAATTTTTACCACTTATACATATTTTTAGTGGAATTATTAACAAATTAGTGGAAGCAATTAATATAAAACCTAAATATGTGTGGAAACCAGAAACAAAGCTCACATGCATAAAGATAATAAAACGTTGATAAGTATAAAAACCTATGTTCGGTCAGAAACTATCGCTTAACCAAAATATACAACTCAAAAGTAAATAAAAGACATAGATAAGTCATACAATAAAATCTCGAAAACCTACAAAATCGATGTAGTCGCCAATCTTCTCCTTGCCTGGCCTACTACTCGATGGCTCTGCACCCACCGTTCTAAAAAGGACGGTGAGTAGAGTAATTGAAAAAGTAAATCTGAGATACATTTATCCATATTCCCAAATATACAACAAGTATATGAAAGCACAACTATAGCAAAATAATGTTGAAAAAGGATCATGCTATAAGATACTTTAGTTAAAAAAATGAGACTAACATTTGGCTAAGTAGTAATAATTTTGGCCCGGTCAGTCGTGAGTTACATCGCATTAACATTTTTCCACTATTTAGGGGCATGAGCACTCTCACAAATGCCCATTACAAATATATACTTGTCGACTACCCGGGTTCCATACCTCATGTGTCGCTCATCTCTATCATATAAAGTTCCTAGATACAATTACTTTCATTAAAAAGGAAAAAAAACTCAGCTCGGGAATCCAAGGCATGATTTGCTTAGGTAAAACACAAAGGAATGGAATTGCAATACCACAATCATTCTAGCGTAATGATAAGTTGGTTTTTACACGCTTTTATTAGTCTATTTTAGCATATTTAATGTGGAAAGTTTTCAAAATATATATTTAATTGTATTTATAGGTTGTTTTCAGGTGAAACAGAATGCCCGATTGAATTCGTGGTGAACAAATACTCAAAAAGGAGTATTTATATGCAGCGATTAGACACTGGACAGTTTGCCTCGAGTTACGCATTGCACTGTGGGCGAGAATAAGAGACATGAGGCCAAATGATGCGAAAGTGACACAAGTAAAGTCGTTTGAGTTGAGCCGTTATTAGATTGCCTCGAGATCCATATTACGCTCTCTCTCGCACTTTTGCACAATGTATGCGATTTCCGGTTCTGTCGCCACGTGGCGATCATTGATTTACCCGGCTCGCCAAATCACAACCACGTATCGCCAACCGATTCATCCACATCATCGTGTCCAGCTCGCCGGCAGATCTTCTCTCACTTCAAATTTGCCTTAAGATGTGCCTCGGGATGCGAGTAAGCACATTCTCCCATTTTTTGCCGAGTTTTAGAGTGAGCAAACCAATTCTCAAACTCCACCACGTGTCGCCACTCGACCATCCAGCTCCTCCATAGTTAGCAGTCTCGGCAAATCGTCTGCTGCCACGCGTCACACTTCCATTTCTAGCACGTCACTCCTGTTGCCACCAACCAGTTGGAACGCGCTACATCATTACATGGCAGGAAAATGGACCAATCGCGCGCTGCCATGTGTAAGAAACCAATTTTCACCCCAAAACTATCCCCGGATACTCCTCGACGCACTTGTTACGAGACCAACCCCCAAAATTAGTTTCTTTCACCTCTATAAAGCAATATTTAGTGGTTTTTCATATTAGAAACTAGGGTATTCATACGAGGAGTCGACATTGGAGCTGCCACACACAACTTCTCGTACTTGGAGATCGTAAAGATGATGTCTGGCTAGACCAATCTTCACCTAGGTTGAAGGGAAAACAAGTGGGACTCATGATTCATAACATATTATGTGAGATCTTTTATTTTACTATTTAATTTAGTTTAAATTCTCCTATTTCATTATTGTTGATTTTAATGAATATGGTTTAGATCTAGGGTATGTATGTGGCCAGTGCATGCTTTTAGGGGGACAGCTTATAGTTATTTGGACCATTAGTATCCATGTGATAATACTTTTAGACTATTATAGTGATGAACACTCACCCATTTGCTGTAAAACCTTTTCGTTTCGTGAGTGTGCAACAATTGAATCTAGGTTAAATCAGAAGCGGATGCGATCTAGTTATTTAGGATTAGTGTTCCCACTGATCCATATTAATGTGGTTGGTGTTTTAAACCCGATTCGCTAGTGTATGGGGTGATCTATTAATTAGGGAAGTGGTTAGCGACGAACGTCCTAGCTATCGAGATTAGGGGAATTAGGAATTTTAGGCGGACGTCAATTCTCCATAGCTAATCTAGAAGAAATTGAATTAATAACTTTTTGGAATGATTGAGGACCATTAAATGCCATTGAATCTTGAATCTTGCTTGTGGTACCGTAGACTTAGGTGATTTCTTCTCATTGATATTATTTTTGCAAACTTTTAATATTTGCTAGTTTAGTTAATTATTTCCTTGAACTTTCTGAAGTTAACTTGAGTAAAACTTAATTCCTGTGGATTCGACCCATATTTACCACTACTACACCATTGTTATTGGTAACTCGATTGTAGTTTATATTTGGCACACACGACACGTGATCACATTTTGGCGCTATTACTAGGGACTTAGTCTTTACTCTATGTTTAGGTTTCATTTTCTTTTTTAGTTTTATGCTACCACACCTCACTCAGTCAAAATCAGCTGGTTCACCGTTACCTTTCGATCATGAACCGAAAAGAATATTTCATAGGTGGATTAGAGATACCCAACTTAGGCAACAAGAAGGCTAAAGTCCTTTGAACATGGCTGCAAATCGCCAAATCACTATGGCGCCTGTCAAGAGCTTCAAGCTTTTTTGGGGCCACAACCCCTTCGTATCAACTATCAGAATAATGCCGGAGACTTTGAGTTAAGGTCTCGGTGCATTCACCTCCACCATCCTTTCATGGTGGCGAGAATGAAGATCCCGTCACTTTCCTTAAGGAGTTTCATACTAAGCGCAAGTAAATGAAACCTATTATTGCGGACGAGGACACAGTTAAGCTTCAATCTTTTTCATTTTGCCTTAAAGACAAAGCCAAGGAATGGATTTTCTACCTTCCGCTTGGCTGCATCAACTCCTAGAATGAGATGACAACTGCATTTTTGAATGAATACTTCCCTGAGGGTAGAGTTTCTCAGCTCATCAAGGATATATGTAGCATCAAAATGAAGTCGAGTGAATCATTTGGTGCATATTGGGATCACTATAAGCGATTGATTGCTAGTTGCCCGCAAAGCATGGCGGCCCGAGAAGGCCAAAGCTCGATTCTTCTATGTTGGCATGATGCCCAAGAATGAAGCATGATTGATAATGTGTGTGGGGATCATATTCGAGACAAAATTCCAGCCCAAATGAAGCAACTATATGAGGACATCGCACATCAGTCATGCCTTTATAGTGATCTTGATGCTATTTCTTACTAAAGTCTCGATCAAGGGGATTGTCTTGAGTTCCACTGACAAGAAAATTGACCAACTAACCTCTATGATGGAACGTTTCATCTCCTTTGGTAAAGTGTAAGTCAAACCTTGTGGCTTCTGTACTGCCATAAATCATGCAACTAATGAATGTCATACTCTCTTTGAGGAAAATCAATAGGCCAATGCCATGGGCAGTTAGTTCTAGGGACCACCTAGAGTCCCATTTAGGAATACATACAATCACACAATGGTGAGGAACAACTCGAACTTCAGTTATGGGCCTCGAAATCAAACCTATCAGACCTTCGTCCCTAAAGGTAAACCGTTGCCTACACCCTCCAATAATTCCTCATAACTTGAGGATATGTTCAAAGCTTTTATGGGTCAACAAAGCTAATTTATGAATGAAATGATCCAATTTAAAGCGACCACCGAGAAACCCATCAGCGAAACCATATAGGCGGTCCAAACACTTCAAGTTCAAATGGACCAAATGACACAACAAAGGGAAGTCTCCTAAACTTCAGGCTTGAAGTAGTCATGAAGGCGTCTCTGTCCTCGCACTCTATCCTGCACTACCATATCACCTTTGGGTTGGCTATTCCCACGACCCTGTTTGTAGTTTCTTGCTTGATCCTCATCCATCTTGATTCCTTTCTTTTTCTTTCCTTTGTTGGCTCTATCGATATTAAGGTCATAATTCATTAGTTCCTTCTTTCTTTTGCTCTGCATGCACTAGTATCCCTGAAAAGAAAACATAAAAAATCAAGTGCAAAAGACAAACTTGAAAATTAAGCCTTTATTTTTTTTGATGAACTTAAAAGTAAAGTACTTAAAATAAGGCTTAGCAACTTTTCAAACAAACCAAGTCTAAGTGGCTACCTATCACCAGCAACGGTGCCAAAAACTTAACCTCGACCGTAAGTATAACTAAGCACGATCGTAGTAATCGTGTAACCAACTTACGTTGACTACAGATATCATCCTAAAAAAAGGTGTTATTCACTCACTATATACTTAGGTACAATGAATCTATTGCTAGGGGAATCCTTTTTAAATGATTTTATAACTAAACTAAACTAATCTTTACTATCAAGTCAATGCAATTTGCTTTTAACTCTTATATTAAAACTATATTAGTTCACAACTTTACTAAGATAATAAAATACTATACTTTTCAACCACTATGTCATCTTATTATGTTGTGAGCAATGCCTAATTAAACTAGACAAATCTCCTTCAAATCCACTTTAACCCACTGTTGTGACGAAAAAGATTCTAATGTGCAAACTAGAACTTCACCTATCAAGTGTGAATAATATAAGCTCCAAACTTATTTAATGTTTCAAATCTTTAGATTCATAACCAATAAACTTTAGCATCCGTGCCTCCCTAATCAACAACTATCACTCGATGTTGTGTATTTTATGATTGTACCGTCCATATTTAGCTTAAAAGCTTCAATGACCCTGATAACCTATAAAACCTAATATTAGTAAACATGTGATCAAGATGTCTATAACATTACGCTCAAAATCAATACAAATTCTAACCATTACACTTTTATATACAATTTCTACTCGTGTTCATAGCATAGCATTCATTCGTAGGATTCATTGATCCTTAAGATTAATAAACTACTCACACTTTATTGAAACAAACATGCACATAGTGATATTCATTGAAATTAGCATATATTGAAAATACTTCAAATAAATTAATAACACAATGCCCGAATCACCACACATGAGTCTTCAATGTCTTCTCTCCATAAATCATCTAATAATAAAGAATAAGTAAAACCTATGCTAAAATACTTTAATGACAACCATTGGTTGATATGTTATGAGTTTACCACGTCCTAATATCTATTTATACTTCCTAAACACAATTATAAACCTTACTTTAAAACTTAACTCAAAATAGAACTTTACTTTCTATTTTCTTCCGTTCAATATTTGTGACTTAATCCCCAGTGTCGTGTGTGTTCTTCCTTGTGTCATAATGTCGCTACTACACCGCCACTTTTGTGTGCTCTTCCTTGCTTATGTAACCCCGGCGTCTTCCTAATGGCCTCCAAAGCATTGTCTATTAGGCTTTACGACGCTGCCACTGCATGGAGATTACTGTCTAGTTTTCTTCACTTTGCCTTCTCTCCCATGCCATGCCTAGGTCCTCCATGCTATCCCTTACGCTCTCATAGTGCCACACCTTCATGCAATGATGCCAACCGTAGTCAGATGAGTTTTAGCTCCATTTCTTCTTCTTTGTGCTTGTTTCCTTCCTTTATGCCTTATTTACCTAAAAATACATAAATGCTATTAGTTAGAGCTTATTTATTGATATTTATACTAAATATGCAACTAAACTAACACTATATATAAGTCTAAATAATCACTTATCATATCCCTAGAAGAAACCGGTATAGTAGTACAATTAGTAGATAGATATATTGTCTAACCTGTAGGAGTATTAAAGGATAGGTTAGGGTTAATCACTTACTTTTCTCGGTCGAATTTTATGTCATAGACATGAAAAAAGATCACTTGTCTAGTAAAACTTTTCTTATCCTAGGACGTCCATTCTTAGAAATGGCAAAGGCCAAAATAGATGTTTCTAATGAAATTCTAACAATGGAAGTAGATAATGAAATGGGAAATTATAACATCTTCGACTTTATGAAATATCCTTTAGATGTTTCATTTGTATACACCGCATATATGTTAGATCCTATAACAAATAAATTTTTCTAGAAACGATAAGTTAGACAAACTTGAAAAGTCGATAGAAGATTTAAATGATGACGATGATAAATATGAAGAGTCAAGAGAGATAGTTAATGCCTTAAAATATTATAATTATTAGGGAATGTGTCATAGGTCAATCCACAAACATTTTTTATATATAATTTTAATTAATAAAATTGAGGTTTTCATTTGCTATTTTATTATAAGTGATTATATGTTTACCTTACAGTAAGATCCATGGGTATTTGTTGAAATATATGAAATATCCCTAGTCCCTCATTACATTGAACTATAATGAATTAAAACTAGTGTGAATCTTGATTGAGGGCCATGTGATGATTATGCGTATGGAGATATGAATTGAGATCATGAGTACTTGTTAGGGAATAAGGTACTAGACTGACCCGCTATGAGAACACCACATGGATTAAGTGATAGGTGTTACTCATTATAGCTATATCATTTATTTTTTTCTACTTAAGATTACCATAGATTTCAATATTATAAGCATGGTAATTTGACACAATCAAATGTTGTCTTTAACTAAACAATTATAAAGATTGTGATTGGCTATCGTGTGAATAATATGTGAAGGTGTGTAGTCAAGATAGAATATGTCCCTTTCATTGAGAGAGATATTGGTGGATCTTTCGATATGTTAGACTATTAAATGGTCATGTCTAAGTGAATTGATATGATCAATGTCACTCGAATGTTTTTAGTCTACCTAAAGATCAGACTAGTATCACTAAACATTAAGGGTGACTTTCTATGCCTTATGTTTAATCAAAGGATGTTGCATAACAAAAGGATATGGTGTATGTTATTCATTAGGTTATTTTGATTTTGATATTCATGCTACTTGGGAAGTCATAATGCCTGGCTAGAGACCGCTTATGACTTATGTACCAAAATAGTTTTGGTTCACTACCAACATCACATGAACCTATTGGGTCAACACAAAGAATGACTTTGTGCAATCTCGATTGGTCCAAAGTGATAAGTTGGTTTTTATATGCTTTTAGTAGTTTACTTTAGTATATTTAAGTATAGAAAGTCTCCAAAATATATATTTAATTATATTTATTGATCATTTGCAGTGAAACGGAATGAACAATTGAATTCGTGGCGAAAAAATACTCAAAATGGAGTACTTACATGCATTGATCGAACGCCGGACTATTTACTTCGAGTTACGTGCTACGAGGTAGGTAGAATAGAGGATTAGCAGACTAGTTACACGTGGCAAAGCATCCTATTTGGCCAACTCACCTTAAAGTGCCACATATTAGCCATCCATTGGTCCAAATTTCATAGGGTATTCCATGCGTTTCCAAAGCAACGTGCCACGTGTCGCTTCGTATTAGGCCGGCTCGTTTCCACCGGACCACGTGGCTCTAACTAGGTTCGACATTTTATCGCTCGGCGCCACGTATCACGGTTCAATTGGTCCGGCTCACCGGCAGTCTTCTCTCTCACTTCACCTCCAACAGTTTGTCCTCGGGATACGCATCAAGCACAACCTCCCGAATCTCACCGATTTTGCCCGACTTTCATTTTGCCTATTGCCCGCCACGTGGCGCTCGCTCACCTAACCCAAAGCGTCATCACAACTAGCTCCACCAATCACCCGTGCCACATCGGCATCAATAGATCACGGCTTAACAAACAACTCTCATTGTTTAGTACCTGTTGATTTTTCTCGAGATACGCACTAGCACGATCGCCAAGTGCACGAACTGTGAACCAAACTAACCAGCTCTCTTCCTCACGCCACATTTCTTCATTCGGTTGTCCACCAAACTCATCATCACAATCGGTCCAGGCAATAGGAAGGCAACACGTCAGCTGCTCGACATAAAATGAACCAATGGGGTGCGGACACATGGACAAAAGCCATTTTAACCCTAAAAATAGTCCCTAGATGTTCCTTGACGCACGTGTTACGAGACCAACCCCAAAATTTATTTCTCTCAACTCCAGAGAGCAATTTTTAGTGGTTTTTCATATTAGGAACAAGGGTATTTATACGGGGAAAACATATTGAGCCGCCACACACAACTTTTCATACTTAGAGATTGTAGAGATGATGTATAGCTAAACCCATCTTCGCCTTGGTCGAAGGGGAAGCAAGTGGGATTCATGATTCATGGCAAATATTATGTGAGATCTATGATTTTTATTTAATTTGATTTAATTTCTCCTATTTCATTGTTGTTGATTTTAAAGTATATGGTTTAGATCTAGGGTGTGTACGTGGCGGTGCATGCTTTTAGGTAGACAACCTATAGTTATTTGGACTATTAATATCCGTGTAATTGTGCTTTTGAACCAATAAAGTAACAAATACTCACCCATTTCTCATCAATCCATTTCGTTTCTTGAGTGTGCAACAATTAAATCTAGGTTAAATCGGAAGCGGATGTGATCCGGTTATTTAGGATTAGTGTTCCCACATACCTAAATTACTGCGGTTAGTGTGTTAAACCCGATTGGCGGATTTCTAGGGTTATCCATTGATTATGGAAATAGTTATTTGCGGACGTCCTAGCTATCGAGATTAAGGGAACTAGAAGTTTTTGGCACACGTTGATTTTCCATAGCTAATCTAAGAGAAATTGAATTAATAATTTTTTGGAATGATTGATGACCTTTAAATGTCATTGAATCTTGATTCTTGCTTGTGGAATCGTAGATTTAAGTGATTTTTTCTCATTGATATTATTTTTGTGAAATTTTTATTTGTGATAGTCTAGTTAATTATTTCATTTAACTTTATGAAAACCCCCCATTTTTAGTTAACTTGAAGTAAAACTCAAGTCATGTGGATTCCACCTCGTATTTACAACCGCTACACCTTTGTGGTTGGTAACTCGATTGCGGGTTATATTTGGTACGCATGACACGTGACCAAATTTTGGTGGCGTTGTCGGGGACTTAGTCCTTACTCTTAGTTTAGGTTTCTTTTCTTTTCTTTTCTTTTTCTTAGTTTTATGCTACCACACCTCACTCGGTCTAAATTGGTTGGTTCATTGTTACCTTTCGATCCTGAACCAGAGAGAGAACATTTCATAGGTGGATTAGAGGGATCAAACTTAGGCAACAAAAAGGCCAAAATCCTCTGAACATGGCTGCAAATTGCCAAATCACCATGGGTCACACCAATCAAGAGCTTCAATCTCTTTTGGCGCAACAACCCACTCGCATCAACTATCCGGATAATGCCGGAGACTTTAAGTTGAGGTCTGGGTTCATTCATCTCCTACCATCCTTCCGTGGTAGCGAGAATGAAGATCCTGTCACTTTCCTGAAGGAGTTTCATACTAACTGCAAGTCAATGAAACCCTCCAATGTGGACGAGGAAACGATTAAGCTCAGATCTTTTCCATTTTGCCTTAAAGAAAAAGCTAAGGAATGGGTTTTCTACCTTTCGTATGGCTGCATTAACTCTAAGAATGAAATGAAAATTGTGTTTTTGAATGAATACTTTCCTAAATATAGAGTTGCTCAGTTCATCAAAGATATACGCAACATTAAAATGAAGTCAGGCGAATCATTTAGCGCATATTGGGATCGGTATAGGCGATTGATTGCTAGTTGCCCGCAGATGGCGGTCGAGAAGGCCATAGTTCGATTCTTCTATGTTGGCATGTCGCCCATAGAACGATGCATGATTGATAATGTGTGTGGGGCTCGCATTCGAGACAAGACTTCAGCCCAAATGAAGCAATTGTATGAGGACATCGCACAACGGTCACACCTTTATGGTGATCTTGATGCTACCGCTTACTAAAGTCTAGCTGCAGGTTGTGTCTCGAATTCCACCGACGAGAAAATTGGCCAACTAACCTCCATGATGGGACGTCTCCTCTCCTCTAGCAAAGTACAAGTCAAAGCTTGTGGCTTCAGATCTTGCCATAAATCGTGCAACTGATGAATTTCCTTCTCTCTTTTGAGGACAATCAACAGCCAATACCATGGGTAATCGGTTACAAGGACCATATAGAGTCCTATTTGTGAATACATATAATCATGCAACGACGAGGAACAACTTAAACTTTAGTTACGAGCCTCAAAATTAGAACTATCGAACTTCATCCCTAGAGGTCCACCATTGCCTACACCCTCCAATAATTCCTTTTCACTTGAGGATATGTTCAAAGACTCTATGGACCCAACACTGACCAATTTATGAGTGAAATGGCCTAATTTGAGGCTACCATCGAGAAATCCATCAGCAAAACCAAATTGGCGGTCCAAACTTTTTAAATTCAAGTAGACCAAATGACATAGTAGAATGGACAACTCGAAGATAAGGGAAAGTTGCCTTCGCAACTTTACCCGAATCCTAATGCTAATGCTACCGCAGATTACACTCCGAAGTGGTAAAGAGATGGAGGGACCCAAAAGGGACAATGGGTCATCCGATGCCAAAAACCAAGCAAATGAGGAAGAACACAATGCAAAGAGTGACTCTATTTGTCCCTAAACATATGGTAACTACTCAAAAGGAAGTGCCACCTACATTTAAGGTTAAACCTTCTTTTCCACAATAACTCGTCCTAGATAAGAAAAATGAGGAAGAGAAAGAAATTCTCGAGACCTTTCGGCGAGTGGAAATCAATATTCCACTCCTCGACGCTCGAAGCAAGTCCTTAGGTACGCGAAGTTTCTTAAGGAACTATGCACTAACAAAGGGAAACAGAAAGTTAACGAAAAAGTCTAAATGGGAGAAACCGTCATGGTTATCCTACATAAGAAGTTGCCTCATAAATGCAAGGATCTTAAGATGTTCTCAGTACCTTGTGTTATATGTAATGTAAGCATTCGAGAGGGCTATGTACGACCTTGGCACTTCCATTAATGTCATGTCGTTGTTTATTTATGAGACATTGCATGTAGGATAATTGGAGGAGACTAGTATTATCATCCGGTTGGTAGACCGTTTAGTTGTTAGACTGTTCATGTTCTTGAGGACGTTCTAGTCCGAGTGAACGAGTTTGTCTTTCCTGGTGACTTCTACATGGTAGATATGAAGGAGGAGCCATTGCCTAATGCTTCGTCAGTACTCATCAAATGTCCGTTTTTGAAAATGGCAAAGACGAAGATAGATGTTGATGATGTATCTCTTACCATGTAGTTTGACGGTGAAGTCATCAAGTTTAACATCTATGACGCGATGCAATACCCTAGTGATGTGTCGTTTGTGGTGTGTACCATGGACTGTGTGGATCCACTCGTTAAGCAAACCTTGCTCATGAGTGGTGATGATGAAGTTAAAGTAGTGTTAGAGCATCATCTCGACACTACTCAAATCCATAAGTGTGTTATGACCTTCGATACTGATGTTGAGGATGTTGTTTTCGAGTTGGATTCATTCCAACCACTTGCCCCTAGTGTCTATCATTTGGAGTTGCCTACTTTTGACTCCAAATTCTCTCCCTCTTTGGTTAAAGCTCCCACACTTGAGTGAAGCCATTACTTGAGCACTTAAAGTACATGTTCTTGGGTGAGAATGACACACTCCCCTGTGATAATCTCGACCGAACTTACACATCTAGAGGAAGAGAGACTCCTGTGAGTACTCAGGGAGTTTAAATAAGCTATTGGGTGGACCATAGAGGATATCAAAGGTTTGAGCCCTTCCACTTGCATACATCATATATATATATGGAAGAGGGGTCAAAACCTATGAGGGAAGCCAAGAGGAGGCTCAATCCGCTTATGATGGATGTCATGAAGAAGGAAATACTAAAGCTCCTTAACATTGGCATGATTTACCCTATCTCTGATAGTAAATGAGTAAGCCTTATCCAGGTGGTCCCTAAGAAAATGGGATTCATGGTAGTCACCAATTCACATGGTTAGTTGGTTCCAACTCGCATTCAAAATGGATGGCGGGTATGCATTGAATACGGGAAGTTAAACTCTTCCACCGGGAAGGATCACTTCCCCTATCATTTATTGATAAGATGTTGGAGAGACTAGCCGGTCGTTCTCATTACTGCTGTCTTGATGGTTATTCTGATTTTCATTAGATACCGGTAGCACCTAAAGATCAGGAAAAGACGACCTTCACTTGTCCGTTTGGCACTTTTGCCTATCACCACATGCCCTTTGGGTTATGCAATGCAACTGCCACCTTTCAAAGGTGCTTAATGAGTATCTTCTCTTATTTTTTTTGATCATTTCATTGAGGTCTTCATGGATGACTTTACTGTTTATGGTGATTCATTCGATACTTGTCTCATCAATCGACAAAGGTACTCAGCAGGTGTATCGAGAAGAACCTGGTTCTGAACTATGAAAAACTTTATTTTATGGTGGACCAAGGTCTTATTTTGGGACACATTGTCTCAGCGAGGGGCGTAGAGGTAGACCAAACTAAAATTAATGTTATCAAGAAACTTCCCTACCCTACGAACGTGCGGGAGATTAGATCTTTCCTTGGACATGCTGGTTTTTACCGTCGTTTCATCAAGGACTTTTCGAAGATCGCATAACCCCTATGCCATCTACTCCAAAAGGACATACCTTCTAAGTTTGGTAAGACATGTAAGAGTGCATTTGATACACTAAAAGACTTACTTACTAGCACACCAATGATTTAGGCCCCTAATTAGGAGCTTCCATTTGAAATCATGTGTGATGCTTGTAATCATGTAGAGGGTGCAGTCCTAGGACAGAGAGTTGGGAGAGCTTCACATGTCATTTACTATGCTTCTCATACTCTAGACGCAGCTCAGATGAATTACATCACTACTGAGAAGGAGCTCCTTGCCATTATCTTGGCACTTGAGAAGCTTCGGTCGTGTCTCTTAGGAACCAATGTTATCATTTACTCTATTGATGCCGCCTTGAAATACCTGATGAGTAAAAAGGATGTCAAACCTAGGCTCATTAGATGGATACTCATACTACATGAGTTTGACATCACAATAAAAGATAAAAGTGGTGAAGAGAATCTAATCGCATACCATCTCAGCATAATTGCGAATCGTGAGAGTCCTACCCCTCTTATGGATGATTTCCCTGACGACTACATTTATGTCGTTATGGAAGATCTCCCTTGGTTCGCTGATTTGGTGAATTATATCACTTCTGGCGCGCTATCTCCTTATTTGTTGAGGTTAGAAGAATAAAGTAAGGAGCGATGCTAAGTACTATGTATGAGATGACCTGTACTTATGGAAATTCTGCTCCAACCAGGTTATCAGGCGTTGTGTTCCTCGAACTGGAAGTCACTCCATCTTGGCTTTTTGTCATACTTATGCCTGTAGTGGTCACTTCAGTCCCCATCTGATAGCTAGGAAAGTTCTTGAGAGTGGGTTTTACTGGCCCACTATTTTCCATGATTCATACATGTTTACCAAGACTTGTCCGAACTATCAAAAAATCGGTAACCTTGGTCATCGAGACAAATGCCACTTAACCCGATTCATATTTGTGAGATATATGA
The DNA here is from genome assembly GCA_039657365.1 of Stephania yunnanensis. Taxonomy (NCBI): domain Eukaryota; kingdom Viridiplantae; phylum Streptophyta; class Magnoliopsida; order Ranunculales; family Menispermaceae; genus Stephania; species Stephania yunnanensis. The sequence goes on along the minus strand of CM077585.1, from coordinate 31,097,317 downwards.
CGTATAGGGTATAGACTTCATGGGACCATTTCCAGTGTCATTTGTTAATGTTTACATACTATTGGCAGTTGATTAAATGTCTAAGTGGGTGGAAGCTAAGGCTACATGCACTAATGACTATAAAGTGGTATGTGAATTCCTCAAATCGAGGATTTTGACAACATTTGGTACCCCACGTGCCCCGATAAGTGATAGAGGCATTCACTTCGCAACCGTCGATAGAAAGTCTTCGAGGAGGTACAATGTCACTCATTGAACGTCTATAACATATCATCCCCATACGAGTAGCCAAGCAGAATTCTCTAATAGGGGTATCAAATCCATCTTGGAAAAGACGGTGAATCCTACTCGTAAATATTGGAGTACATGTCTTGATGATGCAGTTTGGGCTTACCGAACGATGTTTAAAACGCTAATTGGGATGTCCCCATATCGCCTTATGTTTAGTAAAGCTTTCCACCTGCCAGTCGTGCTCGAGCATAAATCCTATCTGGGGCATGAAACAACTTAATATGAAGCTTGATGAAACAGGAAAAGAAACAAAGTTCACTCTCCAAGAATTGGAGGAAATCGAGAATGACGCGTATGAAAATGCGCAGATTTATTAAGAAAGAACAAAAGCATTCCATGATAGCAATCTCTCTTGAAAATCTTTTCGTGTTGGTCAAAAAGTGCTTTTATTTCAGTCACGTCTTAATATTTTTGCGAGTAAGGCGAGATCAAGGTGGACGGGACTATATGCGATGCGGTGGAGATTCGAGCTTGGAGGCTGGTAATGTTTTTAAAGTGAATGGCCACAGATCGGAGATGTTCTATGAAGACTTCCCAAGCCATAATGTGGAGGTCGTCTCATTTGCAACGCCGATCTACATTGATTGACAGACTTAGACTAAGTCGAGCCAACGACTTTAACCAAAAGCGCTAATGGGAGGCAACCCAAAGTTTGATAAGTATTATTTTTTATTCATTTTAGTATTTTTTTATCATTATGCATGAACATGTATCATTTCCTTCATCCTGTATCTATCATGTTCTTTCAACATCTTGTTTGTTTTCTATGTATCGGCCTCTCGACATGTTTTGAACTTCGAGGAAAAGGTTTGGAGTAATTTGGGGGTATTTGAGGGATTATGGATTGATTTGGATGGATTCTTTGCAAAAGAAAGCGAGTTATGATCTTTAAATTTTTTGAAATTATGCGGTTATCGGATGATAATGGTGGTGTTTTATATCATTTCTTCCATTTCTTTCATTTCTTGTCCATTCATACTTTTCTTTCATTTCATTAGAATTTGATATACTCTCATGCATGTATTTAGTATAGTTTTTATTTATTTTAGCTATTTAGAGTCACTCGAAACTTAGTTCATGCCTTCGGTTGTGGATGAATAAATTACGGTTGCCTTTTTGACTTGAAACTTAGAAAAACTAGGAGAAACACTCAATCGAGTCCGTAGCTCAACATTTTTACGATTTCATAATTAGGGACTTAGTTGATGGTTGGACTTTGTGCTAGATAACGAAAGGTAGTAGGCGGTCGGACTTATGCAAGTATTGATATTTTGACCCACATTGGGGGTTTTGCTTTATTATAGTGAAAGTGAGAAGGGATAACATGAGTTTTTCCAAAAAATAAAGAGTTTCCACAGGAAATGGAGCGGGGAATCTTGTGGTGGAAAAAGTGAGAAAAGTGGTCCACGAGAAAATGTAGCGAGGGATCGTACTACTTGAAAGAAAAATTTGAGGAAAAATAGAGAAAATAAGATGAATAAAGGTGGAAGTTGTGAAACTCCTCAAATAAAAGATTTAGCTCGAGTCTTTCGTCACTTGATTAAGTGAGATTTTAAACTTGCGTGTGAAACTCCTCAAATAAAAGAATTAGCTCGAGTGCTTTCATTTGATTAAGTGAGATTTTAAACTTGTGTGCTTGAGTTTATAGACCAAAAAACTCGTGAGTACTTGATGACCTTTTTCTTGACCGGATCTATGTCTTTAAAGTGTGATCTTAATTGTTTTTGAGTTCCGAGTCTTGACATATCATAACTCTGAAATTTTCTGAGTTGCTTGTTAATTTGGTGGCTATGTAAATTAAAAGAAATCCATGAATTCTGAATCGGGTATAGGTCTATTTTATGTTATCATTTACACTATTGCTCAAGACGTGCAAAGTCTCAAGTTTGGAGGTATTTGATAAGTTGGTTTTTACATGCTTTTATTAGTCTATTTTAGCATATTTAATGTGGAAAGTCTCCAAAATATATATTTAATTCATTTTCAGTGAAATGGAGTGCGCGGTTGAATTCGTGGCGAAAAAATACTCAAAAGCGAGTATTTACATGTAGTGATCAGACACCGACCAATTTGCCTCGAGTTACGTATTACGCTTTGGGTAGAATAAGAGACAACAGGCCTAAAGATGTAGAAAGTGACACACTTAAGTCGCTAGAGTTGAGTTGTTATTGAATTGCCTCGAGATCTGCATTACATTCTCATACACTTTCGCACAATGTGTGCGATTTCCAGTTCATTACCACGTGGCAGTCGTAGATTCACCCAGCTCGTTAAATCACATCCACGTGTCGGCAACCGATTCATCCACATGTCGTCAGTTTCCAGCTCACCAGCAGTCTTCTCATGCTTCAGCTGCCTTAGGATGAGCCTCGATATGCGCTTTCACACATTCTCCCATTTTTTCGCCGAGTTTTCGAGCGAGCAAACCAATTCTCAAGCTCTGCCACATGTCGCCTCCCGATTAGTCTCCTCCACAGTAAGCTATCTCGGCTAATTGCCTCCTACCATGTCAACTTGAACAACAAACTCAACCAATCGCCTATAGCCACGCGTCACGTCTTCCATGCCCAACAAGTCACTCCAGCTGCCAACAACCAATTAGAACACACCATATCACCGAAAGGCGGGAAAACGGACCAATCATGCGCTACTTCATGTACGAAACCCATTTCCACCCCAAAAATAGTCCCTATATGCTCCTTGGCGCACGTGTTACTGAGACCAACCCCCAAAATTAGTGTCTCTCACCTCTAAAGAGCACTTTTTTAATGGTTTTTCATATTAGGAACTAGGGTATTCATACGGGGAGTCAACATTGGAGCTACCATACATAATTTTTCAAATTTGGAGATTATAAAGAAGATGTCCGACTAGACCAATCTTCGCCTAGTTCGAAGGAGAAACAAGTGAGATTCATGATTCATGACATATTATTTGAGATCTTCTATTTTAGTATTTAATTTAGTTTAAACTCTTATATTTCATCGTTGTTGATTTTAATGAATATGGTTTAGATCTAGGGTATGTATGTGGCTAGTGCATGATTTTAGGGGGACAACCTATAGTTATTTGGACCATTAGTATCCGTGTTATTGTACTTTTGGACCAATAAAGTGATGAACACTAACCCGTTTGCCGTAAAACCCTTTTGGTTCTTGAGTGTGCAACAAATGAATCTAGGTTAAATTGGAAGCGGATTCGATCCGAGTTATTTAGGATTCTTGTTCCCACAAATCCATATTTCTGCGGTTAGTGTGTTAAACCCGATTGGTGGATATCTAGGGTTATGCATTAATTAGGGAAGTAGTTAGCGACGGACGTCATAGCTATCGAGATTATGAGAATTAGGAATTTCGGCGGATGTTGATTTTCCATAGCTAATTTAGGAGAAATTGAATTAATAACTTTTTGGAATGATTGAGGACCATTAAATTCCCTTGAATCTTGATTCTTGCTTGTGGTACCGTAGACTTAGATGATTTATTCTCATTGATATTATTTTTGTAAACTTTTTATTTGTGCTAGTTTAATTAATTATTTCCTTAAACTTTCGGAAAACCCCCATTTTTAGTGAACTTGGTGTAAAACTCAAGTCCTGTGGATTCGAACCCGTATTTACCACTACCACACCCTTGTGATTGGTAACTCGATTGCAGGTTATATTTGACACGCACGACACGTGATCACGTAGTATCATGCTATTTGACATTATTTACATCCCTGAAATAGCAACGAATGACATAGCACATGATTTAGAGTCAATGAATACTATTTAATATCAATAATGCCATGATAACAAAACTCTTATAATGAGATAAGACATAAAAGTTATAGCATCAAGAGTACATGTGATGGCCCCTCCCTAATCTAGGGCATTGCCCGTCCTAATCCCATTATTAAGCCCTAATCATAGCCAAGTAGAACTTAACAACATATTAGTCAACCTTTTTAATAAACCTTACACCATTCTTATAACTAAATAGAATTTCAGAGTTAAATTAAAACTTTATACAGTTTAAATATTATTCAACATAAGTCTTGATGATTTAGGAGAAGCCATTCATATAACAAACAACGATAAATATATATCAACATGTGTCTAGTCGGTATACTATTTCTCATCCCATATATGCAGCCCCAAAAGTATATAGAAGACATACATAAGTTCTACAAAAAAATCTAAAACCTATATAAAAGGTATACTCTCCCGGCTCAAACGTAGTCGTCGATTTTCTCCTTGCTTGATGTGCTGCTCGTTACTCGATGGATTTGCACCCACCGTCATAGAAAGACAGTGAGTACAGTAGTGTAGAAAGTAACATTGAGAGACATTTATCCACATTTCCAACAAGATAACAACTCACAATACATACATTATTTACATCACAATAATCATTGATACAAAAATCATTACCAAACAATGTAACATCAATAGACTATTCAAATGAATCGCCCATTTGAAATTGTGTACCTAACACATTAGCCAAGTGATACCCTCATATAGTAGGTCTGCACACATAGTACTTCGATATCACCCTTATTAGTCATTGCTTATCATTAGACATTCTCCTTATTAGTTGTAAAACAAGACATATCGACCTCATGCAATAGGTCCGCACATATAGTACTTTAGTATTACCTTTATTAGTTGCCACTTAATCATTTCACAAATTGGTCTAGATATTACCTTTCAGGTAATAGCTTATATATCTTATCCTTGTTAGTTGTGAAACACGGTTTATCGACCTCATGTAATAGGTCAGCACACATAGTACTTCGTATTACCCTAATTGGTCACCTCGTGTACATTTCATCAACTTTATATGTTAGGTTCATGACACTAACTAGTTAGCTATACTGACATCCCTGAGTCCTATAACATGTGTGTCGTGTATGCCCCAAGCCTCATAATTAAACCTAAACACACATATTATTATTTAAGTAAAACTACAAAACAAGATGAAGCACACCTTTTATAACACCAAGTATTCAGCAAACACAACAACTCAAAGCAATAAAATCAAGCAAACAACATCAAGACATGAAATGGAGAGAAACATCTCAATCAGTTTACTTACCTTTATGCCAATTCCTAAGTAATCTGGCCTCACAATACCTTGAAATACATACTCGAACCTTTGATACTTTTCCTAGGCTTCTGATACCATTAGAAATGTTTTATAATGTGTTTAGACCCTTAGTTAGGGTGTTAAACTTGTTTGAGGTGTTTAAGTTCTAGTTAGGAAATTTTAGATTTTTGTGATGTTAGAGCATGTTGGGATATGTGCCCTAAGCCAATTCTATTTAACTATTATAAGTGGATGCATGTTTCTTTTATAATAGTATCCATGGATAATTATTGTATTATTCTAAATGTTCCTAGTAAGTTATTATTGTGGGAACAATAATAAATTAAGACTAGTATAAGTCTATATTGATAATCGTGGGATGACTATGCGTATACGGATATGGACCAAGATAATGAGTATCTGTTGGGAACATATGCTAGACCGAACCGCTATGAGAACACTACATGGTCAATGTCATAAGTGATTCTCATGAGAGTTATATCATTTAATTCTTTGACTTGAGATCACTAGAGACTCTAACATTAGGAGCACAATGATTTGATACAATAAAACGTTGTCTTTAACTTAGGATGATTATAAAGATTGTGATTGGTCATTGTTCGACTATTGTGTGGATGTTGTGTGATCAAGATAGAATTTGTCCCTCTATTTTGGAGAGAGATATTTATTGGGCCCTCGATAGGTTATACTAATAAATGGCCATGTTTAGTGAACTGATTGGATTAATATAATTTGACAATTTCGGTCTACTTGGAGATCGAGACTAGTAGATCGAACTATAAGGGTGACATTTCATGTCTTATATTCAATTAAAAGATATCGCGTGACAAAGGGATATGATATACACTTGTGTATTAGGTTGTATAGATTTATTAATCTTCATACTACTTGGGTAGTCATAATGCCTTGCTAGAGACCGTTTGTGACTTGTATACTAAAATGATTTTGGTTCATTGCCAACATTGTATGAACCTATTGGGCCGCACATAAAGAATGGATTTGCACGATTTAATATTATATGGGTTAATGAATTTTATTTGATAAAATCCATTTTGAAGATTCTCATTAAATGTCATAGTTTGACTAAGATTCAAGATTCTCATACATTTCTAGTGTGACTAGAAATTTTGTCTCTTAGTAAATCCTATTTTGAATAGGACTCTAATTGGGATTATAGTATGAATTTAATTCTTATTTGAGTTTTCGCTAAATTACAAATCTTATTGGATTAGTAATTGTAGATTATCTATGACTCTATTCTTTTTAGAGTTGAACTTTATCTAGGACTCTATTTAGAGTGTGACTAGGAAGTGGAATTCTTTTACAACTGGACCTAGTGTACTATAAATAAGACATTAGGGTCACAATTGTTGTAGGGAATTCCCGAGAGAGATTTTTCCTAGATAATTTTTGTCCTAAGATTTTTTGGGCTAGCACTCCGGATTGTGATCGTCCATTCGTGTGTGGATTTCTGATAGAGGACGTTCGTGTGTGGCAGTGTCTTTAAGGAATTGATAAACACGAAACAAAGCAGACATGGAGTTATTCTTGCTAAGGTATGATTTTTATTGGCACATCGATTTAATGGAATCAATAAGATATTGGTTAGGGGATATTCGAAAAGGTTTTGAAAACTTCCGCTGCGCGTGATCCTCGTAACCCAACAGAGCACCTAGCGTGTTGGGTGGAATGTCTAGCGCGCTAATGACCCACTTAGTGCACTGAATTCAGGTAGCACATTAGCAAACACGATTAGAGCACTAATTGCGGGAAAATGCAAAATTTTGCATTTCAAATTTAGAGTTTTCTCCCCTATATAGCCATCAACAAAGCTTTGGGTCCCTGTTCTCCTCCATTAGAGACCAAATACATCCTCTATATCAATAGCAACAACCACACTTCAATAATATAATCAAATTCATGAATTTAAACTAAGTTAATGGTGTAAATCAACTTACCAAATTGTACACCACTCTTAGCTTGATCAACCCTCTCCGAATACACCGGGATTTCCCTTTAATTCTCTAATATTCTTCTCCGAATCTTTCTCTCCAACTTTCTTCCTTCCTAAGTTTGAAATGAAATGAATTACATGTACAACCATCCATTTATATACATGTATAGATAAGGCTGAATTATGGCCATTGGTCTTTATGTACATACGCATCCCGAGGCTGATCTAATGGCTTACATCTTATTTCATATCCTACCAACTCTCCACTAACTCCTCGATGATGACACAAATATCAACTCAATTGGTCTCTTGATGTGTCAATACGCATCTTGAAGAATATCATGTGGTTATTGTTTTTAACTTGCTAACTTAGGTACATTTAATGTAAATTAGTTATAGCCTTATCAAATTTACTAATTTTGGCCACATCAACTTAAATTAGCTTTCCAAATCACTCTCTACCTCGGTCCCATATCGAAATGCATCTCGAAGCAGGTCCCCATTCACATCTCAACCTCTATACACAAGTAGAAGTGACTTACTATGTCTACAGATATACAATACACCAAGCATACATCATACTACAAACAATACATTACTTAGTCTCGTGTCGAGAATTGGGTTCGTATGCCCACTCTTGAGCCACGTCAAGGGTCGGTGACCCTTAATTACGGACCAAATCCACTATTACAAATTTGGGTCGTTACAATACAATAGATAAAACAATCCTAAAGACTACAAATGAGAAGCATAATAGGAAGTAAAATGGAGAGAAACATATTAATCGGTTTACTTACAAGTCATGCAAATTTCTTACTTAATCGGCCTCTTGACATCTTAAAACGCGTACCCGAACTCTCGAAACTCTCCCTATGTTCATGAGGTTAATTAGGGTGCTTTAGGACTTGTACAAACTATTAGAGTTGGTTTAAGCGGTTGTAAATTCAATTTTTAAAATCAGCCCCATTAAAAATTTTTCGTGTTCAAATCTACTTTATTAAAATATAGACAGTTTTGATGCACCAACTTGTGAGTTGATCTCAATTACCAAAATGTTAAACTTATGTGTTGTATCCCAAATAGATGTTTTATAGCCATGCTTTAGCTTTCTTGAACTATAAGGTTTGCATAATTTCGATAAGAGAAGATTTTACCACAATAGGTCAAAACAGTTTTGGATTTCGACCAACAAATTTGAAAATCTCATTTCTCCTAAACCATAAGTTTAAAATCAAGATTTTTTTACTCAAGTTTACTAACATATCCTAAAACATCATACTAAAAGATGAGCTTAATCCAATAAGAAATGAGGGAGTTATGCTCAAAATAGCATGACATTAGCAAAATTGTGAACCCAGATATTTCACATTCATTATTAAAGTTGTAAAGAATTTTAGGACATGAAAACATTCGAATTTCAAAATATTTTAGTACCAAAAAATTTGTTCCTCTTTGAATTATCTTTCAAATACCACCAGAATGGCCCATTTCAATGTAAAATGAGGAAGTTATGACTAGATTACAGAGACTGGTTCATAATAACAAAATGCAAAAGTTCTAGTTCTATTTTATAAAATTATGAACTTCAAAAATTTCATAACTTAATGAAACAAATCCAAATTTAGAACTTCTTTATAGTAGACTTTGTGGAATTTTACAAGGAATCCAAATATGGAATTAGATTTCGAAAACAAGTCATTTTCCCACTAAAATTGTCGAAAAATCAGAACTAAACTAAAACTTACAGTTTTTTCTTAAATCTCACAAAGTGGAGGTGTCGATTAACTTTCCTAGTTGTGAAACTTCCTTAACTTGATCAAACACCTTCCCAATACTTGAGTTCCGCATAAATTTGTTTAGATATTCTCTCTAGACCTCTATCTATTTGCACAAAATAAAGATGAGTTTTGCATGTAAATTCCATTAAAGCCCTTTATATAATGGTGATAATCAATTGTGACCCTTGATTCTTATGCGTATACCATCTCTAAGGAAATCCAAAAACTAATATCTTATCCTATAATCCACTAAACCATCCAAGCTAACACACACGTTAACTTAAGTTACCTAATGATGGCTACATCATGCATCTCGAAGCATATCAATGCTCGTTGTTTAATTTTCCTAACTTAGGCCATATTTACATAAATTCAAATATAGGCACATTAAATTAACTATTTAAATCACATTAACTAAATTAGGACTTACCATATCATTTCCTACCTTGGTCTTCCATTGACACGCATCTCGAGGCATGTCCCCGCTCGTGTCTCTATTTCTCTATACTAGGAGAAGTGACTTAATAAGTCTACACAAATATAATACACTAGGATTACATCACAATAAAACTAAAATATACCTCGACCATGTGCCTTGATTAATGCCCGTATCGCTATACGGGTCCCATGTAACGGGTCGGTGATACCGATTTTGAAATAAACTAAGATTAGAAATTTGGGACTTGATAAATCTTCCCAACTAATGAAAATTTCGTCATCGAAATTAAATTCAAGTTAGAGCCAAAGTAGACTTGAAAAGGTAAGGAAACCTATCTCGCATATAGTTTTCTTGCTCCCAAATGATTTTCGAGTTGTTGTAGAAGCGCCATTTGACTAGCATCTTCGGGATATACCTTCCTATCAACTATTGTACCTTTCAGTCTAGGATCTGTATTGGTTGCTCCTCAAATGAAATATCCTTACTCAAGTCAATATGATTCAAGTCAATTGCGCTCGTACACATTCCTTCGACTTAGCTAGTCAAAGCATATAAATATGAAAGATCATATGAACCCTTGACATCCGTAAAGGTAACTCAAGCTCATAAGCTACTTTCAGGACCCTTCTATGAATCTCGGTGCTAACGTGACTTTCAATCAAAATCTGTGAAGACCTTTCTAAGGTGAAAACTTTAAATAGACTAAGGCTCCCTCGGTGTAAGTGATATCATCGTGATACGTGTTTACGTACTTCTTTTGTCTCTTCTGGGCACCTATAAGCCTATAACAAATCTCTTGTGCCTTCTTCGTGTGATCAATAACAATCTCAGGCCCCACTAACTCATCGCTCTGGCTCATTTCAACTTGATGGTGAGCCACACGGTCTACCATACAAAGCCTCAAATGGCGACATCTCATGTTAACCTAATAATTGTTGTTGTATAAAACTCACACAATGGTAGAGACTCCTCCCAAGATTTGCCAAACTCTAATACACAAGCTCGAGATATATCCTCATGAACCTGAATCAATCTCTTACTCCGCCCGTCAGTCAGAGGATGAAAAATATGTGTATGAACCCAAAAACCCAACACTTATTAATCTTGGTTTAAAGTTTTTCTTTGCTATCAAATATCTTTATGTGGCATGATCCGAGTAAAATATTACATTTGTCCCTATTAAATATGGTCTAAACTTATCTAGTGTAAACATAACTACTAGGAGTTCTTTTTCTATGGTGGTACAATTTTGTTAGGCGAGATCCAAAGCTCTCGATGCATAATATATAACATTAGAATCATTTCCTAATTTCTGACCTAACACAACTCCTACAACTTAGTTGCTTGCATAACATATTATCTCGAAAGGATAGGTGTATGACTTTATCATTGGTGTGGTTTTCAAGGCATATTTTAGCTTATCAAAAGCTATCTTGCATTCGGGTGTGAACTCAAAGGTAACATCTTTTTGTAAAAGTTTACAGAGGGGTTGTGTTATTTTAGAAAAATCTTTCACATAACATTTGTGAAATCTGCCTGGCCAAGAAAAGATCTTTTCTCACTCATAGGTAATGGGGTAAGGTAATGTTCTTATAATTTGGATTTTAGCTAGGTCTACCTTTATTCCTTTTGGTGACACTATGCGTCCTATATAAGTCCTTGATTTACCATAAAATGACATTTTTCATAGTTCAATACTAGATTCTTCTCCATAAATCTTTTAAGTACTTTAGTTAAGTAAAGTAAGCATTTAAGAAAAGAATTGCCATACACGGTAAATTTATCCATGGAAACTTCAATAAAATATTCAACATAGTTTGAGAAAATATTAATCATGCATTTGTATGTAGCGGGTGTGTTACATAAGCCAAAAGGCACATGCCTCTTAAGCGAATGTATCAATTGGGCAAGTAAATGTGGTGTTTTCTTGATCTTTTAGAGCTACAGGAATTTGATGGAATCCTAAGTATCCATCTAAACATTTATAACGAGTTCGTCCAGCTAGTCTTTCTATCATTTGATATATAAAATGGAAGTGGATAGTGATATTTTCTACTTGCAGCGTTTAGCTTCCTATACTCTATGCGTACTCTCCAACCATTTTGGATTCTAGTTGGCACTAGTTCTCCATGTTCGTTTGTAATAACTATGACCCCTATTTTTGGGACTACTACGGGGCTGGCCCAATTCCGTATGCTATTGAGAATATCATTCCAGCATCTAGTAATTTTAATATTTCTTTCTTTACAACTACCATCATTAGTGGATTCAATCTACGCTAAGCTTGTTTAGAGAGTTTTGTGTCTGTTTCAAGATTGATTTTATGCATGCATATGGTGAACTTATTCCTTTAGTATCGGCTATTGTCCATCCTATTTCTTTCTTGAATTCTTTAAGAACATTAACTAATTTCTCCTTTTTCTACATTTAATAATTTATTAGAAATTATAACCGGTAAGGCGTTGTTTGTGGTGGCCCTCGCCGCCCGGGTGGCGTGTCTCTGTGTACTCCTCGCCAGTTGGCCCAATTACATGTGTACGGCATCTGCCCGTCCTTACTTTGTCTCGAGATTCGCATCCACTTGTGTGTGTACGGTGTATAAATGACAAATGCAGCGGAAGTTGTACGTAAATGCAAGGAATATTAATGAAGTTAACAAATCCTACTGTGGAAAAACCCGAGAAAAGTATTGTGTATAAAGGTAGATGGTCGTACCGTATAAAAGTAAGCATGTACAAAGTCGTGTCACTCCCAGTTCCCAAAATAAGCAAAATATCAAAATAATCACACGTACAAGTAATCCTCAAAAGTAGGCAGTCAGAGGTAGTCACCTAAGATCCCCTTGCCCTTACTTGTACTAGGATCTGCGCTCAATCATCACAGAAGAAAATGGGTGACAAGTCCAGTCAGTAAAATCCTGAGGAAATCCTCCGAGCATTCATATAAACAAGTGGAATTCAATGAATACTGTTAAATAAACATGCGGAATGTAAACATGCAACTGTAAAGTAGGGCATCGCATGCATAAATAACAATAAAGCTCAAATATGTGTGCATGTTCCAGTCAGACTAAACCATACTACGGGATTCTCTTCCAGGATCCCACTAGTGGGCGCATCCAACTAGCTATCACCTAATCCCTCTCGGTAGCCGGCGTAGACTTACGACGCACCGACACATGTAGCAGTTCCCTCGGGTCGTTATCCACCGAGCACTCTTGATACATATGCTATGGTCCAAAAGATGACAAAATAAGAATGTAATTAAAAAGCATAAGGATTAATGGAAATGAATGGAAATACAAAAGTAAAATAAATACTCGAGAGTTTTCCTTTTGGGTTTTACAAACCTCACAACACGCTCAAGTACCCCGTAATCAATCCCCGGGTCCAAGTCTACAGAGTCCTTGGTCGCCAATTGATCACCGTGTCAACCTATGTCCATTTATTAATAATTTAGGTTAGCATGCTAATTTACAATATTTTTCTAACATTTTTAGGCCAAATTTCCCATTTCACATTTTTCGATGCAAAACCCCGCAAAAAGTCGCGTCCGACATTCCTACGTATTTTCTTTTCATAGAATTTTATCAATTTCTATTTATTTTATTGAAATATATTTTTCCGAATTCTCCCAGTTTTTCTAGAATTTTCCCAAATCATTTTTTTTTTTTTTTTTTTTTTTTACCGTTAGTGTCAGGGGGGTCGACCCAAACGGTCGACTCGACCGGCTCTGACCGATAGGGTGCACACGCTCGCACTCGCGCGCGCGCGTGCACCTTCTTCCTCCCGATCGACTAGTTCGATCGGGAGTTTTTTTTTCTCTTTCTTCTTTCCTCCGGTGATGGGTTGGGGTGGCTCTCCACCCCAACCCCGTGAACCGATGGTATGGGAGACACCCCCGCCATCACCACCTTGGTCGGCCATGAGGTTCGACCTCCATAACCGAACCCCACTCTCGGCCACCCACCGCCAACCACCCGAAACCCATAACCACCACAAGGACTCACCGCGATTTTGACGGCTCCTCTCCTTCCCGACCCATCACTTCTTCTTCTCCTCCTCTCCTCTTCTTCTTCCTTGCTCCCGATTCTCTCTATGTGTATGTGAGCATGTGTGTGTGTGAACAAGTGTGTGTGGTATGGTGTATGTGGGTAGGTGAGGTTTACACACGTGTATGGGTTGTAAAAAGTGCCACTTAGGTTGGGACATGTGTGATTGTGTCTGTGACACCTAATCGTGACACCGCTACGATACTTGCCGTGTTTCGGGCGTTTCGACGCCGGTTTCGAGTCCGAACCGTAATATCCGAGTACCGCCGCGTCGTTCGTAACCCAATATTTGTTACGTGGCAAATTTTTATTTAATTTGTGTGTTTTCTTTTTCTCGACCCAATAGTCGATCCGTCGACTACTCGATACCCGTGTTGACACGTATATCGAGGCGAATACCGTTCACACCCTCACACGTAATATTTTTCAAAATACACACATGCGATGTATTTTAATACATTTCACCGCAAATAAGCATCCAACACACAATAACTAGCATACCTAAGTCCTCGTGTGTCCTAGCGTACCGCAGCGTCTACGTAAATCTGAAATTTGGCGTCAACGTCCATAAATTTAAGAGACGTTAATAAAATGGGCCGTTACATTGTTACTTTCTAAGTACGCATATTTCAAATAATCTGGTAAAACTCTTAAGTCTAAGTTAGGAGCTTTTAGTATAAAGGGTAAAAGCTTCGAATGATTTATCGGTAAATCAATATAGTAAGAGAGTTCATGAATTATATTATTGTTATGTTTTGGGGTTCACACGCAGTGAATAATTCAAAACGATATTTGACAAAACCCCAATAGGATAAAAAATAAGTTCTATTAAACTAAATCTAGAAAAGTAAACCACACATTAATCTGTGATTTCCTCATCTGAATATTCGATTTCTATGACGTTCAAATGCACGTTCTCTATTAGAAACCCACACACGAACGATGACCACAATTTGGAATGCTAGCCCCAAGAGAGATAGAAAACGTTTTTCTTTTCTCTCCCAAAACTCGGAGAACTCAAGATTCGTAGAAAACAAAAATCTTATATGTTTTTAAGGTTTCATCCTCTATTTATATGTGTAGATAAGTTTACTTAAAAACCTATTCGAAATACAACTATTGTATTTAGGCAATTTATGCAAATTACACAAATGCCCCTATTAATAAGTTATTATATAACAAATCATATGGGCTTTTATGTCTTGAATCTTATAATATAAAATTCATTACTTTGTGGTCACGTGTTGTGCGTGCCAAATATAACCCACAATCGAGTTACCAACCACGAGGGTGTAGTAGTGGAAAATATGAGGTCAAATCCACGGGACTTGAGTTTTACTCCAAGTTAACTAAAAATATGGGGTTTTCAAAAAGTTCAATGAAATAATTAACTAGACGAGCACAAATGAAAAGTTTGCAAAAATAATATCAATGAGAAGAAATCACCTAAGTCTACAGTTCCACAAGCAAGAATCATGATTCAATGGCATTTAATGGTCCTCAGTTATTCCAAAAAGTTATTAATTCAATTTCTCCTAGATTAGCTATGAAAAATCGACGTCCGCCAGAAATTCCTAGTTCCCCTAATCTCGATATCTAGAATGTCCGCCACTAACTATTTCCTTAATCAATGTATAACCCTAGACATCCGCCAATCGGGTTTGACACATCAACCGCAGATAATTTGGGTCTGTGTTAACATTAATCCTAAATAATCGGATCGCATCCGCTTCGATTTAAGCTAGATTCAATTGTTGCACACTCGAGAATCGAAAGGGTTTGACGGCAAACGGGTGAGTGTTTGTTACTTTATTGGTCCAAAAGCACAATTACATGGATACTAATAGTCCAAATAACTATAGGTTGTCCACCTAAAAGCATGCATTGGCTACACACACACCTTAAATCTAAACCATATACTTTAAAATAAACGACAATGAAATAGGAGAAATTAAATCAAAATAAATAAAAATAATAGATTTTAAATAGTATTTGCCATGAATCATGAATACCACTTGTTTACCATTCGACCTAGGCAAAGATTGGTATAACTGGGATGTCATCTCTACAATCTCCAAGTATAAAATTTGTGTGTGACATGACTCCAATGTGTTCTTCCCATATGAATACCATAGTTCCTAATATGAAAAACCACTAAAAATTGCTTTATGGAGGTGAGAGAAATAAGTTTTGGGGTTAGTCTCGTAACACATGCTTCGAGGAGCATATAGGGACTATTTTTGGGTGAAAATGGCTTCTGTCCACGTGTCCACACCGCATTGGTTCATTTCCTGCCAAGCAGCTGGCGTGTCGCCTTCCTATTGGCTAGACCGGTGTGATGACGAGCTGGTGGCTAACCTAATGAAGACACGCGACGTGAGGAAGAGAGCTGGTTCGTTTGGTTCGCGGTTCGTGCGCTGGGTAACTGTGCTAGTGCGTATCTCGAGAAAGATCAACTGTTGTTGAACGAAAAGAGTTTGTTGTTTCTTGTGCTGTGATCTATTAATGCTGACGTGGCAGCATGTGATTGGTGGAGCTGGCTGTGATGGGTGAGCAGGCGCCACATGGTGGGTAAGAAGCGGAATGAAAGTCGTGCAGAATCGGCGAAATTCTGGAAGCTTGTACTTATGCGCATCCCGATGACAAATTGATGGAAGCTGAAGTAAGTGAGAAGACTGCTAGTGAGCTGGACCAATTGAACTATGACGTGTGGCACCGAGTGATGAAATGGAAAAACCTAATTGGAGCTACGTGGTTGGTGGAAACGAGCTAGCCCAATAGAGAAGCAACACGTGGCACGTTGCTGGAAATGCATGGAATGTTCTGCGACCTGGACCAATGGACGGCTAACATGTGGCATGTTGAGGCTTAATTGGACCAATAGTATGCCGCCATGTGTAATTGGTATGTTGATCCTGTATCCTACCTACCGCGCAACACGTAACTCGAGGCAAATAGTCCGACATCCGATCAATACATGTAAGTACTCCATTTTGAGTATTTTTTCACGACGAATTCAACCGCGCACTCTCGGTTTCATATGAAAATGATCAATAAATATAATTAAATATATATTAGAGACTTTCTACATTTAAATACAATAAAATAAACTACTAAAAGCATATAAAAACCAAATTATCAAATACCCCCAAACTTAAGACTTTACATGTCCCAAGCAAAGGTGTAAATGACAACACAAACTAAACTAGACTATGCCTATACCTATACCTACACCCGATTCAAAATCCATGGAGTCCCTTTGATTTACATAGTCACCAAATTAACAAGTAACTCATAAAATTTCGAGTTATGATATGTCAAGACTTGAAACTCAAACATAATTAAGATCACACTTTAAAGACATAGATCCGGTCAAGACAAATGCCATCAACTACTCACGAGTTTTCTTGGTCTATACATTCAAGCACGCAAGTTTAAAATCTCACTTAACCAAGTGAAAACACTCGAGCTAAATCTTTTATTTGAGGAGTTTTCATAGGTTCCACCTTTATTCATCTTATTTTCTCTATTTTTTCCTCAAATTCTTCTTTCAAGTAGTACAATCCCTGCTACATTTCTTGTGAACTCGATTTTCTCACTTTTCCACCATAAGATTCCTTGCTCCATTTCCTATCGAATCTTGTGGGACTCTCTATTTTTTTTTTGAAAAAATTATGTTAGCCCTTCTCACTTTCACTATAATCAAGCAAATCCCCCAATATGGGTCAAAATATCAATACATGCGTAAGTCCGACCGTCTACTCCCTTTCGTTATCTAGCACAAAATCCAACCATCAACTAAGTCCTAATCATGAAATCATAAAAATGTCGAGCTACGACTCGATTGAGTGTTTATCCTAGTTTTCTTTAAGTTTCAAGTAAAAAAGGCAAAGCTGTGATTTACTAATCCATAACCAAAGGCATGAACAAAGTTTTAGGTGACTCTAATTAACTAATAAAAAATAAAAAATATACTAAATACATATATGCATGAAAGTATATCAAATCCTAATGAAAGGAGAAAGGAATATGAATGGACAAGAAATGAAAGAAATGGAAGAAATAATATAAAACACCACCATTACCATTTGATATTTGCATATAACCGCATAAAAAATAAACGATCTCACCTACGGTCTTTCGCAAAAGAATCCATCCGAAAAATCCACAATCCCTAAAACACCCCTAAACTTATTCAGAACCTTGTCCTCAAGGTTCAAAGCAAGTCGAGAGGTCCACACATAGAAAACAAACAAGATGATGAAATAACATGATAAATATAAGATAAAGGAAATGATAAAAATTCATGCAAAGTGACAAAAAATACAAAAATAATTAAACCAAATGATACTATCAAAGTTTGGCCGCCTCCCAATAGCGCTTTTGGTTAAAGTCGTTGGCTCGACTTGGTCCGAGTCTGCAAATCTGACTGATGGCGTTGCAAGTGATACAACCTCCACATTATGGCTTGGGAAGTCTTCATAGAACATCTTTAATCTGTGGTCGTTCACCTTAAATGCATTACTAGTCTTCAAACTCGAATCTCCACCGCTCCGTGATCGTACACCGCGGTCACAACATATGGTCCTATCCACCTCAATTTCAACTTACCTACAAAAATCTTAAGACGTGACTGAAATAAAAGCACTTTTTTACCAACACGAAAAGATTTCCTAGAGAGATTGCTATGATGGAACGTTTTTTTTTTTTTTCTTTTTAAATCCGTGCGTTTTCATGCACGTTGTTCTGATTTCCTCCAATTCTTGGAGAATGAGCTTTCTCTCTTTTAATGTCTCATCGAGCTTCATATTAAGTTGTTTCTGAGCCTAGTGGGATTTATGCTCAAGCTCGATTGGCAGGTGGCAAGCTTTACCAAACACAAGGCGATATGGGGATATCCCAATTGGTGTTTTAAATGCCATTCCGTAAGCCTAAACCGCATCATCAAGATATGAACTCCAATCTTTGCGAGTACGATTCACCGTCTTTTCCAAGATGGATTTGATCTCCCTATTAGAGACCTCTACCAAGCCACTTGTTTGGGGATGATACGTTATAGATGTTCAATGAGTGACATTGTACCTCCTCAGAAGACTTTCAATCGTATAGTTGCAGAAGTGAGTGCCTCTATTACTGATTAGGGCAAGTGGGGTAGCAAATGTTGTGAAAACCCTCTATTTGAGGAATTCACATACCACTTTAAAGTCGTTAGTGTATGTAGCATTAACTTCTACCAACTTAGACACATAGTCCACTGACAAGGACCGAAGTGGCCACCACAGGCGTAAATATGACAAAATGCCAATATGGAGTAACTCTCGGCCCCGAGGAACACAACGCCTAATAACCTGGTCAAAATAGAATTTCCATAAGTACGGGTCATCCCATACATAGTACTTAGCATCGCTCCTTACTTTATTCTTTCGAGCCTTCGAAAAATGAGGAGATAAGCTCGCCCGAGGTGATATAGTTCACCAAATCGGCATACCAGGGGAGATTTTCCATAACAGCATAGATGTACTCATCAAGGAAATCATCCATAAGAGGGGTAGGTCTCTCACCATTCTCAATTCCACTTAAATGGTTTGCGACTAGATTCTCTACACCACTTTTATCTTTGATTATGATGTCAAACTCCTGTGGTAGGATGATCCATCTAATGAGCCTAAGTTTGACATCCTTTTTCCTCATCAGGTAATTCAAGGCAGAATGATCAAAGTAAATGATAACCTTGGTTCCTAAGAGATAATATCGAAACTTCTCAAGTGCGAAGATAATGGCAAGGAGCCCCGTCTCAGTAGTGGTGTAGTTCATCTGAGCTACGTTTAGAGTACGAGAAACATAGTAAATGACATGCGAAGCTCTCTCTACTCTCTGTCCTAATACTACTCCCACTGCATAATTACTAGCATCACGCATAATTTCAAATGGAAGCTCCCAATTAGGGACCTGAATCACTGGTGTGCTAGTAACTGAGTCTTTCGGTGCATCAAATGAACTCTTACATGCCTTATCAAACTCAAAAGGTACGTCCTTTTGAAGTAGATGGGATAGGGGTTGTGCAATTTTTGAAAAGTCCTAGATGAAACGACGGTAAAAACGAGCATGTCCAAGGAAAGATCTAATCTCTCGCACATTCGTAGGGTAGGGAAGTTTCTTGATAACATAAATTTTAGCTTGGTCTACCTCTACACCCCTGGCTAAGACAATGTGTCCCAAAATAAGACCTTGGTCCACCATAAAATTTCACTTTTCATAGTTCAAAATCAAGTTCTTCTCGATACACCTGATGAGTATCTTTGTCAGATTGATGAGCCAACTATCGAATGAATCACTGTAAAAAGTAAATTCATCCATGAAGACCTTAATGGAATGCTCAACAAAATCGAGAAGATACTCACTATGCACCTTTGAAAGGTGGCAAGTGCATTGCATAACCCAAAGGGCATGCGCTGATAGGCAAAAGTATCAAACGGACAAGCGAAGGTCGCATTTTCCTGGTCTTCATGCGCTACCAATATCGATGAATATTGGAATAACCATCAAGACAACAAGTAATGAGATTGACCGGCTAGTCTCTCTAGCATTTGATCAATGAATGGTAGGGGGAAGTGATCCTTCCTGGTGGAAACATTGAACTTCCTGTAGTCAATGCATACCCACCATCCATTTTGAATGCGGGTTGGAACCAACTCACCATGTGAATTAGTGACTACCGTGACTCCATTTTTCTTAGGGACGACCTGGATAGGGCTTACCCATTTACTATTAGAGATGGGGTAAATCATGTCAAGCATCAGGAGATTCAATATCTCCTTCTTCATGACATCCATCATGAGCAGATTGAGCCTCCTTTGTACTTCTCTCGTAGGTTTCGACCCTTCTTCCATATATATATGATGCATGCAAATGGAAAGGCTCAAACCTTTGATATCCACTATGGTCCACCCAATAGTCTATTTAAATTATCGGAGTACTCAAAAGAGCATCTCTTCCTCCAAATGTGTAAGTTTGGCTGAGATAATCACAGGGAGCGTGTCATTCTAACCCAAAAATATATACTTTAAGTGCTCGGGTAATGGCTTCGGCTCAAGTGTTGGAGCTTTAACCAAGGAGGAGAAACTTCGAAGTCGAAAGTAGGCAACTTTAAATGATAGACATTAGGGGCGGGGGTTGGAATGAATCCAACTTGAAAACAACATCCTCGACATCGTATCGAAGGTCGAACATACTTATGGATTTGAGTAGTGACGAGATAATGCTCTAACACTACTTTAACTTCATCATCGCCACTCACGAGCAAGGTTTGCTCAACGAGTGGATCCACATAGTCCATGGTACACACCATAGATGACATATCACTGGGGTATTGCATCACGCCATAGATGTTAAACTTGATGACTTCACCATCAAACTACATGGTAAGAGATACGTCAACATCCATCTTCGTCTTCGCCATTTTCAAAAATGGACGTCGATGAGTACCGACGAAGCATTGGGCAATGGTTCCTCCTTCGTATCTACCATGTAGAAGTCGATAGGAAAGACAAACTCGATCGCTCGAACTAGAACGTCCTCAATAACACTAACAGTCTGATAATTGAATGGTCTACCAACCGAATGATAATACCAGTCTCCTCTAATAGGCCTACATGCAATGTCTCATAAATAGACAATGACATGACATTAATGGATGTGCCAAGGTCGTACATAGCCCTCTGAATGCTTACATTACCTATAACATAAGGTACTGAGAACATCTTAAGATCCTTTCATTTAGGAGGCAAATTCTTTTGTAGGATAACCACGATGATTTCTCCCATTTGGAATTTTTCGTTAACTTTTTGTTTCCCTTTGTTAGTGCATAGTTCCTTAAGAAACTTTGTGTACCTAAGGACTTGCTTCGAGCGTCGAGGAGTGGAATATTGATTTCCACTCGTCGAAAGGTCTCGAGAACTTCTTTCTCTTCCTCGTTTTTCTTATCTAGGACGAGTCGTTGTGGAAAAGAAGGTTTAACCTTAAATGTAGGTGGCGCTTCCTTTTGAGTAGTTACCATCTGTTTAGAGACAAATGGAGTCAGTACTACATCGTGTTCTTCCTCATTTACCTGGTTTTTGGCATCAGATCACCCATTGTTCCTTTAGGGTCCCTTCAGTTCTTTACCACTTGAGTGTAATGCGTTAGCATTAGCGTTAGGATTCGGGTAAGGTTGCGAATGCAACTTTCCCTTATCCTCGAGTTGTCCATTCTACTATGTCATCTGGTCTACTTGAACTTAAAGAGTTTGGACCACCGATTTGGTTTCGTTGATGGATTTCTCGATGGTAGCCTTGAATTAGGCCATTTCACTCATAAATTGGCTGTGTTGGGCCCATAGAGGCTTTGAACATATCATCAAGTGAAGAGGAATTATTAGAGGGTGTAGGCAATGGTGGACCTCTAGGGATGAAGGTCTGATAGTTCGATTTTGAGGTTTGTAACTAAAGTTTAAGTTGTTCCTCACCATTGCATGATTATATGTATTCCTAAATATGACTCTAGATGGTCCTTGTAACTGATTACCCATGGTATTGGCATGTTGATTGTCCTCAAAAGAGAGAAAGAAATTCATCAGTTGCATGATTTGTGGTAGTACAAAAGCCACAAGCTTTGACTTGCACTTTGCTAGAGGAGAGGAGACGTTCCATCATGGAGGTTAGTTGGTCAATTTTCTGGTCAGTGGAACTCGAGACACTCCCTGCAGTTTGACTTTAGTAAGCAAGTAGCATCAAGATCACCATAAAGGTGTGACTGTTGTGCGATGTCCTCATACAATTGCTTCATTTGGGCTGGAGTTTTGTCTCGAATGTTACCCCCACACACATTATCAATCATGCATCGTTATATGGGCGACATGCCAATATAGAAGAATCGAGCTATGGCTTTCTCAGATCTGGCCATGCCGTGGGCAACTAGCAATCAATTGCTTATAACGATCCCAATATGCGCTAAATGATTCGCCTGACTTCATTTTGATGCTACATATATCTTTGATGAGCTGAGCAACTCTATCTTTAGGGAAATATTCATTCAAAAACACAGTTGCCATTTCATTCTTAGAGTTAATGCAAACCATACGAAAGGTAGAAAAGCAATTCCTTAGCTTTTTCTTTAAAGTAAAATGGAAAAGATCCGAGCTTAACCATTTGCTCGTCCACATTGGAGGGTTTCATTGACTTGCACTTAGTATGAAACTCCTTCAGGAAAGTGACAGGATCTTCATTCTCGCTACCATGGAAGGATGGTAGGAGATGAATGAACCCAGACCTCAACTCAAAGTCTCCGGCATTATCCGGATAGTTGATGTAGAGAGGTTGTTGCGCCAAAAGAGATTGAAGCTCTTGATTGGCGTGACCCATGGTGATTTGGCAATTTGCGCCATGTTCGAGAGGATTTTGGCCTTCTTGTTGCCTAAGTTGGATCTCTTTAATCCACCTATGAAATGTTCTTACCTTGGTTTAGGATCGAAAGGTAACAATGAACCAACCAATTTAGACCGAGTGAGGTGTGGTAGCATAAAACTAAGAAAAGAAAAGAAAAGAAACCTACACTCGAGTAAGTACTAAATCCCCGACAACGACACCAAAATTTGGTCACGCATCATGCGTACCAAATATAACCCGTAATCGAGTTACCAACCACAAAGGTGTAGCGAGTTGTAAATACGGGGTGGAATCCACACGACTTGAGTTTTACTTCAAGTTAACTAAAACTAGGGGTTTTCGAAAGTTAAATGAAATAATTAACTAGACTAACACAAATAAAAAGTTCACAAAAATAATATCAGTGAGAAGAAATCACCTAAGTCTACGGTTCCACAAGCAAGAATCAAGATTTAATGGCATTTAATGGTCCTTAATCATTCCAAAAAATTATTAATTCAATTTCTCTTAGATTAGCTACGGAAAATCGACGTGTGCCAAAAATTCCTAGTTCCCTAATCTCGATAGCTAGGACGTCCGCAAATAACTATTTCCTTAATCAATGGATAACCATAGACATCCGCCAATCGGGCTTAACACACTAATCACAGTAATTTAGGTATGTGGGAACACTAATCCTAAATAATCGGATCGCACCCGCTTCCGATTTGACCTAGATTCAAATGTTGCACACTCAAGAATCGAAATGGTTTGATGAAAAATGGGTGAGTATTTGTTACTTTATTGGTTCAAAAGCACAATTACACGGATACTAATAGTCCAAATAACTATTGGTTGTCCACATAAAAGTATGCACTGGCCACGTACACACCCTAGATCCACTATTGGTTTAAAATCAACAACAATGAAATGGGAGAGATTAAATCAAATTAAATAAAAATCATAGATCTCACATAATATTTGCCATGAATCATGAATCCCACTTGCTTCCCCTTCGACCTAGGCGAAGATGGGTCTAGCTGGACATCATCTCTACAATCTCTAAGTATGAAAAGTTGTGTGTGGCAGCTCCAATGTGTTCTCCCCATATGAATACCCTAGTTCCTACTATGAAAAACCACTAAAAATTGCTCTCTGGAGTTGAGAGAAATAAATTTTGGGGTTGGTTTCGTAACACGTGCATCAAGGAGCATCTAAGGACTATTTTTGGGGTTAAAATGGCTTTTGTCCACGTGTCCGCACCGCATTGGTTCATTTTTTGGCGAGCAGCTGACATGTCGCCTTCCTATTGGCTGGACCGGTTGTGATGATGAGTTGGTGGCCAACCAAATGAAAACACGTGGCGGGAGGAAGAGAGCTGGTTCATTTTGTTCGCGGTTCGTGCACTAGACGACTGTGCTAGTGCGTATCTCGAAAAATATCAACAGCTACTAAACAAGGAGAGTTTATTTTTTGTAGTGCTGTGATCTATTGATGCTGATGTGGCAACATGTGACTGGTGGAGTTGGTTGTGATGACGCTCTAGGTTGGGTGAGTGGGCACCACGTGGCGGGCAATAGGCAAAATGAAAGTCACGCAAAATCGGTGAAATTCTGGGAGGTTGTGATGATGCACATCCCGAGGATAAACTGTTGGAGCCTGAAGCGAGTGAGAAGACAACTGGTGAGCTGGACCAATCGAACTGTGTTGCGTGGCGTTGAGCGATAAAATGGCATAACCTAATTGGAGCCATGTGGCTGGTGGAAACGAGCTGGCCAAATAGAGAAGCCACACGTGGCACGTTGCTGGAAACGCATGGAATACTCTACGAGCTGGACCAATGGATGGCTAATATGTGGCACGTTGAGGTGAGTTGGACCAATAGTATGCTGCTACGTGTAACTGGTATGCTAATCCTCTATTCTACCTACTGCGTAGCACGTAACTCGAAGTAAATAGTCCGGCGTTCGATCAATGCATGCAAGTACTCCATTTTGAGTATTTTTCGCCACGAATTCAATCACTAGCATTCCGTTTCACCTGCAAATGATCAATAAATATAATTAAATATATATTTTAGAGACTTTCTATATTTAAATATACTAAAATAAACTACTAAAAGCATATAAAAATCAACTTATCGCTTTGGACCAATTGAGATTGCACAAAGCCATTCTTTGTGTCGACCCAATAGGTTCATGTGATGTTGGTAGTAAACCAAAACTATTTTGGTACATAAGTCATAAGCGGTCTCTAGCCAGACATTATGACTACCCAAGTAGCATGAATATCAAAATCAAAATAACCTAATGAATAACATACACCATATCCTTTTGTTATGCAACATCTTTTGATTAAACATAAGGCATAGAAAGTCACCCTTAATGTTTAGTGATACTAGTCTTGATCTTTAGGTAGACTAAAAACATTCAAGTGACATTGATCATATCAATTCACTTGGACATGACCATTAAACAGTCTAACATACCGAAAGATCCACTAATATCTCTCTATATGAAAAGAGATATTCTATCTTGATTACACACCTTCACATATTATTCACACAAGAGCTTGATCACAATCTTTATAACGGTTTAGTTAAAAACAACATTTGATTGTGTCAAATTACCATGCTTATAATATTGAAGTCTATGGTAATCTCAAGTCGAAAAAATAAATGATATAGCTATAATGAGTAACACCTATGACTTAATCCATGTGATGTTCTCATAGCGGGTCGATCCAGTACCTTATTCCCTAACAAGTACTCATGATCTCAATTCATATCTCCATACGCATAATCATCACATGGCCCTCAATCAAGTTTCACACTAGTTTTAATTCATTATAGTTCCCAATGTAATAAGGGACTAGGGATATTTCAGATATTTCAACAAATACCTATGGGTCTTACTGTAAGGTAAACATGCAATCACTTATAATAAAATAGCAAATGAAAACCTCAATTTTATTAATTAAAATTATATATAAAAAATGTTTGTAGATTGACCTAG
Source organism: Stephania yunnanensis (assembly GCA_039657365.1). Taxonomy (NCBI): domain Eukaryota; kingdom Viridiplantae; phylum Streptophyta; class Magnoliopsida; order Ranunculales; family Menispermaceae; genus Stephania; species Stephania yunnanensis. The sequence continues at coordinate 31,071,299 of CM077585.1, read as the reverse complement.
GGCACATTCCCTAATAATTATAAGATTCTAAGGCATTAACTATCTCTCTTGTCTCTTCATATTTATCATCATCATCATTTAAATCCTCTATCAACTTTTCAAGTTCGTCTAACTTATCGTTTCTAAATTTTTTTATTTGTTATAGGATCTAACATATCTGCGGTGTATACTAATGAAACATCTAAAGGATATTTCATAGAGTCGAAGATGTTATAACTTTCAATTTCATTATCTACTTCCATTGTTAGAATTCCATTAGAAACATCTATTTTGGCCTTTGCCATTTCTAAGAATGGGCGTCCTAGGATAAGAGAAGTTTTACTAGACAAGTGATCTTTTTTCATGTCTATGCATAAAATTTGACTGAGAAAAGTAAGTGATTAACCCTAACCTATCATTCAGTACTCCTACAGGTTGGACAATAGATCTATTTACTAATTGTACTACTATACTAGTTTCTTCTAGGGATATGATAAGTGATTATTTAGACTTATATATAGTGTTAATTAGTAGCATATTTAGTATAAATATCAATAAATAAGCTCTAATTAATAGCATTTATGTATTTTTAGGTAAATAAGGCGTAAAGAAAGGAAACATGCACAAACAAGAATAAATGGAGCTAAAACTCATCTAAGTGTGGTTGGCATCATGGCATGAAGGTGTGGCACGTGAGAGCATAAAGGATAGCATGGAAGACCTAGGCAAGGCATGAGAGAGAAGGCAAAGTGAAGAAAACTAGACAAGTAAACTCCACGAAGTGGCTGGCGTCGTAAAGCCTAATAGACAATGCTTTGGAGGCCATTGGGAAGACGACGGGGTTACATAAGCAAGGAAAGAGCACACAAAAGTGGCGGTGTAGTAGCGACATTGTGACATAACACACACGACACACTGGGGATTAAGTGACAACGCTAGAACGGAAGAAAATAGAAAGTTAAAGTTCTATTTTGAGTTAAATTTTAAAGTAAGGTTTATAATTGTGTTTAGGAAGTATAAATAGATATTAGGACGTGGTAAACTAATAACATATCAACCAATGGTTTTCAATAAAGTATTTTAGCATAGATTTTATTTATTCTTTAGTATTAGAATGATTTATGGATGGAGAGAAGACATTGAAGACTCACGTGTGGTGATTCGGGCATTATGTTATTAATTTATTTGAAGTATTTTCAATATATGTCTAATTTCAATGAATATCACTATGTGCATGTTTGTTTCAATAAAATATGAGTAGTCTATTAATCTTAAGGATAAATGAATCCTACGGAATGAATGTTATGCTATGAACACGAGTAGAAATTTTATATAAAAGTGTAATGGTTAGAATTTGTATTGATTTTGAGCGTAATGTTATAGAAATCTTGATCACATGTTTACCGATATTAGGTTTTAGAAGTTATCGGGGTCATTGAAGCTTTTAAGCTAAATACAGATCGTATACAATCATAAAATACATAACATCGAGTGATAGTTGTTGATTAGGGAGGCACGAATGCTAAAGTTTATTGGTTATGAATCTAAAGATTTGAAATATTAAATAAATTTGGAGCTTATATTATTCACACTGATAGGTGAAGTTCTAGTTTGCACATTAGAATCTTTTCCGTCACAACAGATGGGTTAAAGTTGATTTGAAGGAGATTTGTCTATTCTAATTGGGCATTGCACACAACATAATAAGATGATATAGTGGTTGAAAAGTATAGTATTTTATTATCTTAGTAAAGTTGTGAACTAATATAGTTTTAATATAAGAGTTAAAAGTAAATTGCATTTACTTGATAGTAAAGATTGGTTTAGTTTAGTTATAAAATCATTTAAAAAGGATTCCCCTAGCAATAGATTCATTGTAGCTAAGTACGTAGTGAGTGCATAAGACCTTTTTTAGGATAATATCTCGTAATCAACGGAAGTTGGTTACACGATTACTATAGTCGTGCCGTTATACTTGCAAATGAGGTTAAGCTTTTGGCACCGTTGCTGATGATAGGTAGCCACTTAGACTTGGTTAGTTTGAAAAGTTGCTAAGCCTTATTTTAAGTAATTTACTTTTAAGTTCATCAAAAAATAAAATAAAGGCTTAAGTTTCAAGTTTGACTTTTCCACTTGATTTTTGTGTTTTCTTTCAGGGATAATAGTGCATGCATAGCAAAAGAAAGAAGGAACTAATGACTTATTACCTTGATATTGATAGAGCCAACAAAGGAAAGAAAAAGAAAGGAATCAAGATGGATGAGGATCAAGCAAGAAACTACCAACAGGGCCGTGGGAATAGCCAACCTAAAGGTGATATGGTAGTGCGGGATAGAGTGCGAGGACAGAGACGCCTTCATGACTACTTCAAGCTAGAAGTTTAGGAGACTTATAACAAAGTGATGAGGCTTCTAGCCAACACCATCGAGTTTGAGTTGAGACCGTCTCGATAAACATGTTGCAAAATAGCTAGTTCAACGGGCTAGCCAATGAAGATCCAATTGCATATGTAGAGAATTTCTAGGAGAAGTGCGATCATTTGTGCACATTACTGGAGTTACAAAATAGGTGATCGGGATTACTTTTTCTAATTCTCATTTGGTGGAAAAGCCAAATCTTGGTTTCAAGGATGAAATGCAAGGAGTATGACCTCATAGGTGGAAATCAATGAAAGATTTTTCGATAAGTTCTTTACCCCAGTGAAGCTTAGTGAAAAGAAGGCTGGAAATCAATCAATTCAAACTTGAAGACATTGAGTCTCTTGGCAAAGCTTGGAAAAGACTGAAAGAGATGCTGAGGATGTCTAGGATATGGATACGTGAAATAGGCACAACTTCTAAATTTTTTTGTATGGCATGAACCACAACACGAGAATGCTAGTAGATGCCACAACAAATGGTTCTCTACTAACAAAGGATGAGGATGATGCATTGGATCTTTTTGATCTACTATCTCAAAAATCTACAGTCGATAATCATTCTATAGCAAGGAAACAAGCAAGTGTATATGAGATTGACTCGCAAGCCGCAATTATGGTACATCTATCAAATATGAGCAATCAAATAGCAAAACTTCAAATGGAACATCAAGGTCCACAACTAGTGCAATAACCCAATAATCACCAAGCTATGGTGGTTAACCAAATAGACATACAACAAGGAATGGAATATGAGAACATCAACTTCATGAACAACCAAGCCTATGGGAAAAACTTCAAGCGAGAGAAGAACACGCTCAAAGGTTTTATTAAGGATACAAAAACAAAAACCTGAATTTGTAGCATCCCCTAACCCGATTAGGGCAATACCCGACTTTGAAACCCTAATTAAGCCTAGATTACCCTTACCGGACTTAATTTGAGCCAACAAACCTTACCACCTAAACTTGATAAAAAATATTGTATATTGATTATCGAAATAAAACAAATCATATACACGACGGAAATTTAAAACTTTTTCGATAACCAAAATAAGATATATTGTATTAAAAACAAACCGGAATAAATCTTGATTATACAAATCACCCATCTCATGTGATATTACAAAACCGTAATTCAATACAAATATATAAGACCAGAGAAAGTCATTACATCAAAGAGAAGCTCAATACTCCTATAACTTATCCATCCCGTAGTCATAGCGCTTTTCGGATCTATCTGTAATGTTTATTGGGGCGTTCCAACTTGCTCAGTAAGTAAGAATTCACACTAATCATCAATATTTCATATAATATTCAAGGATATCACGCAATAAAAACATGCACCAATGATATCTAATAAGAATATGGAAATCAAATAAATTCAACACATAGATGGATGCGAAGCAAATGTCTTTGGACTATTAAACTGTGACCCTATTTTATTTATAAAATTAAGGTCGATTACCCACCAGCGCTATTAATATGAGTGCTAAACCAACACAATGCGCATATGTGATGTATAGCAATCGATTAATGCCCAATGGTTCTATCTTAAACCCTTTAGTGAATATGTAACCCACGTAACCCATAAACCGAGTAGTATGTTTCATATAGGCCGAGAAAGCTAACCCGTCTCCTATATCACCTCATATCTATTCTAGGATCTTACTCTCATGAATCGTAGTAAACGCCTTTTTCCTTTTATTGAAAACAATCACAAGATAAATAGTCCCCCATTCCATTCTAACAACCGTATAAGCTATATATACTAAAAAGCTAGGCAATATTAATAAATAAGAGAATCCGTACTTACCTTGGGTCTAAGTCTCCATTTCTCAAATTCTTTAAATTTCCAATCATCTCACGTTTCCTCAGTGTTCCTCAACCTATCACCAATCATTTGTTGTTAATTTACCCAAATCTAATCAATTTTGTATTGATCGAGTATGGATAACGTGCTATGTCCCGAGCTAGCGCGTTATTTGCACTATTAAACTTCATATATAGTTTCGGGGTCCGATAGCGCACTACTTGACGTGGATAACGCACTATCCTTATGTCAGTCATCTTCCCCACTACGCATAGCGCGCTTTGGCAAATGCCTAGTACGCTATGCGCACTGCACTGCGCAACAACAACACACTTTGATCGCTCTAAACTTGACCTAAACCACAACCGAACTTAACAATTACACTCCCAAATCACTAAGGAGGACCTCTAATGAGGTTATAAACCAATTCAAATCAACAACACGCATAATTAACTAAATTCCCAAAGCATCACCATAAAATTGAACTTCAACAAACACAAGAAAAAATCATACCTAAACATTTATCTCGTGTTTTTAATTCGATTAAGCTCCTCAATTCACGTTAATTTGGCTCCCAGATCGTCCCATTCGGATCAAATCAAACCCGAGCCTCATCTTCTTCTCGAATGATCGAATGAACTGGATAGGAATGAATTTTTGTTTTTATATATAGATTTTTTCAAGATATGCATCGCGCTATCTTGAGACCGATCCCGTGGTTGATGCATTAAAGTGACACTCCTTAAAGTGACATAAAATTTGACACTTCAAGCACTTATGCTTCGTTCGAGACGATATGATAATCCATATATTTATAATATTCTTTTATTTTCCAATATACATATTTATATATTTAAAAACATGTAATATATATATCGTGTATTATTCACTAATAAACTCACCGGACATGCCTATAAGTGCCCTTAAGCGTGTACACTCTTGCTACGACTCCTCGTCACACTTGTTGTCCCGTAAACCTTAGTTTATTGGGTATTTTTCATTTTATAGGCTTATATGTAGTTTCTTTCTTATACAACAAACTTTATATAAATTGATTTAATAATCCAAACAAACACCATATATCATGCAAACACATACACACGCTAATTGAGGTACGTCGACCTTAACCATAAGTGTAACCTGGGTAAATTAGGATTTGGATTAGTACTAATCACCTGCTTAAGGTAACGGGTCGTTATAGAATTTCTCATATGGAAATCTTAATAATTCACTGAAGTTACCTCAAGGCTTAGATCAGCAAGTCTAACAAGGGAAGCTATGATAGAGTGAAAAGATGACTTCATTGAACTTAATTGAGAAGTAATTGCCAACCATGAACATGATCAATAGGGAATGTCATGAAAAGCACAAAAGAAAGATGGAATGAGTGAAACAAGTCATGAAGAGGATGGATGATGAGAGATAACAATCTATCAAGAACTTAGAAAGACAGATTGGACATGATTAGCCAAAGCCTTAAAATCAAGGAATGAAGGAAAATTTCTAAGTAACACGATTACCAATCCCGAGGAGAACGTTAGTGCTATTCACATGATAATCACTAAGGTAATGGTGAGCCAATAAACACTAAGTGATGTACAAGCTAGGAAAAGTAAACACTTTGGTTATGATAAAACATGAAGAGATGCATGAGTACGGAACAAAAGTAAGGAAAGATGAACTCGAGGGATTCAGCAACAAAGAATCAATGCCTTGAAGAATGACAAGAAGTGGAAAGAAACAATGGAAGACCAAACAAAAAGATGAAGGACCTTCTAAAGAAACACCAAAAAGTAATGTCATCAAGGTAGTTCCGAGGAAGTTGGAACCAAAGTTCAAGATCATACCGAGACATCAACCAATCAAAAGGAGAGATCCGAGAGAGATATACATACCAATAAGCAACGATAGACACCAGTTTAAAAATATCTTATGTAATACGAGAGCCTCAATCAATGTCATGCTAATAATGGACATGTTGCACACCAATTTAAAGATCAATTGTTCCGACACGATGAATTTGCAAGTAGTAGATGACAAGTTGATACCTGCTATAGGAAGAGTTTTTAATGTGCATGTTAAAGTGGGTAGATTCACATTCATCGTATATTTTGAGGTTATGGATTCCAACATGGATGATGATGAGTGTATGATACTTGGGTGACCATTCTTGAACACTGGCATTCCAAACTTGTACACCCGAAAGAAAAAGATCATGATAAACATCAATGAAGGAATTATGCTAAAAAAATGTCTTTATTAATGGTGAATAAGTACATCCGAATGGAAATGACATCATAATCTCTGATCTACAATTGAAGTATCTCGCTTTAGACAATGAGTGAAAAGATGCCAGGTTAATGACATTAAAGTTAATGCTATTGGGAGGCAACCCAAGGGTTTTAAAATTCCAAGTTTTTAAAAATTTTAGTTAGTTAGTTTAATAAGTACAATTAATACGTTTTAGTTTCTAACTATCAAAAATTCATGTAGAAGGTGTAGGAAAGACCATTTGTTGGGTGATAATTCATTTGAATGGAAATGTCTCGCAAACTCATGAAAGGGCATAAAAGAGCGAAGGAGTTCAAACGGTAAATGTGAGGTATACGGGCAAATCATGGGTAAGTCTTGATGAAATTTTTATATTTACATGGATTTCATATGATAAAGACATCTTATGTAACTAATACACTAAGTCAGAGAAGTGCCGAATAAGATTTAAAGGAGAATATACGCGAAACATTTGGGCGGATTGTTTGACATCATGGTTATGATCCATGATGCCATGGGTATGAGAGAATGTGCCTGCTAAGAGCTAAGATAGGCACAACAAATGCCATAGCATTATCGACATGGTGGTGGCACTCTTGTCACAAGGCGTGACGCCAACCTCGATGAGGGCTTTAAAACCCCATTTTCATCACTTTCTTCACACTTGCATGAACACCACACTACAACCACTAAATATACATACCTCTAGCCAAAGTTTGATCAATTCTAAGTGAGATAAGAGAGTTTCTAGTGATTGAGAGTGAAAGAAGTAAGTGCATTGTGGATTTGCCTAAGGTGGAAAATTAGGGCTTAAATATTGGTTTTTGAGTTTAAGAGAGCTAGGGCTCTAATTTGTTAGAAATTGAGAGGGCTTGGATTGATAAAGAATTGGAGGAGTGTTCTACACTGGAAACTAGTCCGACATTGAGGTAGAATTTACAATTTAATTAGTAATGCTTTTAATTTTGAAAACTTTTGATGAAATTGTATGAGTAGGTGGTTTGAGATTGTTGGATAAGGATTTAAAAGTTGTGTGAATATTGGGCATCAATATTATACATGGAGACTTAGTCTATGTTTTTTGCATTATTTAGCATGTGAATGATCCGTGTGATATGAATTGTGATTTTTAGGTGATTTCAAGACCCCTATTACTAGTTGCATTTTTTATGTTTGTTATTTGAATTGAAAAGAATGTTGAGAATAAGGAAGTAAGTTAGCCATGTTAGATCAAATGATTTTGAGGCATCAACCTCAAGAGATTTCACGGAGGAGCCTAGACCATTTAAGTCCAAATATCTCATTAATGGAGAGGCTAAAGATAGATATGAGGATATTCAAGATATGGAAAGACGAATTCACTCAAGATTATAGAGAGAATAAAGTTAGAGGAGTGAGTGGAATTGTATACGAATTTTATGTTAATGCGAAGTTCACTAGAAAAGAGAAGCCACCGAAGGTAAGAGGGGTGTTAGCGCCTTTAATAAGTGTGAAATTAATAGTATATATGGATTTGAGCATTTAATTATGGTTGGAGCCGAACCAGTTTTTTCGGATGGTCTATATGAGAAACCTTATAACCTATACTCATTTAGAGCCATATGTATAGCAATAGTTGTCCAAGGACAACTCGGCTAGGTAGGTAATGGGAGGTGAGAATGTGTTGAAGCCCATTAAGAAGGAAAATGTTAGGAAAGTGTACCGAATGTGGAAACATTTCTTATTGCATCAATATACCCCACCACTCAACAGGGAGAGATCAACAAGCCAAATGTGGCTTTTTTTATATGAGATGACAAAGAATGGAGAGATCAAGGTCAGTGAGATCATCTACACCAATCTGAGGGAGTCCATAATATCAAAGTAAGACAACAAATTGTTGTTTCCAATATTGATCACTCAGTTATGCTTAAAGTCCAAATAGCGATTGCGAAATGATGAAAAATTCAACATTGAGGCCCAAGCAACCATGGATGAGGCTTTCATTCTTACATTTAAATCATTGCCTAGTTATCAAGACTTCGAGGAGGAGTGAGAAAGAGCCGAGGGAGCTAGATGTGAGGCTGATTTGTTGTCCAAACAACAATAGGATCGTGCAAAGAACAATAGTAGTAGAAGGAACAAAAATTAGCACAGGAATTGGGAGATGAAGGTTATGGAGAAATGGAGGAGCAACAACAATAGGGATTCGCTGAGGGTTATGAGTTCGTAGACCCACTAATTGGAGAACATGAATTTGATGGTCCTGAGGTCTTTCCACCACCTCCTCCACTACAACCACCAGTACCACCACTAGAGGACATGATTCCACGACAACAAAGGTTGTAGATTGCTGAGATGAGAAGATAGTATCGAGAGGACATGGCGCAGTATCAGACAACCTTATTATGATATGAACATGACATGCAAAGGACAGAGCAAGATTGACGAAATGAGCAGCAGGACATGGTGCAATATCAGACACTATCCTACACTGGAGCTAATGAGGTAGATGAAGATGATGCAAAGTCAGATGTCATTGTCTTAAGATTTCTTTACACACTGGGAGATGAGAGATAAAATGATACCATTTTATTTTTAAATTTGGGATATTTGATACTAATTTAATTGTTTAAATTCGATGTTTAATTTAGTTTATGATTTAATATCATGTGATGTTATATATATTTGTGTGTTTTAGTGTTTTATGATTTCAGGGCTTATTTTTAAACATTGAGGACAAGGTTTGGTTAAAGCTTAGGGGCATCAACACTACACTACACTACACTATGGAAAGTGGTAAGAAAGGTAGAAATAAGGACAAAAACACCGCAAACGTGATCGTATAAATTTTATTTTTTGAAGCACTTAAAGATGAAAACATGATAATATATTATTTATTTCATTTATTTACTATTTTAATGTTTAAATAAGATAGATTAGGTTATATATAGTAATCTTTAATAAATAAGTACTTCATTTGCAAGTTCATGTCTTTAATTGACGATGAGTAAAATACAAGTGTCTTGTTGATATGAAACTCAAGAGAGTATTGTTAAATTTTTTAAAGAAAATATGAAATGTAGCAACAATGGTATAATTTCATGATTAGAAGAGTTAGGGAAGACCATGAACTTGAAACAAAAGTAACAAATTACTAGAAAACTTCTTGTGGAAAAAGTTAGATGTACAAGGAATTCTATAATAAGTGTGAATCTTACTTGATAATATAAAGTAAATAAAGACTTAGCGCAAAGAGGGAAATAAATAGGCATTGTAAACGAAAAGTTGGAGTTAATTGCTTAATTAAGTGAAAGTAAGAAGTGCTAATAAGAGTTTTAGAAAAAAAAATGAGAAAGTCCCACAAGTTCTATAGGAAATGGAGAAGAAAACTTGATGGTTAGAAAAGTGGGAAAAATGCATAGAAAAAGGAGCAGGGACCGTGAAATGAAAATAAAAGGAGAAGAATAACGTAAATGAGAGACAAAACTAAAAAAAGAAGGCGAAGTAAACTAAAACTCTTCAAATAAAAAATAGCTCGAGTACGAGTAACTTAATTGAGTTAAGTTTTCTTTCCAACTATATTAAGTCTTATAGAATCTTGAATGCTAAAGTCTACCAAAATTAGTTTGATATATGTTTATTTATGAGTTCCAGAGCTTAGTGAGAAATCATAAGATTGTACACTTGCTACTTGAGTGTCGAGGTGAAACAAGCTTATGAGTAGTGATGATTTTAGTTGTGATCTACTTTGGTGTTTCGAAAGTGAGTTATATGTATTGTTTAAACTCTATTTTGAAAAATATAATTTTTTGCAAAGAAAAACTATTGAGTGGATTATTGCCTTGAAACATAGTGAATTAAAGGATACTCCATAAACAATATAAAATGAATGAGTACTAGAGTAATATGAGTAGTTGGGAGATTTAATAAAATTTGGGATGTGCAAAATCCTAAGTTTGGGTGTATTTGATAAATACTTATTTAGATTTATATATAGGGTTAGTTTAGTAATATATTTAGTATAAATATCCTTAAATAAACCTTAATTAATGGTGTTTATGCATTTTCGGGTAAATAAAGCATAAATGAAGGAAACGAGCAAAAAGGAGAAGAAATGGAGCTACAAGTATTTTAGCATATGTTTGGAAGTATAAATAGATATTAGGACGTGGTAAACTCACAACATATCAACCATTAGCAAATCATTAAAGTATTTTAGAATACGTTTGACTTATTCTCGAGTATTACGATTTGTAGAGAAAGTCATTGAAGACACGTGTGTGATGATTTGGGTATTGTGTTATTGATTTATTTGAAGTATTTTCAATATATATCTGATTTCAATAAATACCACTATGTGCATGTTTGTTTCGATGAAGCGTGAGTAGTCTATTAATCTTAGGGATCAATGGATCCTATGGTATGAACGTATGCTATGAACATGAGTAGAAATTGAATATAAAAAGTGCAATGGTAAGAATTTGTGTTGATTCTGAGTGTAATACTATAGACATCTTGATCACATGTTTATTAATATTAGGTTTTAGAAGTTATTGTGGCCATTGAAGCTTTTAAGCTGAATATGGACGGTACAACCGTAAAATATACGACATCGAGCGATAGTTGTGGATTAGGGAGACATGGATAGTAAACATAATTGGTTATGAACCTAAAGATTTGGAACATTAAAGCAATACAAAGCTTATATTATTCACGCTGACAGGTTGAGTTCTAGTTTGCACATTAAAATCTTTTTCCATCACGACAGTGTGTTTAAGTGGATTTGAAGAAAATATGTCTATCATAATTAGGCATAGCACACAACATAATAAGATGATAAAGTGGTTGAAAAGCATAGTATATCATTACCTATGTGAAGTTGGGAACTAAGATAGTTTTAATATAAGAGTTAAAAGTAAGTTTCATCGACTTGATAGTATAGATTAGTTTAGTTTAGTTATAAAACCATTTAAAAATGATTTCCTTAGCAATATATTCATTGTAGCTAAGTAGGTGGTGGATGCATACACCTTTCCCTAATGAAGATATATGTAGTCAATGTAAGTCGGTTATATTATTATTACAACCAAGTTGTTATACTTGCGGCCAAGACTAGGGTACGTTTGTTATTTGCAAATATATCGACAAAGGCATAATGCTGATTGAGGTGCGTAGATCACATAATGTTTTAGATATCCCTACGTTTTCTATTATGCATGGAACGAAAAACATTCCGAAATCAGAACATTTTGGGGCGTTTCCTTTTTATTATTATCGACACATGTTCTCATAGGCTTACTCTTTCATTAAGTTTCTTTTTATTAGTGTATAAGTATTTTATAAATTTATGATATTTAGGTACGTTATGTATGACTTTGAATAAAGGTGTATTTACTACCACTTTCTTTAAGGTATCTCGAGATTTGTTTCTCTTCTTGTAATTTCTAGACGCTCTTATTGTTTTCTAAATGATGGGGAAATGGTGGTTGTACTATACTTGGTTTATTTTTTCAAAATTTTTTTTCTTTTGAGTTTTGTTATTTTTAATTTCTATTTCTTTTTCAAATTCAACCTCTAATTCTTTTTGTGGAACTAGTTGTTCTACCATCTTTGGTCCTTTAATTTGTTTACCAATTTTCAAAGTCATAGCTTTTGCATACGAACTTGGGTTAAGTTGAGACAAGTAATTTACCTTGGTTATCCTATAAACTCATTTGCCTTTCCATTTGACTTGGTTGATTTTTTAGTTTAATTATCTTATCCTGTAGGGCTTGAATCTTTTGATCTTTTGCTTTAGTTGAATTTTCTAGTTCTATTGTTCTATTAGTTATTGCGAATGTTCTATATCTTTGAAAACTCTTATTGTCTACACCATCCCCTATATTGGTCTTAGGCAATTAGTATTGTTACTAGTAGTGTAAGTAGGTTGATTGAGATTATTATAATGATTCATCATTGTGTTAGCTTGTTGAAATTGATTTTCTTGCAACAACAGATATTTGTCATGTAGATGATTGATCTCATTGCAAAAAGCATAAATTTTAGTTTAGACTGATCTATCTTTTAATAGTAATTTAATCATACTTTTTAATTCATCAAATTTATTATCTCGATGTCTTGACTATATTGCTATATATTTTATAAGTGTTTTTCATAAATTTATTTTTCTCACAATGTTATTTTGATCGTTTCGCCATTTTAATAATAGTATCTCTAGCTAATGTTGGCGTTATGTTGAATAAAGATCATCCACATAAGGAATCTTTATTTTAAATGGTTTAGTCCTTCGTAATGTATTCTGATAATGTTTTTATTCATGTTGTGGACCTAATAATAGTAATCTTTGGTATATATCTCAAAACTCACCAAAAGTCTCCTCGATCTCCATCCTAGCATTGCTAATTCGTTTCCTATCCAAACTAATTTTTCATGCTAGAACGTATTGATCTAAGAAGGTTTCTAACATTTCAGACCATGTGGTTGTGGACTTTTGAGGGAGATAGAATAGCCAATCTTGAGCTCGACTTTTTAAAAAAGAAATGAAAGCCTTTAGTTTGACATAATCTAACTCTACGTTTTTTAGTTTTATCACACTTATTATACGCGTATATTTCCTAATAAATTGTTGAGGAACTTCATCATCTTCACCTTGAAAATGAGGTGAAGAATTGATGAATCCAGATTTTGACTCTAAATTAGAGAACTCCATGAGAAAAGCAATACACATAGGTTCATAAACTATGATATTTTTATTGGATTGCGTAAAAGTAAGTTCTTGCTCAATGTCTTCCATATTGCATGACATGCAATGAGAAAGATTCTTAAAGAATTATTTTAAAATCCCTAGCAACGACGCCAAGAAATTGACACGTGTCGAGCGTGTACAATAAATTCCCCACCTATATTATACTTTTAATATTTTGTAGTAGTGGTAAGTGAGAATCGTCTCCATAGGGATTTTGTAAATTCCTTAAGAAAATAAGTTTTATTTTTTATATTTTAACTTAATAAAAATAGAATTTAAACTAATAATTTCTAAATATAAAATCAACTAAACTAACTAAACTTACTTAAATAATACAAATCAAAGTCGCTAAATTAAAATTAATTCAATTAAATAAAACTTAATAATAAATAAACATCTAAACAATCATCCTAAACAATGAAACTTCAATTTGTTTTGCACTCCAAACATGTTACTTAAATCATATAGTCATGAACATACTCCTTAAAGTATCATAGAGTATTAAACTTCAATCATAAGTAAGTAAACATCTTTTAGCTAGCCATTTATTCTCTTTATACTAGTGGAAAAGTCACATTCTAATTTTGTTAAGCTAACCCTTTTTTTACACAAAGACATTAACTTCACACAATAAAAAAAGCGCATTACATTTTATGAGAACTTTGAACTATTAAATCTAACATCTTCAAAAAGCCACATCAACTTCGATTTAGATATCAAATTCATCTAGGACAACTAAATGGTGTTTGCCTTTGAACAAAATCCTAGTTACGACTTCAATTAGATAATGAATCAAAACATCACATGCATGCTAGCCACTATGCACATAATACTCAAATTCATGATTGCGATCTGTAAATAACAATATATAAAAATAGTGAATCAAAAAATACGATTAGTTTAAAGCATTAAGTATATATTCTTCTTATCATGACTACATTGCAAAACAAATCTAATTCATGTTCAGAGTTTTATTTAGATTAACAAACTACTCACTCATGATAATAAATAACACCATATCGTTAGAATTAAAAGACATAATTAAAATACCTTAATGATAACTTGAATCTTCAATCTTCTCCAAAAAGTAAAACAATGAAGAATGGCCTCCTAACAAAGGCAAAAGTGTAAAACTAACAAAAGACCCCTAATTTCGTGTTCTAGGGTTTATATTTATAGTATATTAGGTAATACATATCCTAAACTGACTCAAAATTCTTGTTGTAATCTAAAATCCACGAATTTGTAGTCAAGCGATTCTTAACGATTCAAAGTGTGTAAGTGAAATCACTAAGAAAATCTAAGATTTGAAGCTCAATAGTATTTTCTTGTGTCCATCGATTTAGGCGCGATTCTCGAGTGTACTGTAAATCGTTGGTTCAAAAATTCAAATTTTCCTTGATTCCTTTATGATTCTTCATACAATCTTTTCACTCGATCAATTCCTTCATTTTATTCCCTTTTTCCTTCATTTCTTCATATTCTCCATTTATCACCTGAAATAACAAAAACAAGAGAAACCCCATGTAATATAGTCATTTACATATAAAATCATCATAAAAACTACTATAAAATATGCCTAATTATTAACTTGTCGATTACACATCCTACCGATGCGTGTCTCACCGACTTGTCGATTACATATCCTACAAATGCGTGTCTCACTTTACAAAAAGATAATACTAAAAAAGTCAAAGTAGTTATAAACTAATGTTCTGGCCCTCCTAGAAATAAATATAATAACAACAATTACTACATTGGAAAATCAAATTCAAATCTTAGCTACGGTCCACAAAATCAAAACTATACCACTTAGAGAACGAGATCACCTACACAACTTATGCCATTTCAACAATCTCAAAAAACTATTCAACCTACCCAACCAAATTTAGAATAAATACGACATAACTTTATGACTCAAAGTCATCGAGATTTTACATAAATTTATCAAAATCAAATTAAAACCGATACGTTTATTAACGAGCTAAAAAAACAATTAGATCAAATGACCATACAAATTAACAAGTTAAGTAATCGAAATAAAGTTTCTACTCAAACTATAAACACTACTAATCAAGCACAAATTAACGCTTTTATTTTGCAATGAAAAAAAAACGTATACGTAAGAAATATGACGGCCCCGAATCCTAATACAGACTAGGCATCGCCATTTTTGCGTGACGCGTCATCAACACTGCCACGTCATTGCACGCATCTCGATAATAGGCTGAATTCCTATTTTTAACTTACACATTTTTCAATGCTTAGTCAATTATTCCACTTTCTTATAGAAAATCGAGAGTCTCATTAGTACTTGACTTTGCATTTATGACTGAGTCGAGTGGCTTAATAAAATTAAGCAATTATAATTGTGGAAATCTTAAATAGAAATAACAATGAAAAACAAAAATATAGTTTGTTTTCATTAGTCAAAAAGTATATCCTAAGTGGTGAAAACTCAATAAAATATATATAGATATTATGCATCAAGGTGATAGATACAAAAGTGATACATATATCAGGTGTATCCCTCAAGTCTCTTAAAACCCACAAAAAATAAGTATGACATATATGCCAAACACCTATGAGAGAAGCAATGAGGCAAATCATAAAAGTGGTCATTTGGCACCTCTTGGTCGCTCGTCGTGAGATCTACAACTTGTTACCAAATAGTAGCCAATTCCAATGAGTAAAATTTAGAGGAGCCAATAATGTATTAATAAGAAATCAACAATAACAACTTAAGTCCAAACGGGAAATAAATAAGAAAGGAAAACATCAATTGTATGGAAATAAATTAAGACTGTAAACAAAGATAAATAGTGAATGCTAGAATAATAAAAAAGAATGGACACTAAGTCCATCTCTTTCATAAGGCCAAGGGTCACGATAGTGTCCGATTGGTGGCGTCGTCGACTGTCCTACTTGCAGACCCTACACTACTCATTTGGTAGATCCTTAGACTTTTTTTGAGTCATCATGAGAGCTTTTGCACCTCACTTAGTAGTCCTCAAGTCATTTTCGACTAGTAATGAGTAGGGAAGTTCCGCTCGGTGGGTTAGGCTTTTGTTGTTTCCGACTCACCACCATGAGGAACTCGACGGGCTTTGACCACAACATTCATTCACGAAATAGAATATGCAAGTACTAGAATTTAATTCAAGAATAAAACATGAAATCATGCATGGTTTCCTATTGGTTTTACTTTACCTCAATCAATAAGAATCATTGCTTCACAACGAACCTCACTTGTCTCAAAATCCGCGTACGACGTCCACCTAAAGATCCCTAGGTCCCTATTGTCCTATTAGGTAGACATAGATGTGTTGTAACGCAACCGAAATCGAAATTTCAGTTTTTAGCGCAATGACTTATTCGATTTCATTTCTCTTCCATTTACCTTAATTTTTAAAAATATGAGATTTTTCGATGGCAAACATATTGAACACGTCTCGGGTCGAACCACATTAGCAAAGTCTCGGCTCGGCCGACCAATTTTCTTGAATTTAGTATTTGTTCTCATATTTTTGAACCAACTAATTAGGTTTTTAATTATATATACATTATACATATACATAATATATAATGTAATATTATATATTGTATATATTATACTTTTTATTATATAATATATATTAGTCAATATTTGATTCAAACATGGGTGCGCATCGTAGTCTGGCACGGGCATGCATCAGGATTCAGGACTTAACACCCACGTGTGTCACAAATAAGTTGGATGCACATTGCCGCAAAACACGCGAGTGCGTCCCATTCCAAAGCCGCAAACGACCCGCACGACACACCACCGAATCACATGTGCGACACACTTCGAAGTGCGCGCGCGATGCGTCCGGAAGTGCTCGCGTGATGTGCACGTAGGGGCTGCTACGTTGCTACCAAAAATGGAAGCGATGAGCTACCTAATTTAGGCAGCTACGTTGTTGCCCGAAGTTGCCAGCAACGTGCTGCCTTTGATTGGCAGATTCGTTGTTGGTGTTGCCATTAATTGCAACAACATTGCTACCAAATCAAAGCATTTTTTATTTTTATTTTTTTAACAAAACTAAAATAATTTTTTTATATATATATCAATTTAGATGATCGAAAATAAATTAGAAGAGAACCTATTTAATCAAAAAATTAAAAGTGTCGGTTTGGATTCTCACCTAAGGCTCTTTTGAAGCTAGAATCATCCACCAATCTTGCTTCAAATTGGTAGATTTACACTCCCCCGCGTATCGATCTATCAATCTACATCAAAAGCTCTCAAGAATCCTCTCCGAATCTCACAATCTCTTCAATTTTTCTCTCCAACTTTTTTCACTCACTTGGAACACTCAAATAAGAACAAAATGGAGACCCCTTTTATACTTGTATCACAACCTCTCCTCGAGATTTGTAGTGACTCATCTCATATTTTATTAAGAGGTTCTAATTATCTCCTTACACACACCCACCTAACATACACAATACACACATATATGTTACAAGTATATGAGATTTAATTAAAAATTTTACATTAACTTTAGAGCCAATTAAATTAAATCAAACAACATATCATAAGGTATTTTAATTTTATCTTGTTAATTTTAATTTAATTAGCCATACTTACATAGCTTAGGATAAATTATTTTCAACTTATTTAATTTAACTAAGATATATAAGTCTCTATTAACTTCAACTATCTGAAGCTCCGTGCTATACCGCGCCTTGAGATAACACTCTCGCTCATTGAAACTCATGCAATTTCCTCGGCATAAGTCTCGAACTATCACATATACATATATTTAAATATTTACATGAAATATACATGCATCACGTTATAACTAACAAGTTATCTTGGTTTTTGAGCTCGAGTGTGTTGACCGGGCTTAATACGTCACCCAAATTACGTGTTGCTAATCCCTAATTAGCGTGTAACCTCGATTTAATTAATTCGGGTCGTTACATGAAAAGACACCAAAAAGAGGAAAAAGAAAAATCAAAATACTAAGAAAATAGAATAAGAAGAAGAAAAGATCGATGATGGCAAATATCATTCTCACTGGTGAATGGATGGTGAACAATTAAATACATACATTTTTTCGAAAGACTATACTCATGATATTTAGCGAAGTCGAAGCCTATGAAAAATCGTTACAAAATTTTGAATTAGTTAATCAAGACAAATTAAATGATATTTATAAATCGAATAAAGATATGCATTTTAATTATACCATTCCACAACAATAAGCAAATGCTAAGGAAGAAGAAACTAAAGAAGACGTATCTGACTATTCAATAAATTAGAAATTAATGGAATCAAATCATAATGAAGTTATTAAATAATTCTCTTAATATAATGACAAATTTTGAGAAGAATCTAATGAAACTTTAAGACATAAGATTTCATCCTTAATGAAGATAATTCTTGAGAAATGTTCTGACCCATGAATATTTATTATACTTATTACAATAGAAAATTCTTCTATTGAATTGGCTATGTGTGATCTAGAGCATTAATTAATGCAATGTCACTTAAAATTTATGAATAATTGAAAATAAGATCGTTAACTAATACACCTATTAATCTTACTTTAGCAAACGGTACAATTATTAAATTGTATTGATTATTAGAAGACATCTTAGAACAAGTACATGACTTAGCATTTCCACCTGACGTGTATGTCTTGGAAATGGAAGACTCAACATCACCCAATCCTTTGCCTATACTATTAGGTAGACCTTTTCTTAAGACAATTATAACTAAGTTAGATATTTCTGAAGGAACAATGTCTATGGAATTTGAAGATAAGATAGTTAATTTCGAAATAAATAATGTACACAACTATGACACCTATGAACAATATGATGAATTATTTGATAATGAAATTGATGATAATGATTTTCTGGACTTAAACTATTATGATAACTTTAATGCTAAACTTTTTACAATTAACGCAAGTAAATATGGAAACTACAAAAGATATTACAAAGAAAGAACAAGTTGAAGACACTTCAAAAGAAGAGAAAGTAACTTAAGAATAGAGTGCTAAGAAACCGAAGAATGGAAAAAGCATTAATAAATTTGGAAGCTCCTAAATCCAAGAACAATAAGAAAAAGAAAAGGCCGTATTTAAGCCCTATAAAGCTTAATGATCCTAGAGTTTTACACTTGCACATTAAAATCAAATGGGCTTGGTATTTCAGAGCTCAATATGATACGAGTTCTAATGCAAATCTTATGCCCATACATTTCTTTCTACATACTCAACTGGAGTTGAAATCACTTGCTTTTGAACGAGTTTCTTTACTAGATGATACTTCAATTCAACCAATGGGAGAGGTCACAGATGCGCCACTCAAGTGAACAACTACATCGTACCCATAGACTTTTGGTCGTGCCACACTTTATTGATGAAAATCCTCCTTTAATTTTAGGACGTATTTTCTTAGTCACTACTCAAGTTGTTATGGGTATTTTGAAAAAAATAATAATCACTCTGACGATTGATGGTCACTAGAGTGGATAATCCTAAATCAATTTTAGAGATCCAAACTAATTCTAGAAAGGTTAAGTTGAGCCGTCGACGCAATAAACAAAAATGCTTTATGGGAGGCAGCACATATTCTTTATTTATTTGATTTTATTGGAAGTTTAATTTAGTTTAGTTTAATGTGTTTTTATTCTCTCACTTTTTAACTCTTGTATTGAAAATATTTTCACAATTTAAACTCGAGGTAATTTCAATAAAAGGGGAGCGATCGAGTTGTTTTTGCTTATATAGCCTTTACACAAGTTCCATTATTCACTTACTTATTTACATGTTTGTTTGTTTGTTTATTTATTTATTTAATGAAATTATTTAGTTAGTTTCATATCCTAATCAAACTTTTAGATTTTTAGTCAATTCTAGATTAACATAAGTTTTTATGAATGATATATACGAGTAAATTATGAAATAAATTGAAAAGATAGTAAATTATGCCTCGAAGATTCCCTAGCAAATTGGAATAACACGAGAATCACCGGCAAAATTGGTAGCAAAGATACAACTAATCAAATGAAAATTAGTGTATAGCGGATCCACAACGATTCGCCTTTGCAAAGTAATCAATTCTAAAATCGGTGGTTTATTGCACCTCACAACCCGCCAATTCGCTTGTTGATCTCCTAGCGATTCCACGCGATATCACTTAACGCAGGAATCGCTGGGACGCAATTTTTTTTTTTTTTTTAAAACCCAAATTACCACAAAAATAAACTCATTTACACACCAAATTATTGCAACCTCTTACCAAAATCTCAAATTCTTGCCTATATTCAATCATACTAAGCTTAATCTTATAGTATTTGATTGATTCTCACTACAACCTAGTTACATTCAACCCAAAATTCTTGAATTTGAGAAGTGTTGAGCCAAATTAAAGTTTTAGAGATTTCGACTCTAGATCTGAAAAGAACAATCTATAGGAGTTCAAGAGCTTCAATCTTAAGAGATTTACTCTCAAGAATGTAATTACATCAACCCCGACGCTTTATAACAAAATTTCGTTTTAAATGATTTTTTGCAAATTTTCCAATGATTTCCAAAATCGTATTATTAGAATTTATTCTATTATCTTGAACAAATGGTTTCATTGATTCCAATAGACTAAGCATGTCGATTATATTGATCGGTGGTTTACAAATACAACAATTTTGAAATTTTGGTATATTTAAACGTATTTGCAAATGGTTTAAAAATCTAAAATGAGTTTTGGGGTGTGGTTATGATTTTGTTTTAATTTACTTTGTTTTGTTTTTGAAAAGACTACAAATTTATCGCACAATTGCTTTACACGATTTTAAAGTTTATAATTGAGTTACACTTTGACGCCAATTTTATTTTAAATTCCCAATTAGATTTTAAGCTAGCTTTCCAAATAAGTTTCTCCTTTTAAAGTAAAGTCTAGAATTTTATCAAATTATTTTTGACAAACCTTGTTTTGTGATTTATAGGTTTATTTACTTTTTGGACTTGTGAGTTTTTGAATTGAGACAATGGCCCGAGGGGGTAGAGGTAGAAGCTCACGAGAGGAGAAGGGAAAGACAACGTTAGTTGAGAAACCCAAATAAAAATCCAATGTTCCATCCACAACCATTAGGCCATCGAGATTTCAATAAATAACCCCCGAACTAGAGCATCAAGAGAACTTTATCCACCTCTAGATTTTATTAATGAGTCAAAAAAACAAAAATAGACTAAGGAGACACCAAGAACTCACTTCTCACCTCAGCAACCTTAAAAATGCCGAAGCACTTGATAGGATAAAGAGCGACATTAGTAAAAATACGAAAATCTTACTAGAGAGGTGTTTCAATGTTAAAAATGAACTTAAGTATGGGCCTAGATTTCGAACATAATAAGGGAGTGGAATTGGGGGTTGTTAACTAGAGACTATTAAGCCGATAATAATGCGTGGTCCTCAATGGAGATGGGTTGTAAAATCCTAATGCGGGAGTTTTACACAAATGGGCACGAAGATGAGGATAAGACAATAGCCATGGTCTGAAGAATACTAGTGGACTACTCACCTGCAAGAATAAATCGGTGTTATGGTTTACCAAAATTTTATAGGATACAAAAATAATGTGTGCCGAAAACTCTAGTATGGGTTTAGACATGAATTTTCCCACGAGACCGTTAGAAATGGTTTGGAAGCAATTCCAATGGATGGGTTTCGTTTTGATAAGGACGGTACCGAAACATATACACACCAAGAAACTTCGTAAAACCACCAAGCTTGGAGCTTTTTTATTAACGCGAGCTTACAACCAAGTTTGCAAAAC
This sequence comes from Stephania yunnanensis, assembly GCA_039657365.1. Classification (NCBI taxonomy): domain Eukaryota; kingdom Viridiplantae; phylum Streptophyta; class Magnoliopsida; order Ranunculales; family Menispermaceae; genus Stephania; species Stephania yunnanensis. The sequence goes on along the minus strand of CM077585.1, from coordinate 31,049,282 downwards.
TATGAGATAGTGAACTATAGAGTAGCAAGATAATCTTTGATTCAATTAGGAATGCCATGACCACTAAGAGAAATGAAAGATTGCTTTTACCTTTAATGATCATTGAATTTTGCAAGTAAGACCAAGGGTCGAGATGTTTACCCCGATAGGACCATCACCGATGAACTCATCGAAAGCACTAAGAAGGTATTGGGATATGTGGATTATGAGGAAGAACGGGAGAGAAATGAAACACAGGAGAGAGACCACAAAGAGAAGGAGCATACGGCAAAGAGCAGACAAAATATAAAAGAAATGCGGTTTGCCACTTATAATGATAGAACGAACCGAGCCCAAAGCCATATGCAAAGGATTTTACTAGCATGTATGCGGATGAGATAGAAATAGCCATGATGGGGTAAATCTTGCGAAACCAAATGAGAACTCTGCAACATCAAGAGTTAATTTTCCCGAACCACCGCGAGATTACTAGTAGCATCTATGAGTCTAGACGACGAATGACCAAGAGGATGCAAAGCAGGGGAGCTAACATTCAAATCTCATCTACCCAACAGAGAATGCCTAACCAGGTAATCTTTTTAGAAGATAGTCCAGTGGCAGGAGTGGATTATACGTTATATGATCCTGCAGCGAGTTTCCAATATCAAGAGCAAGACCAAGGGGATGGTGGTAACGATACAACTTCTGGATAATAGCTTTGATCTTTCATTTTTCTTTTTTTTTATCCATCTCTTAATGTTATCATGAGGGGTATTTGTTTGTAATATTTTGATATTTATGATGTGGTATGTTATCATGATACATTTAGTGGATGAAACTAAAGATGAAGTGAATAGGAAATTAGAACTCTGGAGGAATACATTAGAATCTACAGGCTTTAAGTTGAGTAGGACAAAAATCGAATACATGCACTTTGTGAGTTTAGAAACACTAGACATTGAGATGACGGAGTGGTAAAATTAGGAGAAATAGAAGTTCCTAAGGTAAACCACTTTAGATACGTAGGATCAATCATACAAAATGATGGTAACATTGAGAATGATGTCACACATAGAATTCAATTTGGATGAAAAAAATGGGGGACTCAGTAACAAGGGTGATTTGTGATCGGAATGTTCCACTAAGTTAAAAAGAAAATTTTATAGGACCGCAATTAGGCCAGCTATGCTTTATGGGAGTGAATGTTAGGGGGTAAAGCAACAACAATTACATAAAATGAACGTAGCAGAAATAAGGATGCTTAGGTGGATGTGTGTTAAAACTCGTAAAGATAGAATGAGAAATATAAAAATTCAAAGACAAGTAGGAGTAGCACCAATTGATACAAAGATTAGGGAAGGGCGGTTGCGATGGTTTGGTCACCTACAAAGACGACCTACAAATGCTCCAACTAGAAAACTTGACTCAATAGAAACTGTAGAAATTCGACGAGGTAGGGGCATACCAAAGTTAACATGGGATGCATTAATTAGAAGGAATTTGAATGGTTTGTAAAGCTTACCATCAATTGCATTTAATCGAGCACAATGGAAAAGTTTGATCCATGTAGCCAACCCCAGTTAATTTGGGACTGAGGCTATGTTGTTGTTGTATGTTATCATGATACATTTGTTATAGTGTGTTCATTCCATACAATGTGGTTTGATGTGTTCAGTTCAATTCTATGATGCTTGGAAATTTATCAATTTATCATGTTTTATTTACTTATAAAAAAATTTCTCATGTTAGTTAGTTATTTATTCAATTTATTCATTTAAGTTTCACGAGGTGTTTTTTACATTGAAAACTTGACTTTGTTTTTAAACCACGAGGACAAGTTTTAGAATGAGCTTGGGAGGTGAAGTGAAGTATGAATATATGAAGTAAGGAAGAAACGAGAGGTAGAATCTATATGAACATTGAACATTGAGAATTTTTCAAAATTTTCACAATACAGGTAATATTTTTTTCATTACATTTTATTTTATTTAGTTAGAAATATGGAATTGAGTATAATTTTAATTTGAATGGAAGTGACATATTATTATTACCCATGAAAATAAAGATTTTATGATAGTAAAGAATTGTTATACCCTATTTGACTTAACCTAGATTATGTATACACAAGAGGAGTTTATAGGGGATTGATTGCTTTGTGTTAAACATTACAACAAGTAGAAGATCGAAACAAATGTACAATATAAATAAGACATATTTTCGAGAATCTTGTTATAGAAAGGTTATTAATCGGGTATTATATGTGTGAATGTGAGTGCATGTGCGTGTACGTGTGTGCGCTTGTGTGTACTGAAAAATGCGTATGCCACAAATGAAAAGAAAAATAGGAAAATGGCCAATAAATTTTACTAAGTTGGAAAGAGTTCTTTGTTGGGGCATGTGCCCTAGGTCAATCCATTAACTGTCTTTATGAATACTTTTAGTTAATAAAATAGAGGATTTCATTTGCTATTTACTATAATTAATTTACATGTTTACATTATAATAAGATCCATGGGTATTTGCAGAAATATCCTAAATGTCCCTAGTCGATCATTATCTTCGGGAACTATAATGAATTAAGTCTAGTGTGAGTCTTAATTGATGATCATATGATGATTATACGTATAGGGATACGAATCAAGATCATGAGTACTTGTTAGGGAACAAAGTACTGGATTGACCCGCTATGAGAACATCATATGGATTAAGTCATAATTGTTTCTCATGATAGGTATATTTTTTAGTCTTTTGACTTGAGATTACCAGAGACTTCAACATTAGGAACATAGTGGTTTGACAAAATCAAACGTTGTCTTTAGCAGACGATTATAAAGGTTGTAATTGGTTATCTGTGTGTGAGCAATGTGATGAAGTTGTGTAATCGAGATAGAATTTGTCCCTCTCATATAAAGAGAGATATCTAGTGGATCCCTCGATGTGTTAGATCAAGTCGTTAAAAGGCCTAGTCTAAGTGAATTGATATTGATCAATGTCACTTGAATGTTTTTTGTCTACCTAGAGATCGAGACTAGTACGATTGAACATGTTGGATGACAATTTCATGCCTTATGTTTGATCAAAAGGATATCGTGTGACAAAAGGATGTTATATACACTATTGATTAGGTCGTATCGATTTGATATTCGTATAACTTGGGTAGTCATAATGTCTTGCTAGAGGCCGCTTATGACTTGTATACCAAAATGTGTTTTGGTACAATGCCAACGTTGTATGAGCCTATTGGGTCGCACACTAAGAATGGTTTTGCGAGATTTTAAGATGGTTGAGAAAAATGAATTTTATATGATAAAATTCATGACATGTAAACACCATTGTGGTGTATTACACTTATACTTCTTTAAGTAGGGGTATATGTGTAATTTACTTAACCGTCTATATACAAGGGTTGTATAAATAGACGCTTTAAGTTAGAACACACACATGAAAGATTAATGGCCGAGAATATATTTTCGTTCTAGAAACGACTTAGGATTTTCTGGTACACTCTGGATCGTTTTGGAGAGAAACAAAAAGGTTTGGTATTCTCTTGAAGCTAGCACTTCGAATCTTGGCCGCCGTTCATGTGTGGAATTGCTTGGTAGAGTGCGTTCTCGTCTGGTTAGCGATTGCCTTAGAGATCGATCAACCTTCGAAAGGTATTTTGCGATCGAGGTATGATTAAGTTTTCTTGGTTTAAACGTTTTAATGGAATTAGATTCGGATCTGTTGGGGTTTTTGTCAAAAATTATTTTGTAATCTCCGCATCGCGTATGAACCCCAAAACCCAACATTCTTCCTTAACTATAGTGAAAGTGAGAAGAGCTAACAAGAGTTTTAAAAAAGAAAAAAATAGAGAAACCCACAAATTTCAATGGAAATGGAGCAGAAATCGTATGAATATAAAGATAAATAAGAAAATGAATATATAATTAAAGAAGAAAGAAATAGAGATATAAAGAATGGAAAGAAGTTTATGAAAACTTTTCAAATAAAATATTTAGCTCAAGTGACATAGCTAAGTTAAGTGAAGTATATATTTTTGTTCTAACAAATGGATATAAAATGATGATTATTGGTGATTGAGAATTCCTATCGCCTTTGATTATGGTGATATTTTAAATGTCGTTTCAAATGACATCATTTTAGTGATTTATATATCTTGAGATTCTATATTAGTTATCTTAAGCTTGATGTTTGTTAGTGGAGATTAAGAAAACCTATATAGTGGCTTGACCTTGGTGATTGGTTTAGCTTTGAATTCTGAGGTGTATCGCATAATTAAAGGTTGAGTTGTCAAACAAAGGAGTTGTTCTTTAAATCTTTCTACTCTATCATGATTCTTATTTTTATGAGGGTAATATGTTTATATTTAAAGATCACTTTTGTTTAAGAATAAGAGTATATAAATATGAAATCAAAATGAAGGAAAAAAAGAATATGATTGAGAGTATTCATTTTCTCGGGATAGTAAAGTGCCGAGTTTAAGGATATTTGAAGAGTCAATAATTAGAAAAATTTTATAATACATTTTAGGATGATTTTAGATGTAAAAGACTATATTACACATGATTTGCTCTTGTTTTTGTTATTTCAGGTGATAATTGGAATATATGAAGAAATAGAGTAAAAATGAAAGAATATTAAAGACTTGACCAAGTGGAAAGAATAGGCAAAGAATCATCAACAAGTGAAGGAAGAGTTGGGATTTAGTACCAACGACTCTTAAACGATTCCCCTATACATAAGAATCACTACTTAGATCGGTGGAACATTGAGACTACTTTTCCAATGATTCTCCCAGCGATTCTACTTAACCCCTGAATCACTGAAGAATCACTGGGTTCGATTTCAAGAAGTATAAATAACCATTAAATGTTTGCGTTGGGATATGTACTACTAAGAATACTATATATTGACCCTAGGGCTACAAAATCAGTTACCCTTAAGTACTTAGATCAACATTCCATAGCTCTAGGAGCTATTGTTTATTGTTTTAGTTTTATTGCTTTATTTTTAAATTGCTTTTGGAGAAGATTTGAAGATTCAAACTATTTATTCCAGATGTATTTATCTATGTCTTTTATTTACATTATTGCAATATTATTTATGAAAATGAGTAGGTAGTTTAATAATCTAAACAAAGTCCGAACATGAAATAGATCCATTTTGCAATGTAGTTATGATGAGAAAATTATGTGCTTAATGCTTTAAACCAATCGCATACTTTGATTCACTGATTTAATAGATTATTATTTAGAGGTTTTAATCATGAAACTTTGTACTACATGCATAGTCTAGAATGTGTATTGTGATATTCAGTTTCATTATCTAGTTTAAATAAGTAATTAGGATTGTTTGAAAGGTGTTATTGTTTAAATGTCTTAAGTGAATTTGAGATCTAAATCTAATATTGAAGTGGCTTTCCGAAGGTATTAGATTTAGTAGTTCAAAGTTTTTATAAAGTGTAATGTAATTCTATTTCGTGAAGTTAATGTCTTTGTGTATTCAAAGGGGTTAGCTCAAAAATTAGAATGTAACTTTTCCACCTAAGTATAAGGAGAACTAATGGCTTGCTATGGGTTGTTTACTTATGGTTATATTTTAATGATATATAGTACTTTATAAAATATGCTCATGACTATATGAATGAAGAAACATGTTTGGATACAAAACATATCAATGTCTCATTGTTCAAGATTTTTGTTTAGATATTTATTTATTATTAAATTAAATTGATTTGAGTATTAGTGAATTTCAATTGTGTTAGTTAAGTTAGTTTAATTAGTTTAGTTAATTATTATAATATTATATATTGGATTAGTGATTTTTAATCCCCATTTTAATAAATTAAAAGACTTTTTTTCTAGAGAAGTTTGATAAATCCCTATTGAGACGATCCTACTTATCACGACTACAAATAATAAAGATATATATGGAAAACTTATTGTACCTGCTCGACATATGTCATGACACCTATTCTTGTTGGATTTAAACCACATATGATTAAAAGCAAATCCGCAGATGATCAAAAGCAAGGGGTCGGTGATTGATTACTTTCTTTGAGGACTCGAGAGCGGCTTCTCATCTTGCTTACTTGTAAGTTTTACGCTTTTGTTTGTAATTACATATTATGATATTTTGTACATATATATGTAGTGTTTGACAAATATGTTGTTCAACTCTTTCTTTTATTTATTGAGTTTATTTAGTTTGATAAATTGTTTCCGCTAAATCAATAAATCTTGCAAAACATCAATAACTCAATTAAAATTATAAATTACCTTATAATGATGGATTAGAAGGTTGACAATGCTTCGATTAACCTTGCATAGGGTAACTCAGGGGTCCACATAGACTTAGGCAGGGCAGGGCCCCATTTGTGGGGAATTGGGGTCGTCACAGCTTGGAACCGAAGACAAGGTTTAATACCTAGCTCTCATTAAACCCCCAATTAACTTAAGATTGAAAACAACATTAAGTTAGGAAATGGTTGGAACTTAGAGTGGAAACCTGTGATCTAGTCTTAGAATCTTAGTTAGGAAGTGACGAGAGCTGGGGAAATTAAAACATGATTATATATAAGATATTTATGTATTGTACTATAATATATTGATACTATGCTGATCAAAGACTCGCATTCTTTTACAGATCATGATAGCATATCTGCCTGGCCTGGGTAATGGTAGTGGGACCGTAGGTCTTCGATTTGTAAGTATAGAGGAGCTGTAAATCTTAACTCAAAGGGTAACGATCCAAGATCAACAGCTAGATGAGATCCTAAGGATATTTAAATCACAGATTATGGCTACATAATCACCATCTTCATACAAGAACATTCCCCAACCCGTTTAAAAGAATGCCCTACTTGAAACCTTAATTAAGCCTGGTTATACCAAGTCAGACCCAATTAGAGTAATAGTACAGCCCTTCTTCACACGTGATAGTCATAAAATAATATATCGTATATCGAATAAATAATTGAAAACGTAGTGAAATTCTAAACTTTTTTGATAAGACAAATGGTATAGATATATTAAACTATACTAATCAAAGTCCAAAATCAAGTATCAACCTCGGTATACAAAACAACCCTAAACCCATTGTTACTACAAATTGTATCTCAAATAGTGTAATATACACTAAAGGCAATATCATGCATTAGGAGATCTTGAGACGCCTAAATGATCTTCCATTTGCCTTTGTCTGAGATGGCTGGCTGAGAACTATTTCATGAAATGTTTATAAGGGGTGGGCGCTCCAACTCGCTTCGGTGACTCACAATTATAATATAAAAAGTCTCTCTAATAATCAAGGAATATGAATAACAATGTGAATCCAAAAATTTCTATCAAGGCATGATAAATTATAAAAAAATATATATAAATGACACGAGGTCCAAGTGTAGAACTTTGCAATAGTAATAACAACTCTATCTAGTGATTGGGTTGCGGATATCGAACTTAAGGGCTATTTAAAAACTAATCTTTTGTTCAATTAAGAAAATAGAGTTAAGAAACATTGATTTTGGTTTTGTAAAAGAGATTGACTACTAATTTACTCTATCTAATTGCAAGGAATTAAAATGTGGTCTTAAGCTACCGAGAGAATGTCCTAGGGAATCTAAGTCGCCCAAGTGGTTTCCTTTGAGTTCAATGTAAATAGAAAACCTCCTAATTTGTGTGATGATAGGCAAATCTTCTAAAACTCACTCCATCCTGAGGTCTCGGTGATGGAGATTGTAGCGTCTCACTTGGACTCCGCTGGTCGGCGTGAATAACATAATTGAGAAATCCCAGTAAGCGTCGAATTCAATTATCTCCCTAGTTAATGACCATTGATCGATGCGCCATATGTTCTAAGGTTGTATTTCCCTAAATTCGAGTCCAAAAGCCCTAATGATCATGGTATCTTTCAAACCCTATGTTCTACGCCTACTTGATCAAGGTAAGCATAGGAAAACAGACAAGAATACACAAATCAACACATTGAATTGAAAAACCGACACATTCAAATTGAAATAAAAAGGAATCCAACTTGGGGTCCAAAGACCCCTAGAACAAAAAGAGAGTACCCCATAAATGGGTAAGAAACAACACTAAACATGATAAAAGCAAAAGAAAACATCAAATAAATACCTAAAAATCCAATATGCATCACCAAGTTTGATCCAATATCCTAGCTTTTTAAAGTGTGTTCTCCATGTTTCTCCAAAGCAAAAGCTATCTCTAACCTAATTTTCAAGTCAATTTATACCCCAGGGGTAATTTGGTCTAAAAAATAATCTAAAATCCCCAAAACTCATATTATAGGTGTCCTTACTCACTGAGTGCCTACCCCAGTCTTTGGGGCACTAGTTTCAATGGCCACTACAATCTCACTACTTTGGGTACTAGGGCGTTTGGGAGGCATTATAGCGTTGAGATCGGAATTCTACACATACTTCACTTTACGATGCGAATTTGGACCACTTAGAGCCTAAATTTGAGAAAGCTCATGATAAATGAAAATGTTCAGATCTATGTCTACTTTCCAACGAAAGAAATGACAAGTCATTTGGACTTAAAATGAGAGCGTTATGGCTAAAACACTAAAACTTGGTTAAAATAGACTTTGTTGAAAGTTAGCCACTTTGAAGTCGATTTTTGCCCGAACCTTGTATTTTTATCCCAAAACTTTCAAACATCTTTAAAACACATAAAACCATGTGAAACATCATCATTTCATCACTCGCCTCCGATTTCATTTTCCTTTACCTCGTGACCCGAAAACTACATTTTTTGAGGGAAATCTTCTCGGATCTTCAACATAACCTCTAAATGCTTCTATTTTTGCTTTCTTCACCTAAAAACAAACAAAATATACCGGATTAGTAGGAATTCACTTATTAATGGCCGAAATTATCAATAAAATGCTACTTATAAAAGTTCTAAAATATGCTACGTACCAATAAACATATGCAAAATGATAGTTTTATAGCACTTGCATGTGTAATGTCAATTATCATTCATCTATAATAAACATCTCTCAATTAAGCAAGAATATTACTGCCGAAATTCGCAAATTGGCTAATGTGTTATTTCATCTCGTATTCAAAATAATGGCGTCTCGCACTCTATATGATATTGTTGAAGTTTTGGAAACCAGAGGAACTGAGGAGATTTAATGAATCAGTGCATAAATCAAAACTAAACAATCATTGATATTGCAGTAAGACTCGAACGTCTTCCTCGTGTAGGCTCAACCTAACCAAATAGTTAATCAAATTGATAATTTGTACAACCAATTTAATGATCTCTAGTTCTCACAAAACTCAAATAATGAAAAATGATCCACGCAGATGATCTTGAATATTTATAGACTCGGTCTATCTACTCTATTTAGGGACTTAATCCTAAATGGCATACAACTCAAAAAACTTCTTGATCTCCAATTATAAATCTTATTTGAATCATTCAATGTTCAACAACTAAATCTTTTATTCCTTATAGAATCTTGACTTGTCATCTTCATAAAGTTCTTCAATCCTTTATGCACCTTTCTCTCGAATTTTGAACTTCTTCTTTACCATCGGCTAATATCGACAAATGCTCTATTTTAGTATCCAACTCATATTCTATTCTTACTTTGAATTTAGATCTATCTTCGTCTTCAAATCTAACTTTGATCTTGTAATCTTCACCGAATTTACATATAGTCTTTATCTGAGTTGTATATACTCGCACAACTTGCTTAGTCGCTTCCATCTACATTATAACATTTACCTAACTAACTTATTACTAATAAGGATAGACTGACCCAAATAAAATAAACTATTGTTTAACAATCTCCCTATTTGGCATATATTGGTCAAAAGTAGTGTCTTAGCAAGATAACCAAATTTTTAAGGAACTTCATAAAATTTACTGTTAGTGATGGATAAAAGTAACAACACACAAATGTAAAAACCCAAAAAGATTATAGTCACCACTAATAATTACAACTATTAAATGCGAGTTTTAAAAACATAAAGTTCAAGTACTTACAATCATCATATACCAAAAAGCAACTTAAATTTCTCTTATTCACTTTTAATTTTCTACTAAACAACGTGACAGAGATTGCAGCTGAGTTCTAACCAGCCACCTCAATCAGTGAAGTCCCATGTCATCAATGTTCAGCTCATCTTGCATTGTTTGCATATGTGCAGCTTCATCTTCTCTATAGACAAGTTAAATAGGTAATATGATCCAAGAAGTAATTGAATAGCGGCGGGTGTGGTTTCATGACCATTAGAGAACTTGGTTGTTGTAGAGGTACATCTTGAGTTGGATCGAGTCATCGTTAGTAGATTCTATCTCGTGTAGTAGTAGAAGCATTAGGAATATAAGGGCGAGGTTCAAGAATAATATCATTAATCGAAGTTGTTGGTTCTATTGAGCTGGAAGGAAAGGCTTGATTAACTTCAAAATCATCATGCTCAAAGTGAGTAGGAAGATGGAATGACATACTTGGCTTTGGTTGCAAAGCTTTGTTCATCTGAGCCTCAAAAGTATGTCCAAGTGGTTGCAGTAATCAAAGCGAGTAGAATGCCATCAAGGTTAAAAGTAGTCAGGTCCTCAACAGGAGCAATCTCTGATGTTGCTAGAGACTCTACCTTTGCAGTCGCATTCTCACAAGGAACCTCACTGGTGTTACAACATCTTCACCATCAGTTCTATAGTTCATTTTAAGGGACTCAAGTGTACTTGTCCCTATATTAGTAACATGAGTAATAACGCTTAGATCAAAGTGTAAATCAATGAAATTACCTTAATTGTCTCCAATATCTTGAAACTCAGTAAGTGAGGTAACTTACTCGCTCTATTAGGAAGTAAAGCAAATAAACTCGCACCTCATGGTGAAATTGGTAGTAGTCTAGTTTATCCTGTAGAAAGAAGAAGATTATCTTCCCTCTTGTGATTTCCTCTCCTAAAGAACGAACTTCGATAGGATCGGTGTCCTCATTCTTAGAAACAAGAACAATCGTTTCTTTCATAATTCTTCTAGACTTCTATATAGGTTTGGTAGTAGGGGATGGAACATGAGCGTAAGTAGTAGCCTTGACATTAGAAGCGGTTGGAGCAGCTGGTGACTTCTTTTGTAGGCATGAGAAGTCGATATCAACAATTTTGTTGTTAGACTTCATTTGATGGTTCAGTCTAACCTTCTCCACCACCTTTTTTCCAACTTGTCATTGTTCTGCACAATGATCGAGTATCTTCCAAACGACGATATTAGGAAGCACGGTAGGTCTTGACTGCTCTAGTTTTTCACTGAGCACATCACGAAGTCATATATCTCCTTCCAAATGTTGAACTTCTTCCCTAAGGCAAGAGCATATACCATTATCACTTTTTCCTCGAACATGTGTATTTGATGAGAAAAGGCCACCGCACTTATAGTCCCGACCATCCACAACATGTAGGCCTTGCAAGTTAGCTTGTTAGTAGGAATTCCAAAAGCATTGTCGAAGGCCATGTTTTAAGAACCCTCAAGTCAAGCATCGAGATAGCATCATCAAGCATGAGTGTCAAACCTAACTAGTCACAGACGTCTCCAATCCAAAAAGTCCTAGCATGCAATTTATTAAGGCAATCTCAATAGAATATAGTACCCATAAACGAATACATTTTCTCGTAGCAAAGATCCCCAAAGTTGTTAAGAAGATTGTTGTAAAATTCCTTGACAATTGATTCATTGTAAAATCTTTCATGATTCACCAGACCATAGATACTAGCCTGTACCAATAACCTATCCAAGTAGTTTCATGAAAATGTGAGAAATTGATCGATTGATCATACTAATTTTTCCTCTTCACCATATCTTTTAATTTCTCCACACACTTTAGTGACTGGAAATGACAAAATACGAGAGGAGTAAGTACAATAAAGTACTGTGAAATGAACACGATCTTTGTTTGGTCAGAGACTTTGTTGATAGCCTCGCTTTATCAAAATCCTCTCTAAAGAGTCGAGGAAACCTTGTCATGGTCATCAACCTTCTTCTTGCCCATGAAAATAGTTTTGGCTTTAGTGGAAAAGCCAGGTAGCCCAACCGATTGACGTCGTTGAATAACCCCTAATTTCACTTTAGTACTATCTATAAAAATTCAAAGATCTAAAGCCGTACAAATATAGAGTTTATTGCATAGAGCATGATAATAGATGCCTTTGTCTCTTGCGTTGAAATTGTTGGGTCATATGCCGTAAATCAATCTTAAAACATTATTTATCTTATAATTTTACTAAATAAAATAGAGTTTTTGTTTGCTATTTTATTATAAGTGATTGCATGTTCACCTTATAATAAGATCGATGGGTATTTGTTGAATATCCTAAATGTCCCTAGTCAGTCATTATACTGAGAACTATAATGAATTAAGACAAGTGTGAATCTTGATTAATGGTCATGTGATAATCATGCGTATAGGGATACAAATAGAGATCATGAATACTTCTGAGGGAACAAGGTATTGGACCGACCCACTATGAGAACACCACATGGAGTCCTAGGTGTTACTCATTATAGGTATACCATTTAGTCCTTCGACTTGAGATTACCATAGACTTCAATATTATAAGCATGGTAATTTGACACAATTAAACGTTGTATTTAACTAAACAATTATAAAGATTGTGATTGGTTAACATGTGAATAATATGTGAAGGTGTGTAATCAAGATAGAGTTTGTCCCTCTAATATAGGGAGAGATATCAGTTGATCCTCGATATGTTAGATTGTTAAATAGCCAAGTCCCGATGAGTTATATGATCAATGTCACTTGGATGTTTTCAGTCTACCTAAAGATCGAGACTAGTACGATTGAACATTAAGGGTGACTTTCCATGCCTTGTGTTCCATTAAAGGATATCGCATAACAAAAGGATATGATATATGTTATTATTAGGTTGTATCAATTTTTATATTCATGCAACTTAGGTAGTAATAATGCCTTGACTTGCATACCAAAATGTTATTGGTTCACTGCTAATGTCGCATGAACCTATTAGGTTGCATACAAAGAATGGTTTTGTGCAATTTCAATTGATCCAGATTAATGAATTTTATATGATAACATTCGTGACATAAAAGCTCTTACAATTTTTTATATGATAATTTATCAATAGGGGCGTATGTGTCATTTGCTTAAACTGGCAAAATAAAATAGTTGTATTATGAATAAGTTTTTTAAGTGAGCTTATCTACACATATAAATATAGGTTGAAACCCTAAAATGAAACATGATTTTTGTCTTTTGCTATTTTTGAGTTCTCTCGATTTTGGGAGAGAAAGAAAAATATTTTTTCATCTCTCTTGGGGCTAGTACTCCAAATTGTTGTCACCGTTCGTGTGTGGATTTTCGAAAAAGGATGCGCGCTTGAATGTCTTGGAGATCGAGCAATCGAGAAGGAAATCACATATTAAGGTATGATTTACTTTTATAGATATAGTTTAATGAAACTTATTTTCGATCATGTTAGCGTTTTTCAAAAATTGTTTAAAATTTTCAGCTATGTATGAACCCCTAACCCACACACAAAAATTAACCGTTGTGGTAAAGTCATTGTGTGAGGTTGAAGAAATTGATTGAGACATTCTTGCAGTAAATCTCTCTTAAACCCTTAAAAATTAATCAGTAGTGTCTAAGGAAACAAAATTTACTCCTCCTCAACCAAGTGTAGCGGCTAGTTTTTACATTTGACTTAATAGGAGCAACATGTGTTGCATTGAAATCCAAGTGTAGTTTTTCGGACAAATACATATGCAGCTCAAACAAAATGTCAAACATATGCGTAATTGCACATAACGTCAAAGTTGCAGTAAAAACCCATTCTAATAAAAGCAAACACAAATGCATAATGCAACCTCTTAAAAGTCGTCTGTTGAGAGCCTTTGTGAATATATCACAATCGCCTTTTCGTTGGAACATGGTGAATACATATTTATCCTCTTTCCACCAGATCCATGATATAATGATGATGAATATCAATATGTTTCATCCCGAGTGTTAAAATAGATTCTTTGAAATGTCAAGGTGCTTTTATTATCATAGTAAGTTGTAAACTAAGATAAAGTAATACTATAGTCCTTAAGTATTTCACACATCAATATTAACTGCGTATAACAACCGCCTGCAACGATATATTCGGCTCCAAAGTAGATAATGAAATGAAGTTTTATTTCTTGTTGTTCAAAGAAACAAGATTAGAACCCATGTAATAACATCTACCTATAATACTTTTTCGATCATTAATATTTGCAGCCCAATCAACATCATTATACCCAATTAAGTCATTGGTACCTCCCTTAGTAAATAATATGCTAAAGTCAATTGTTCCATGCACATAGTGTAGAACCTTTTTTATAGCAAGCACATAAGACTGTTTTGGAAATGCTCGAAAGCGAACATAAACCCCAACACTAAAAGCAATATCTAGTCTACTTGTGGTAATATGTATTAAGCTATCAATCATGCCTCTGTATTTGTATTAAGCACATAAGACTCTTTTGGACATGCCTGAATCTTCTCACTAGAGCTCATACGTGTTTGAATAGACTTGGCGGTGCTCAATCTCGAAATGCTTATCAAGTGATTAGCATATTTATTTACGAGATATAAATATGCTATCTTGAGACTTTGTAATCTGTAGGCCTAAGCAAGTAAGTTAGATCTCCAACCATGCTCATCTCAAGTTCTTTCTTCATCAAATCAACAAATTTTAAAGCTATCTTTGCAAATGTAGCCCTAAAAATAGTATCATAAATATGCGCAACCACAAATTGTTTATTCTAATTTTTAAGAAACAATGTCTTATCTGTAGACTTTCTATTGTAAGCTTTCTGCAGCAACTATGTAGTCCACATTTCATACCAAGCTCGTGGTGCTTACTTTAGTCTATAAAATGCATTTTTAAGATGATAAACATCATTAGGTTTTTCATAAACCTTAAATCCTTTAAGTTGTGCAACATAGACTTCTTCTTGTAAATACTTATTTAGGAAAGCACTTTTAATATCCATTTACTATAACTCGAACCCTTTGTTACAAGCAATGACTAATAGTAGACGAATAGATTTCAATATGGTAACTGGAGCAAATGTCTCATCAAAATCAATACCTTCAACTTGTGTATATCCTTATGCAACTAATTTGGCTTTGTTGCGAATAACAACACCATTCTCATATGTCTTGTAATGGAATATCCACTTAGTACCAATGATATTAACATTAGTAGGTCATGGAACAAGCTCCCACATATCCTATCTAACAAACTCATAGAGTTCCTTTTGCATAGCATTCACCCTATATTCATTCATTAAAGCCTCTTTGAAATTTTTAGGTTCGATCTGAGATGTAAAACAAGTAAAACAAACCATATTCCTGTAGTCAACATTAGGAATATCTCTAGTTTGCATTAGATCATTAATTGAGCTAATAATTTTCTCAATTGGATGATCTTTCAACATCCTTGACTATAGAGCAACGTATGTAGAAGTAGAACCAGGTTTTATAATAGTAAGTGGTTTTGAATCATCATCATCATTATCATCTTCATCATCAAATGAAGTAGTGATATTTGAATAAGATGTTTTAGTAGTAGGCCGAGTAGTAGGTGATGAGCTAATTAGTGTTAACAACTCGTTATCATCATTCTTTTGAAAGGATAATTGTTGTGTTCTCGCATAATCATCAACCATTACCTTAATAGATTCCATCATAGTTATAGTTCACTTATTATAGACTCTATAAGCTTTACTATTTTGAGAATATCTAAGAAAGATTCCAAAATTGCTTTTGGAATCAAACTTTCCCAAGTGATCTCTATCATTCAATATGAACTAGGTACTGCAAAACATGAAAATGTTTGAGAGATGGTTTTCTGCCTTCCCAGATTTCATACGGTGTTTTTTGTAATTAGTCGCCCGAAATAATTTTTGTTGATAAATAGGTAGCAATGTTTACCGCTTCTCCTTAAAGATTCTTAGGAAAATTTCTCTCAGGTAGCATGACCTTTGTCATCTCCTGAATTGTGTGATTTTTCCTAAGAGCAGCAAATTCATGCATAATCCCAAATTCAACACAATAATCAGCAAATTACTGATTTTCAAAGTTTTTTCCATGATCACTACGAATTCAATCAATGGATACATCATCACTTTTCTCATTCAAAAGTTGAACAGTTAACTTCTTAAACTTATCAAAAAAATTTGTTTTATCATAAAAAACGAATCTAAATAAACCTTGAGTAGTATCAACAATGACAAAAGCATACTTCTTTCTCCCAAGACTTTCAACTTGCATTAGAAAAAACAAGTCCATGTGCGATAATTCTAACACTCGTGACGTCAATATGCCATTAAGGCCAAGCATGTGAAAGCGAACGCCATTTGCTTACCCCTTTAACATGGCTCACAAATAGAATCGGCATAGAGGATAATTTAGGAATACCTCTTATAGCATCATTAGAGAAACCTATTATCTTGTGCCAAAGCTCTATATTAGTTAGAGAAACATAATTTCCCATAACTTGTAGCTTGTGAGGCGATATGGAATATTGAAGCAACATATAGCAATTGTCTGATATTCGGATCCTATGCTTATCGCATTATATTTCTTTATTAATTATCTAATAATGATCTTTAGTAAAGTCGACAAAAATTCTTCATCACGTAGTGATCGATACTTGATCAGATTAGATTTTAACCCCCATTAACATGCAGAACTCCTTCGAGATTAAGCAGCCCCACTACATTAAGAGTACCTTTGCCAATAACCCGCCTTTCTTTTTGTCACAAAACATAACAACACATTCCTTAAACGATTCATAATTTTTAAGAAATTTTTGTTACCAGTCATATGTCTAGAATAGCCATTCTCTAAATACCATAATTCAATCGTAGTTGATGAGAGTTGTAAATGCGTCGTCATAGCCTTATGAGATTTAGCTCTATAAACCTTTCTAGATGTTTTCTTCTATTGAAGAGTACTCAGATCTTTAAACATTCGATAGCAACTTGGTTAAATATGACTAACAATCCCACAATAATACCATGTAAGAGAAGGAATGTTGTCAACAACAACAATCGCCTTTTTCCTTGAGCTTATAGAGTAGCTTCATGTAATGTAATCTTCTTCACCTTTATTGTAACAACTTGAGTCTTACTTGATTGAACCTCATTGATTATAGTTTCTTTAACAAAGACAATAGGAGTATTAGCAGATTACTTAGTATAGCTAAGACCATGCTTAACTCATGAAGATTCACCATTTTGCAGCCTTATATTTAAGTTATAAGAACTAGTATGGAACTTTATATTAACAACCTCGAGAATCGTAGAAAGGGCTTTCTTCAATATAGAGATTTCATTTTCTTGATTTTTTAACAAAGTGCATGAAAAGTTTTGTATTCTCTTTCAAATGACTTTTAGTCCAATTGGTAGAGAAGAATTTCATCTTCAAGTCAAAATTTTGATCATAAAGAGATGACGTTCATCGAACAATAAATTTTAAGAAGCTAAAGACCCTTTATAGAATCCTCATCATTGACAACATCACTTATATCCTTGTCCTTTTCCTTACTCTTTTCCTTGTCAAATACTACGATTCAAGTTCCGAGACACTAAGAGCGAGACGAAGAAGCATCAACGGTATTTGACTTTTTTAATATAACAATGAGTGCGTAGTAGAATCATTTGACTCTTTATCATCGTCATCCGAATCATCATAACTCCAAGAAGCATTCATTGACTTATTCTTCTTGTAAATGGGACATTCAATCTGAATATATCCAACTCCTCCATACTCATGAAACTTAATTCCCTTGAGTTGTTTCTTAGCATAAGTTTTCTTATCATCACTAGAAGGCTTATTCTTTGTCATTACCCTTCCTATAATAAGTTCCAACATGATTTCTTTTATAATATTTGAGGAATTTTAAGAGTTTCTTTGCCATCATAGCAGACTCATCTCCCACAGAGCCATCAGAAACAATAATCTTAACATGAGAAGCATTTTTAGAAAAATTGAGCTTTTTGAACATATTCATCTTATATGTTTGTAGAGAACCCATTAATTAATCAAGAGACATCTTAGTAATATCACGACACTCTTCGATTGTAGTAATATTTGAGTCGAATCGTGAAAGAAGAGCACGTCGTACTAACTGCTCGTAGTATACTTTCCTACAAGTTGAAAGCTTAATTAGCAATGTCTCATAGATGACCATTGTAAGAGGCAATATTTTCATCCTTTTTCATCTCAAGATGATCAAGCATATAAATTTGTTGCTATAACTTGAAAATTTTGATAGAACTCATACTTTCAAGATTGTCTTTAAAACATCCCATGCTTGTTTTGTAGTAATGCAATTTTCAATTAGTTTGAAGCGTTCAACATTAACAACACTAATGATGGAATTGATTGCCTTATGGTTGGCAACCTTCTCCTTTTTTCTTGGCGTCTGTTTATAGGAATACAGTTTTTGGAATAGCTTTCCCATTCGTATCAGGTTGCATTAGAGCAATGTATTCTTGCTCGAGCAATTCTCCAACAATTTCATCAATGTCAGAGATAAAGTGAACCATTCAAACCTTTTAGTATGCATAGTTGGTTCCTTCTAATATTGGCGAATGAGTTATTAACCCACTTTTGCATATTTCACCAATTCGTTGTCGTAACAACTCACTTAATCGATCCTATAGTGATAATACTCTCTAAATCTCACTCTTCTACACCTGTAGAAATAACAAATTGACAAAGCTTTGATACCCTTTGTTGAAGTTTTGGAAACCAGAGGAACTAAGAAGATTTAACAAATCAGTGATGAACTAACAAACACATATCAAAACTAAACAAGAATTGATATCGCAGTAAGACTTGAATGTGTTCCTTTGTGTAGGCTCAGCCTAACCAATCAATTAATCAAATTGATAATGTGTACAATCATTATAATGATCTCTTTTTCTCACAAACTGAACTAATGATTGATGATCCACATAATGGGGATCTCGAGTACTTATAGACTCAGTATATTTACTTTATCTAGGAATTCAGTCCTAAATAACGTACAACTGGGAAAACCTCCTCGGTCTCCAATTGTAAATCTTATTGGAATCATCTAATGTTTAACAACTAAGCCTACTATTCCTTCAAGAATCTTGACTCGTTATTTCCATAAATTTCTTCAATCCTTTATGCACCTTTCTCTTAGATTTTATAGTCGCAATCCATCTCGAATTTCTCTACTTGTGGGTATTAAACTTCTTCTTTATTGTAGACTAATACTAACAATTGCTATGTTTCAGTATCTAACTCGTATTTAATTCCTGCTTCGACTTCCGATCAGTGTTCATCTTCGGCTTTGGTTTTGATACTAAAATCTTCACTAGAATTTGCATTGTTTCTATCTCTGAGTTATATCTACTATCGGGCATCTTGCTTAGTCAGGCTTTCATCTACACTATATCATTTACCTAACTAACTTAACTCCTATTTTGACAATATGTTACCAATAAGGATAGACCAACCCAAACACAATAAACAGGGTCTAATAGATATGAGCGTCGATACTAAGCCACGTTATACGATTGTAAAAGGGAAAGGATAATCTTTCACGCCTCATAGCCACTTTGTATTCGGTTAGCAAGATCCTGCTCATTCCCTGATGTTCAATATATTTTATTATCATCACTATGCAAAGTGATCCCAATCTAAGTCCATAACCTACATGAACTAGGTATACTACAATAAATAGCACAAATGATATTTGTCATTAAATCCTACTTACCTTGATATTTTGTTCCTACAATTCTCAAATTCCTCAAGTCTCTAATTGAACTCGCAGTTAAATCTATATCAAGATAAACCCATTCTCATTAATTTAGGTATTTTTACGATCCTACATTGACTCTTAAACCCCTGTTCAAGTCCCTTTTGAATTTGAGTCTCGAATCCCATTTTTTTAAATTCAATCCTACAACGTCATGGGCACTGGCATGGCGATGCGAGCCATGGTGCCAACTGGGCAATTTATTGCCTAGTTGACATTGTGGGTTGGATCATGGGGGTTTATTGAAATTGAAAACCCAAAAGGGGTTTCTTCTTCTTCCCCGTTTACTAGAAAACCTCGAACAAGTACAATAACCTCTCGACAAGTACAATAACCTCAACAACCACTTCACAATCACTAAGAAACCCTTATTACTTGGGTTATCGCCATTGTAACTCATGTACCATTATCAAATTGATTCATAAAAAATGAGTTAACATAAAAATAACAACACTTTGTTATATAATCCGTCCCACCACCGTTGCTAACTTACTTGAATCACTCACCACCATTACAATAGCACAAACACTAGCGAATTCCACTTTTCTCGTATACTAGCTACTCCTTTAATAGTTCTTTTAAAAATTGAAAGCGAAACCAAAGAAAAAGACTCATCAACTATATCAATGCTCATTACTCAACTTCTCCTTCTCCGTAGTGTGTTGAAGAAGACAATGATGGCAATGAAAAGAAGAAGAGAGGTGATCGAAATAAGGGAGAGGTGATAGCGGTGAGCAAGAGATGAGAGAGAGAGAGAGAGAGAGAGTGAGTGAGAGAGAAAGTGAAAGAAAAGTGGTGAGCTTATGCTCATCACTTATCTGGTTTCATAAACCAAACCACATAACCACCTCATGCTCTCATTCACCTCCTCATTTACTTCACTTCATCATCCACTTTCGTACATATCTTAAGGTGAGTCCAATGATTATTTGCTGAAAATAACACATTTAAAGTGACACTAAATATGATTCACTTTCTATTTTATTATTTTTAATATAGATATGCCTATGTGTTTGCACCCATAATTGCCACTTATACGTGCGCCAACAAGCTCACTCGGGCATGCAAATACTCGATAGCCTAGTGTATTAGCCCATTTATTCAATATGCTATATTATCTACGTATTTTTCAATAATCGAATATAAGCCACACAAACACAATACAACAAGACATAACATACTCACATGCTAATCATGCTAATCGAGACACGACAATCCAACCTTGAGCCTAATTTGGGTTAATTAGGATTCAGATTAGCACTAATCATTACATAGAAGGTGAGTGTGCCTATGGTAAAGGTCACTCCAAATAGCCTACCACCATTGCACCTGTATAGGTGATGACTACCCAACACCGGTACAGTAGAGATAGTACCATGTACACCTTCCACTCCAAGTAAAGACAATGCAATTTACAACGACAAAAACAAGCATGAAAGTGATGTCCGAGACCAAGCAGTTGCTTAAGTTTCGAGAGACATTAACCGATAGAGCGTTATAGAGGTACTTACTTAGAGACAATGAAGAAGTTCATGAAGATTCATGAAAAATTCGTGGCAATCTTGCTAGTGAGAAGCACGTAAGAGCTTCCATCCCCTCAACATCACTATTTTGGGAGGCAGATGATCGGTGGATCAACTTGGTAGTGATCATAGGAGTACCAAAGGATTGGGCAAAATTAAAGAAGTTGTTCAATCTCATTTATTTTTTGCCCATAGTGTTGAGATAAAAAGAATAAGTTTATGACATTAAGATAGTTCTTTGATGAGTCAATCATGCAATATATGGGATGATACATGCAGTAACATCCGTATATTGAAAGCGTATCAAACACCAATGTAGATCAGGTTTATTACTTCATGGAAGGTTTATTACCTGATATTAGAGGCACCACAGTTACCACCGAGCTGGGGACATTGCACAAAGCCTATGAGAGGAGTCTAGCCCAAAAGACCTACTTATGTACACACTCAAAGGAGGACCAGGTTATTCAAGCAGAGACATGATTAGAGTATCAATCAGTTTGGATAGGAAGAAGAAAAAATAGACATCAAGGTCCCGGGATAGATTGGTTAAAAGTATAGCTCCAGTAGCACTGCCTCCAAGGCCCGCTCAGACATCGCTTATTCCACCTACTCCACCTTCGAGCTATGCAAGCTAACCACCTCAAGCAGCTTGGTCAGCACCACAGCCGTAGCTATAACATACAAAAAATGAAGATAGAGGTAAAGATAGTAGGCTGACACAAACATAAAGACATGGACAAGGACATTGGGTCTTGCTAGGGCCACGGCCACGCAGAGCATGTTTTAGGTGCAGGCCTAAAAGCCATTTCAGAAATAAGTGTATGTAACTAAGTAGAGCACCGTCACAAGCTAGAGAGAGCTCATGTAATTACAAAGGCGGAATCCAAAGGCAACGCACGACCATACATAATGTGTTACAGTTATTTATTTTCGCATCATGCATATAATACTGGTTGGAAATGTTACGAATAATCACATGAGGCACTTGATTGTGATCGTTAATACCTCACGACTACATTAAGTTTTCTTTGACAACTTGGTTAATTTCAAAGTTCATGATTGAGTAGTTTTCACTAGTAGAGGTGAATGCAGTCTACTGAGATTAGTAGACCAACTCTCATGTTGTTTTAAAGCAACTTGGCTAAATCCACAACTCAATATATAAGTCAACTTATGACTGAGATTCACACCTTAATTGATTAAAAAAGTGAACAAATAAATGTGACTCTGCGTCAGTTCATAATTTAAGTTTAGTCTCAAATTATCTAAAACGACTTGGTTAAGTCCTAGGGTCGACGGGATCGGTTAGGGGGACATCGCTTTTCTTCTTTTAAATTTATGACAAGGAATTAACCCAAGTCTAAATTAATTTCAAGGGCAAAATTCTTATTAGTTGGGAAGGTCAGTAACGACAAGAAATGTTTATTAGTGAGTGTTAATGTGTATTATCTATTTAGAATCATATGAACGATTGACATTTATTTAGTCATCAATTTCCGAAAGTGAGTGTTCCTCAAGACCCATGTGCGCGAGTGTTGGTTGGGTCGGTGTAATGTTGAGACTTAGCTTAATTCATAACTTAAGTTCTCCTTTTAATTTATATCTAAGTGCCTAAATCGTGAAATGAGATTTGCTTCTCTAACCTAAGTTAAAAAATTAATGAAAATCCTAAGTAGGCTAGATGAGAAAATTACCTAAGTTATTTTATAAGAGATAAATGCATAAGATTTTTATGAGTAATTATAAAATACTTAGATTAAGTTTGACTTAGGTCATAAATCACATTTATTGAGTACCTAAGTAAATTAATGAGATTTAATATTAAATTAAAACTACCCTAAGTGACTAATAAATTCATATGGCCTAAGGGATTAAATGGGTATGTAAGCTAGTTTAATTTCCTAAGCAAGCTAATCAAGGAATTTACCAAAGTACCTAAGTTAATGTGGATTTTTATATGACCATAGATTCATCTTGTGATGAAATAAAAAGTGACAATCCTAGGATAGGTTTGTAGAGATCTATGAGTACATGAAATGATTGAAAATCAACCATAGGTATACCTAAACACTTGCAGAAATAAAGGATGCTCTAAAAATGTCTCATATTGATACTCATGAACCACAAGAACCTATATATAATACAAATAATAAACTTATGAGTTAATTAAGTGTGCATCCTTATGGAGAAAATAACTTAATTGAGCTTTAAAGATTGTGGGACTTAAATATTTCATTAACAAAAAAGGCCAAAGTTTCATAGCCAACTATACTTATGTCATACTTGTAAATATACTAAAGATCAAGCCCATTTATGCATAGAAAATCAAATAGCAAAATTTTTGTTTTACATGGGCTAGGACACTTCTCCATGGAGATATGAAAGGTGTCTTTCATGTATACTAAGTGTCACTTAGTTAAATCAAAAGGTGACATGTTGTTGAGGTTGAAAACTAAAAACATATGCATTATCTCCTCCTTCACATCATTATGAAGAACTTGCTGGAGTTAAAAGAATCGATGACCCAAGAGAGGAGATTAAAGGGCATTCTATCTAGGGGATCAAAGCTTGCAAGAAAGTCAAGCTTAACTATCAATCTTTTCTTTCTTTTTATGCTTAAATGTGTTTTGAATTAAATATAGTTATGGAGTTATCAATTTTATCTAATACTTTGAGGTTTAATGGGATGATTTTAGAGTTAGTTAAGATCAATGGTAGAGGGTTTTAAAAGTCTAAACAAAGCTTTATAAAAAAGAAGTTGCAAAGGTTTCAAAGTTACTATTTTAAACCAACCCTTTTAATTTTGGCATAACTTTCTCAAGTGTAACCCAAGTTGACTCATTTTAGTGGCATTTAAAATTTAATCCATAGACCAACGACTTTTGTCTTTAGTATGATTTTGAAATTTGAATGTTTTCTTGTCCAAAAACTCTATGCAACTTGATGTTAAAATCTGAAATTTTGGACTACATTATTTTGATAATGTCTTGATGTTTTAGAAATAACTCACTCAATTCCTGTCGAATTAAGCTGAAGATCTTACATGATATTATTATGTATGTAATTTAAATTCAGTAAAAAATCACGATTTTTAGAGCTCAAGTTATAGAGAAATAAATTATACAACCTTGTTGGTTGAACTACTTGTCTTGTTTTGAGTGATCGTAGTAAAATCGGAATATCTCCTCATTATTAATTAGATTTGAGTGTAATTTACATTTTCATAAAGCTAACTCACAAGTCTAAGATTTTTCTAAGGTTATGTTTTCTTAATTCAGTCATTTAGATAGCCTAAATGAACCTGAAAGACACGCATCAAAACTATCAAATTTCTATTAAGTTAGAAGTATGATACTCTATTTGAGAACTAACAAGAATTGGAGGGGCTGATAAGAGTCACAAGAAAGGATGACATTTAAACTATTATGATTTTAAAATAAGATTTAGTTCATTAATAAGAATATATGAATCAAGTCATAGGAACTTACTGTGATATAATGGATATGAGGTGATCAATACGGCGCAAGCGAACTCTGAAACATATTTTGAAATTTTGCGTTATTGTTGTAAGTAAACCTAGCTAGAGTTGTGATTCTAATTTGTTTTCATAGCATTGCTTAAATTCAAGCAATCCTTTCAATTTAGACTTTATTCCATATCATTGAGTGTCTAAGGCTTGAATGCGTTAGGAATGTACTTTTGGGTTTGGTGCTAGATGGAAAAATGTGACTTTTACTCGAGTAATGGATTGTAGGTACTAGACTTGGGTGAGGTATTCGTGGCATTGTTGATGCCTCCACGCTACAACGAGCTGAACCCGTCGACTTGGAGAGTCACGGTTATAGGAAGTCGAGTAGTGGCACCCGCTCTTGAAGGATCAAGTCCGCTTAACCGTCTTCCTTTGACTCAGAGGCACTCTTTATCGATGTTATTACTTTCTAGTCAATTTATCATGCACTTCTAATAACTTATATGTCGTTCATTTTCCCCGCATGATATCTAGACTTGTTTATTTATATTCTTGAATTGAAATTGAAACTCTACTAGCTTTACTCACTAGAATTGTCTCCGTCATTGGTGATAATTGCAGATCTGCAGATGAGAAGAGGCAAGGAGCTGGTGATTGGTGACTTTCTCTGAGGTCTTTCAAAGCTGCTTCTCCTCTTGCTTACTTGTAGGTTTTACGTTTTTGTTTGTAATGCATATTATGATATTTTGTACACCTAGAATGCATTATAGGTATTGAGAGACACTCATGACTTATATATCACTTTGTTTACTTTACGCACTTATTCAATAGATGTACAGTTTATATATATATGTACAGTTTCACACATAGGTTGTCAGACTCTTTCTTTTATTTCTTGAGTTTATTTAATTTGATAAATTTCTTCCGCTATTCTCTAAATCTAGTAAAACATTAATAACATAACTTTAAATTATGAATTAAATTATTATGATGAATTAGAAGACTGACTAAGCTTGCGTTGACCTTACGGAAGCTAACTCGAGGGTCTCCGTAGGTTTAGGCTTAGCGGGCCCAATTTTTTGGAATTAAGGCCTTCACAAACTTGTTCAAATCAGTCCCAGGGTTTTGCAAATAAAGTTTAAATACAAAATCCAAGACAAACATGTTCGAGAACATAACAAATGATTTTCACACAATAATCTTACGAAAAAATATAATTTAAGCATAATTAACGTAGTAAATCAAAGTTCCTTACAACCCAAAGTGAGAGAAATCAAAACCATTTTTGATGTATGGGTTGCAAGCCTTTGAACACCTCTATGACACCAACTTCGAGATCAATTTAGTTGACTCAAAAGACTCCAAGTGATTATACACATAAAGCAAGTAAAAAACGATGGGAAAACATGGACAATAGAGAGTTTTTTTAGCTTGAGAGGATAATAGTGTGTTCTAAGTAGTTTATGAATAGTTTTCAAACTTTTTTGACTATTTATGGCCATTATCTCAATCAAGGGCCAAGATCATTCATATATTCAAATTAAATAAAAAGGTGGAAGCTTGTTAAAAAGTTGTCAAAAGAGTAGTTAGTGCGCTAACTAGGATCATTAGCGCTCTAACCAGGAGGGACCAGAGAATAAATACTCTCAAGTTTGGCTTAGCAACTCTACTAAACCTTTGAAGACACATTAAACATGTTTACTATGGTTCATTAGACCCGTTTGGACATCTCAAATGATTTCACAAATTCCATAAATCAGAAATTTTGTTTTCATGAAACATACAGGGGGCTTATCTACAAATATTTTCATAATGATTCGAAAACCGTCCAAACTAATTTCGGTGCATTCAAAATTGATTCCAACATTTTTTAAATATTAAGTGCATGTCGAATAACATGTTTGCATGATTTAAAAACGTTTTCAAGTCATAAGTTTTAAATAATTGAAAATTGAAACTTCAAGTTACTTTAAAACTTGAAGTTCATCATATGCATGAATCTAACGCATTCGGCTTGTGCAATTGAACTTATATACCTCACATAAGTTGTACTATTAGTGATCATGGCTTTCTTATGTCCTTCCTTGTCCCAATACGTTCTTGAGCTTTTCGATCTCATTTCTTCCAATTTCATTTGAACTTGTAGAATTGTGCTTCCTTTGATCTTGCATATGCTTGACAAACTTGTTAGTACCAATTAACATTGTTTATTGACATCAAAATCTCGGGTAAAGCCTAAGTGATATAACACTTGGTCCAACTTATATATAGTCTTTAGATTTTAAATATAGCTACCTAGTAAATGACAATCACAATTCATAAACAATATAAGAATGAGCAATGACTCAATAAGAAATCATTTAATCTAAATGCACTACCAAACAATCAATTTTAACTTAACTAATTATGCATATCGATGTAAATAAAATTAATAACATTAAAGGGCATGCGACTCTAATATTTGTTCTTTCACAAGTAAACTCTAAAACTCTAATTTACTAGCAATAAGTTAAAAAAAATATACATTTTACAAATCTATTTGTATTAATCAATAAACACGAACCAAATTTTTTAACATGTGCAATATTTAAATTTTAATAGAAACTCCAATTTCAAGTTTAAATTAATAGCATGATAAGTCAATAATTAAACATATTTTATAGTATATTTTAGGATGATTTTAGATGTAAAAGACTATATCATACGAGGCTTTCTCTTATTTTTGTTATTTCAGGTGATAATTGGAATATATGAAGAAATTGAGTAAAAAATGAAGAAAGTGAAGGATTTGATTGAATGGAAGTGGTACGCAAAGAATTATCAATGAATCAAGGAAGAACTGAAAATTATTGTTGGCGATTCTTGAGAGATTTGGGAATTGTACTGAGAATTGCATGTCAAATCGGTAGAGAACAAAATCAGTTTTCCAAGAATTTTCTAGCAATTTTACTTAAAACACGAATTATTGAGGAATTGCTGGGTTGGATTTCGGGAATTTTAGATGACCACGAGACATTTGAGTATGTGTGGGATATGTACTACCTAAAACACTATATATACGACCCTAGTGTTTTGCAAAATCAGTTGCTCTTAAGTATTTAGATCAATATTTCATTGCTCTATGAGCCATAGTTAATTATTTTAGTTTATTGCTTTATTGCTCATTGCTTTTGGAGGCGATTTGAAGATTTAAAGTATTTATTCTAAATGTATTTATCTATGTATTTTACTTACTTTATTGCAATGTTATTTATGACTATGAGTGAGTAGCTTATTAATCTAATAAAGTCCGAACATGAACTTGATCTGTTTTGTGATGTAGTCATGATGAGATGACTTTCTACTTAATGCTTTAAACTAATTGTATTTTTTACTTCAATAATTTAATTGATTATTATTTGCGGATTTTAATCATGAAACTTTGTGTTGCATGCATATTCTAGAATGTGTATTGTGATATTTGGATTCATTATATAGTTTAAACTAGTAACTAGGAATATTTAAAAGGTCTATTACCGTTAAGATGTCCTAAGTGAATTTAAGATCTAAGTTTAAAATTGAAGTGGCTTTCCAAAGATACTAAATTTAGTAGTTCGAAGTTTTCATAAAGTGTAATGTGATTTTATTGCTTGAAGTCATTTTATGTGTATTCTAAGAGTTAGTTCAATAAAATTAGAATGTGGCTTTTCCATAGGTATAAGGAGAACTAATGGTTGGATAAGGGATGTTTAGTTACTTATGATTAAAGTTTAATTATCTATCTTACTTTATAAAGTATGTTAATGACTATATGATTTGAGTAACATGCTCGAATGCAAAATATATTATTTTTTCCTTGTTCTGGATATTTGTTTAGATATTTATTTATTATTGAATTGAATTTATTTCAATATTAGTGAATTAGGATTGTGATAATTAAGTTAGTTTAATTAGTTTAGTTAATTATTATAATATTATAATTTGATTAGTATTTTTAATTCTCATTTTAACTAAACTAATTAAATTACAGTAAAATAAATAAAAAACCTTTAAAAGACTTTTTCCAAGAGAAGTTTCATAAATCCTTGTGGAGATGATCCCACTTATCACTACTACAAATAATAAGGATATACATAAAAAATTATTGTGCACTCTTGGCACTAGTCAATTTTTGGCGTATTGTAAGGGATTTCTCATAATTTCTTAGGAGTTTTAGACATTTTATGGTCTACCAACTTTATCATTCTAATTCCGCAAGATATTTACATCCATTTGATCTAGAGGTAAATAGTACATTCAATTGTAATTTAAGACAATAACAATGTAGAGAACATTAAACTACCACAATGAAAGCCAATAATAATCGTAGCAATAATAATAATAATAATAATAATAGATGTGACATCCGAGAATTTTATAAAATTGATTAAGTGGCCAATTAAGTTTTTTTTTTCAGATTTAATTTGGGATTTAGGTATTCGAGGTGGTATTAGGTTTTAGGGTTCATAAACAATGAAAAATTCAAAACAATTTTTTCAATAACCCAACAGATCGAAAATAAGTTTTATTAAATTAGATCTACAAAAGTAAAACCATACCTTAATCCGTGATTTCTTTTTATGATTGTACGATCTCTAAGATATTCGAGCGCTCGTCCTCTATTAGAAATTCACACATGAATGGTGACAACAATTCGGAGTGCTAGCCTTAAGAGAGATAGAAAACTTTTTTCTTTCTCTCCCAAAATCTAGATAACTCAAAAATAGCAAAATGAAAATCTTATTTTGTTTTAGGGTTTCAACATCTATTTATATGTGTAGATAAGTCTGTCACTTAAAATCCTATTCGTAATACAACTATTGTATTTAGACAGGTTTAAGTAAATTAAACATACGCCCATATTCATAAGTTATCATATAACAAATTTTTATGTCATGAATTTTATCATATAAAATTCATTACTCTTAACCTATTGAAATTGCGCAAAGTCATTCTTTTTATGTGACCCAATAGGTTCATGCGACGTTGGCAGTAAACCAAAACCATTATGGTACACAAGTCATAAGCTCTCTCTAGTAAGGCATTATGACTACCCAAGTAGCATTAATATCAAAATCGATACAACCTAATAATTAACATATATCATATCCTTTTGTCGTGCGATATCATTTGATTAAACATAAGGCATGGAAAGTCACCCTTAACATTCAATCATACTAGTCTCGATCTTTAGGTAAACTTAAAACATACAAGTGACATTGATGATATCAATTCATATGGACTTGGCTATTATCAGTCTATCATATCGAGGGATCCATTGTTATATCTCTCTATAAAAGAGTGACAAATTCTATTTTAATTACACACCTTCACATATTATTCACACGATAACCAATCATAATCTTTATAATTGTCTGGTCAAAGACAACATTTGATTATGTCAAATTACCATGCTCATAATATTGAAGTCTATGGTAATCTTAGTCGAATGACTAAATGACGTACATATCATGAGTAACACCTATGACTTAATCCATGTGGTATTCTCATAGCGGGTCACCCAAAGCACCTTGTTCCATAATAAGTACTTATGGTTTCGATTCGTATCCCTATACACATGATCATCACATGACCATCACTCGAGATTCACACTAGTCTTAATTTATTATATTTCATAGTATAATGATCGATTATGGACATTTAGGATATTTCAACAAATACCCATGTATCTTACTATAAGGTAAACATGTAATCACTTATAATAAAACAACAAATAAAAACCTCAATTTTATAAACTTAAATTATAAAATAAACAATGTTTACAGATTGACCTAGGGCACATGCCCCAATAGATGGAACCCACTCATTACGGATCTAAGATCATAAATTTAATATTATTTTTATATGTCGTGTGCTTATTTGATGTATAATATACTATTTCAATGCAAAATAAGGTCAAATTGAAATGTACACATTGTGTCAGTGAGTTTTAGAGTGCATTAGAATACTTCTAAATTTTTGGTCAAATTTAGGTATTTTTCAAAATTTAATTTGGACATAAATTGTAGAGATAACAGTGAAATTAGATAAAATAATAAATAAATTGGTAAACACCTAGTAACACGAGGGGTCAAGAGTGACACGCGTGGGATATACGATAATGTGCACTCTCGAGGATGGTCGTTGGCACGTGTGGTGAATTTATAGCTACGAAAATATATAGGTGTATATATATTTATATATATGTGGTTTATAGATATACCTAGTGAAGCACTTACTACCCAACATAAGTTAATAGTACTTGATATTAAGCTAACACGACGACATAATATGAATAAAAGAGTTAGCGAGAATAAAGTGGTGGAACCTAAAACATAGTAAACAAGTAGAGTTTAAAGAAAAAGTACTAAAGGAAAATGTTTGGAATCTTGATTTAGATGCTAATACAATGTGGCTAAAAATTAGTAGTTGCGTAAGGAGAGTGGGAGCAAATGTATTATGTATATCTAAAGGCTTGGGACCACTAAAGAAAGAAACATGCTGGTGGAACGAGGATGTCCAACGAGCAATTAAGATTAAAAAAGAGATGTATAGGAAAATACCTAACCGTCAAGGTGAAGATGTGTACAATCAATATAGAGAAGCTAGAAACCAAGCTAAAAAAGTAGTTAGTCAAGCTAAAAAAATTTCATGGAAGATCTATATACAAAGTTAGGTAATAGAGATAGCGAAAAATATATATGTAGGCAAGCCAAATTAAGAGATAAAAGGAAACAAGACCTAAGTGATGTAAGATTCATTAAGGACGAAAATCAAATTGTTTTAACGAGCGATGATGATATTAAAGAGAGATAGAGAAGTTACTTCGATAGTTTATTTAATGATGGTCAAGTTGATACTATAATTGATGAAAACCCACACCAAGAAAGAAATGTAAACCGTACACTGACATGATTAGAATTGCAAAAGTTAAAGAGGCATTTAAAAGAATGAAAATAGGGAAAGCATGTGGCCCGAGATGAAATACCCATAGAGGTTTGGAAATGCTTAGGAGAAATTGGATTGACTTAGTTAACAAAACTTTTCAATAAAGTTTTAAAATCAAAACGGATGCCAATGGATTGGAGAAGAAGCACGCTCTTGCCAATCTTCAAAAACGAATGAGACATTCAAAGTTGCTCAAACTAATGGGGAATTAAACTTATGAGTCATACTATGAGAGAAACAACAATATCGAGAACCAATTTAGTTTCATGCCAGGAGGTCAACTATGGAGGCGATTTTCCTTGTAAGACGATTGTTAGAAAAATATAAAAAAAGAAAAAAACATTCATATGGTATTCGTAGATTTAGAAAAAGCATATATATGGTCCTTAGAGATGTTCTTTGGTGGGTTCTAGAAAGAAAAAGAGTGCATGCTTGATACATAGACACTATTAAGGATATGTATGATGGAGTAGTAACGAGTATAAAGTCATTTGGAAGAGCTACAAAAGAATTTCCCAATATGATAGGGCTACATCAAAGATTAGCTTTAAGCCCATATCTATTTACTTTAGTTATGGATGAACTAACTAGACATATTCAAGAGGATAAACCATGGTGTATGATATTTGCGAGATGATATTGTCTTAGTGGATGAAACAAAAGATGGAGTGAACAAGATATTAGAACTCTAGAGGAATACATTAGAATCTAAAGGATTTAAGTTGACTAGGACGAAAACCGAATACATGCACTGTCAGTTTAGAAACACTAAACGTCAAGATGACGGAGTGGTAAAATTAGGGAAATAGAAGTTCTTAAGGTAAACCACTTTAGATACCTAGGGTCAATCATACAAAATGATGGTAACATTGAGAATGATGCCACACATAGAATTCAATTTGGATGGAAAAATGGCGGAGTGCAACAGGGGTAATTTGTGATCGAAATGTTCCTACTAAGTTAAAAAGAAAATTTTATAGGAATGCAATTAGGCCAGCTATGCTCTATAAAAGTGAATGTTGGGTGGTAAAACAACAATAATTACATAAAATGAACGTAGCGAGAAATGAGGATGCTTAGGTGGATGTGTGGTAAAACTCATATAGATGGAATAAGAAATATAGAAACTCAAAGACAAGTAGGAGTAGCACCAATTGATACAAAGATTAGGGAAAGGCGGTTGTGATGGTTTGGTCACCCGCAAAGACGGCCTACAAATGCTCCAACTAGAAAACTTGACTCAATAGAAAGCGTAGAAATTCGACGAGGTAGGGGTAGACCAAAGTTAACAAGGGATGCATTAATTATGAGGGATTTGAATGGTTTGAAAAGCTCGCCATCAATTGTACTTGATCGAGCACAATGGAAAAGTTTGATCCATGTAGCCGATCCCAATCAATTTGGGACTCGAGGCTATGTTGATGTTGTTGTATATGTGGTTTATAGATATAAATATATATAAATCAATCCTATAGTTTAATGTAAAAAGCTATACATTGGATTTGCCTCGAGATACATGTAGCATGAGCATTAAGGAGAATGGTTGTGATACGTTGGTTCTTAAAGATATGTGTCCACGCCTCGAGATGTGTGCAGACTCATTTCACAAAAAATCAAGTGGTCCATGGATGTGATTGAGTGGTTCATTTAAAAAATTATTTGATCTACCTCGAGATACGCGATACGTATCACAAGAAGATCTATACAATTGATTTCGATCAAATCAGTCAATGGTGATGGGTTTGTTAATAGCCACCATAATCAACCTCGAGATACGCAACACATATATCGAGGAAGATCAACATATAATGAGAAGTGATTGGTAACCTTTAGATTTACCTCGTACATACGAATCTGGAGAAGATTTCTTATATTTATCAAAATAAAGCAAACAAATACACTACCTCATTCAATTTTGTTTTGGGACAAAGATTGACCTTGAGATACATAATGTGTATATCGAGGAAGATCAAAATATATAATTAAAAATGAAACCATTAGATTCCTCTCGAGATTCATGTGATGCGAATCTTGATAAAACTTTTATATTTATTTTCACAAATCAACATAACACACACACCGCCTCCTCATTTTGTTTCAAAATCGATTCTCACAATGAGATCGAGACGAGAGGACCGAGAGAGAAAGAAAACAAGAAATAGAGACATAGGTGAATGTGTGTGATGTTCATTATTATTGAATTATTGTTAATGTCTTGTTGTTGGTTTTTGGTGTTGGTTGTTGTGTGTTATTGTGATTGTTATTGGAGGTTTGAGAAGATGGATGGGAGGCTCGACCCTTCGAGGAAAGAGATGACATGGGATCGTTTCCTTCCTAAAGAGCCCTACAAACCTAACACAATAACCCATCTAGATAAAAAAAAGAAAAAAATTTGTTGTTGAGTTGTATAACATTTTAAGGAAGATGATGGAGGGGCTTTGATCCCAGGCCTAGGATCGAACCGAGTCCGTTTTTGGAGGGTCAAACCCCCAATTAAAAAAAAAGAAAATGAGAGATTTTCTAGAAAATGAAAGAAATTCTAAAAAATGATAAATATTAAGAAAAATAGTATTTGGAGTAAATAAACTAAAATTGTGGATTATTATGAAAAATGAGGATTTTGTGATTTTCTTGAGGATTTATACTAGGGCATTTCTCGTAATACGTGTTATGATACCCAAAAATACCCAAAATCGTGAAAATTGTTTTAAAGCCTAATACAAGTTAATTTTTTTTATTGTGAACCACAATATTGGAGTCAAAATTAGGATTCGAACATTCGAGGATATGATCCGGAGGTATTTTGAGGTTTTAGAGTTGTTGAAGGAATAATAAATATATAATAAATCAGAAAATGATATTTAAGCATAGAAAACGTAATTCTCAATGTCGAACAATAATTTTAAGTCGAAAATGAAATTCATGCAACGAAGAATTTATTTTGGAAGTACTTTAGGGGTTTCAGGAAGCGATTAAGTTAATTAAACTACAACTAAATGGAAAAAATTGTTAAATTGTTACGGGGTCTTACCAGGCTTATAAATTAATTGTAGGACCGCAATTGGAACCCTATCTAGACTAACTTATCGACTCGAAGTACAAAGGAATTTTGGTATCATATTTGTAAAGTTAAATAAATCCCATGGTAACCTTTACATTGTATGAGTATTTCTCGAATATAATTGAATGCATTCACTTTGCATATTTATTGATTATGTATTCACGAAAACGGGAGGAAATAGGCCATTGGGGGTCTCATTATGTTCATTGGCTATATTTTTGGTAGGATGAATACCATGGTGTTATGCGATTGGAGTCACTAATGTTATAGCCACTTTTTAGGATGGGTTGTGATGCTTGGCCAGGATCATACTCCACGAATAGTCAAGGACATGGCTTCTCAAGATACTTCCCTCTTAAACTCACGAATCTTTATTACCGTTTACCCAACACTTTGGAAGACGTCATCTAAATGTGGTTGGTCAATAGAAACATGATAGAATGTATACTTGTATATTTATGATTCCTTGTGATGTTATTGTTCGTTTAAATTCTTGGAATACAATGCATTTGATTATTATAAGTGTACTGGATAGTGTGGGATTTACTTATTTGACATTATCAAATTCTTATAATTGGATAATGATAGGTTTTAGTGGCAACAAGGGAAAGGGAAAGCTTTCCGACTATTTGAGACTTGTTTATTTTATTTCTCTCTATGTATGTATTATTTTTTAATATATTATATTGTATAGATGGGTTTTTGGTTCGAGTGTGATTAGGATATCCTTTGAATTGGCTAGAACGATTTGAGACAAATGGAGATAATTTTTTAGTTAAGGTAATGTTATTTTGAGGATTTTAATACTTCAAATCAGGTTAGAATGAATATATAGTTTTTAATGCAATATATATTGTTATATATGGGTGGATTATGAGTCCTTCGGCATTTCCACCAAACTGAGTAGGTTTCGTTGAAGAATTTTAAAGGACGAGTATTTTAGTGTAGGCGTAGAAACAAATGAGGTGTTGTCCAAAAACTTTTACAAAATTTTGGGGATTATTTAATTCATCTAAACAAACTTTGAGGTTTAAGATTCACTTTAAAATCTTATGTGGTTAATAAAGTTTTGTAATTGATGATTACAAGATCTTAATTTTAATTGCTTATTGATGGAGAGGTTAAGACTACTAGATTATCAAGGGATTAAAGTAATCTAGGTCGGTCAATGCCCTAATTAGGGTCCGACAATATTAGTATCAAAGTCTAAGTTTGGCTCAATTGAGGATAAACTTTGCTTGGAAACCAAATGGTGATTGAGCGTAATTAGTTGGGAAGTGACCATGAAATGGGGGTATTTGAATTATTTATGTTTTATTTGTGTTGTATATATGTATTATCGCTAGATATGCGATATGAAGTTTATTATCCTTGTCTGTTTGATATTTAACTCGTAAGATATGACGAGTAAGATTAAAAATTGATAATTAAAATAGAGAATAGGCTTATGAAACAAAGGCGAGTGCAAATGGATCTGAAATAAACTTATGAAGTATGAGTTAATAAAGGTGTTGTAAGGAGTTTGGTACTAATATAAGCGATGAAAGTATTAGTTATGAAACCAATAGGAAATTGGTTCAAAGAGGAGTTTAAATGATTCACGTAAATTAACACTAAATATGGATTTCTTGGAAATCGAATGTATTTAACTATTACAATTTTTAAATGCATAGGAAAACATTAAAATATACTTAAATTAAGTCTCAAGTCATGTAGTGAGCCCCTATACCGATTAGGGGATACTCGACCCAAAACCCTAATTCAAAGGTAACCCAACAAACTTAACTAGAGCTAGCACCCTATCACAAGCATTTCGATAAACTCAATTTGTATATAAGTATCGAATAAATAATTCAAAATATACGCAGCGAGTTTTCTCCTTGCCCTTCGTTGCGCTAGGTTACGAACCTGAAATATTAAATTTGGGGTGAGCGCTCTAACTTGCTCAATAAGTAAGGATTCGCAAAGCCATCAACATTCCATATAATGATCAAGAACATTATGCAATAACAACATGCACCAAACAAGAATATGGAAAGCATATAATTCAATAAATAACATATGCAAATCAAATGTCAATGATAATTGCATTGTGATTCCCATTATATTTATATAACTAAGGTCAATTACCCACTAAAGCTATTAAATGCAACTGCTAGACAAACACATTGGCCGATGTGTTGTTTAGCCAATCCATTAATGGCTAATGGTTCTATCCCAAACCTTCTAGTGAATATGTAACCCATACAACCTATCTAAGCGAGTAGGAGTTACATATAGACCAGAGATCATCGCGACATCCTATACAACCTTGTCTTAGTTCGAGGAGTTACTCTTATGGATCACATTAGATATCATTTCTATTTAATTAAAAAACATTAGAGTGTACATAGTCACCCATTTCAGTCCATAAACTATATGTACTTGCTTATAATAAGATAGCTAGGCAATATTGATAAATAAGTGAATCCGTACTTACCTTAGCTTGGGTTTCAGTTCCAAATTCCCTAAATTTCCAAGTCACTCACGCTTTCCCGGGGATTCGACACCTATCACAAATCATTTGTGATCAAATATTGGTATAATAACATATATTTAAAATCCCTAAGTCACTCCCTGAGACCTTAAGAAATACTAATTAAAGTACAATAATGTTGTAACGACCTGTTACCTTAAGTTGATGATTAGTGTTAATCCAAATCTTAATTAATACGAGTTAGGCATGTGGTTAAGTCCGGCATACCTTGATTAGTGTGTGCATGTATTTGTATATATTTGATATATATTAAAACTATAAATTATGGTTTAAATTGTATAGGTCATTTAATCAGCCTCGATATGCTCACACGTATGAGCGGTGTCAAAATGTGTGTCACTTTAGAAAGTTTCATTGTAACACATCAAACACTTGATCATCTTCGAGATAGCACGATGCGTATCTCAAGAAAAATCCTTGTATAGAAATTTAAAATCATCACTCTTATCCTCATTATTTCATTTTTATCTTTCAAGAGAAATTGAGAGAGAGCATTTAAGGGTTTAAGAGATTATGGAGTGGATTAAGAGTGAAATCAACGTGGGTTACGAAGCTTAATCAACTATAGATTAGAGATAATCACTATGGGTGAGTTTAATTTTTGAGTTTCAAGTTGAATTCACAATTAGATGATGATTTCTCTATTAATTGTTGTTGTTTATGATTGGAAATGGGTTGTTACCTAACTAGAGATCCCCCTTATGATTTGGGAAGGTAGTTGTGGTTGTTGTGATGATTTGGTAATAGAACAGTGGATGTTTCCCTATTCACTATCAAGGTACTGCAGGGTGGAGGACTCCATCGAGCGAGAGGAGCACGCTCCCTTCATCAATTAGGATGAACCTAGTTGATGGAGTGTGTCCCAACCAGATTAGGGAGCGCACTCCCACCTTTGAAAACAACAATTGTATTATGTTTCTTTTATAAATCCTTAAGGTCTTCGGGACTAACTTAGGGGCTCTAAATATATTATGTTAGACCTATATGATCGCAAATGGTTTGTGATAGGTGTTGGTGTTTAATATTTTGGGTTCATACGCAGCGAGAAATCCAAAACGATTTTCGAAAAACCCCAACATGATCAAAAATAGGTTCCATTAAACTAGATTTTAAAAGTAAACCATACTTTAATCTATGATTTTTCTTCTGTGATTGTTCGATCTGCAAGACCTTCAAGTACGAGTCCTCTATCCGAAATCCATACACGATGTTGACCACAATTTGGAGTGCTAGCCCTAAGAGAGATTGAAAACATATTTTCTTTCTCTACCAAAATCTTGAAAACTCGAAATTTACATAAACGAAACTCTTATTTCGTCGTAGGGTTTCACCCCTTTATTTATATGTGTAGATAAGCCCTCAATTAAATTTCTATTTGTAATACAAATATTGTAATTAGGCAGCTTAAGCAAATTAAACATATTCCCTATTAATAAGTTATCATATAACAAATCGTAAGGGCTTTTATTTCATTAATTTTATCATATAAAATTAATTACTCTAGACCAATTGAAATTTGGCAAAACCATTCTTTGTGTGTGACAATAGGTTCACGCGATGTTGGCAATTAACCAAAACCATTTTGGTACATAAGTCATAAGCGATCTCTAGTAAGGCATTATGACTACCCAAGTAGCATGAATATCAAAATCGATACAACCTAATGAATAACATATATCATATCCTTTTGTCGTGAGATATCCTTTAATGAAACATAAGGTATGGAGAGTCAACCTTAATCTTCAATCGTACTAGTCTCGATTTTTAGGTAAGCTGGAAACATCCAACTGATGTTGATTATGTCAGTTCACATGGACTTGGTCATTATCAGTCTATCATATTAAGGGATCCACTGATATCTCTCTCTATACAAGAGTGACAAATTTTATCTTAATTACACACCTTCACATATTATTCACATGGTAACCGATCATAATCTTTATAATTATCTGGTTAAAGACAACATTTGATTATGTCAAATTGTCATGCTCTTAATATTGAAGTCTATGGTAATTTGAAGTCAAAGGACTAAACGATATATATATATATATATATATATCATTAGTAACACTTATAACTGAATCTATGTGGTATTCTCATAGCGGGTCGATCCAGCACCTTGTTCCCTAACAAGTACTTATGATCTCGATTTGTATCCCTATACGCATGATATCATATGACCATCAATCAAGATTCACACTAGTCTTAATTCATTATAGCTCCCAGTATAACGATTGACTAGGGACAATTAGGATATTTCAACAAATACCCATGGATCTTATTATAAGGTAGACATGCAATAACTTATAATAAAACAACACATGAAAAACCTCATTTTTATTAACTAAAATTATAAGATAAACAATGTTTATAGATTGACTTAGGGCACATACCCCGACAATTGGATTTTTAGGAAAGATTGAGTGCTCAAAAAATTAGAGAATTTGGAATGAAACCTAAAGCAAGGTAAGTACGGATTTGTTTATTTATCAATGTTACATGGTTATCTTAGTATGTGTAGTTCATATAGTTTATGGACTGGAATTGGGGACTATGTACATTGTGATGGTTTTAATAAATGAAAAATGGTGTTTAATGTGATTCACAAGTGTAACTCCTAGTTTTTAGAATTGGTTTATAGGAGATGGGTTACCTTTAGGCCTATATATAACTCCCGCTTAGTTGATAGGTTGCGTGAATTATATACTCATTAAAGGGTTTCGAGATAGAACCATCGGACATTAATGAATTGGTTAGACAAGACATTGGCCCATGTGTTGGTCTAGCGATCGCATTAATAACATTGGTGGGTAATCGACCCTAGTTTTATAAATTAAATGGGAATCACGGTGTAATAGTTTTTGACAATTTGATTTGAATCCATTATACATTGAATTGTATGCTTTTCATATTCTTGTTAGTTAACGTTGGTGCATATTGTTATTGCATGATGTTCTTGATTATTATATGGAATATTGATGGTTATGTGAATCCCTACTTATTGAGCAAGTCGAAGCGCTCACCCCAATTAATATTTTAGGAACACCGACGAGCGTTATTCGCTTGATAGAGAAGATTTAGGAGTCTTAATATTCTCTTCGATGTAATGAGTCTCCTTTGATTTATATATTTTTATTGAATTACAG
The DNA here is from genome assembly GCA_039657365.1 of Stephania yunnanensis. Taxonomy (NCBI): domain Eukaryota; kingdom Viridiplantae; phylum Streptophyta; class Magnoliopsida; order Ranunculales; family Menispermaceae; genus Stephania; species Stephania yunnanensis. The sequence continues at coordinate 31,008,752 of CM077585.1, read as the reverse complement.
CTTTGTAATATCATAAGGAATGAGTGGATTTGTATAACCGAGGTTTATTCTTATTTGATTTAAAATTTTATATCATATTTAACTATAAAAAAAGTTTTTAATCTTCACTTCGTTAAATTTTTTTACATTGATATTCGATATACAAGTAATGTTTATCGGTGTAAGAGGAGAGGCGCTAGCTCTAGTTAAGTCTAGTAAAATTAACGAGGCTTAATTAAGGTTTCAGTCGAGTAAATCAAGTTAGAGGATGCTAAAACTTGGTATTAGAGCCTACATCAGAGCCTAAGGTTTATTCCTTTTGAGATCAGTGGTAAATCTAATACGGTTTGGTTTCTTGGAAAATGCTTTTACTACGATATCACTTTTGAACTGTTTTGAAGTGATAGCATATTCTTTTGTACCGAAACCTAAGTTTATCAACTTGGAGAGTTTTCTCGAGTTATGAATAAGCTTAGGGTATGATAAACAATTTTTATCATGATTTTAGGGGGTAACCAAAAGAGAAAATACTTTGAATATGTTATTTGTTGTGTTATACAATATCTATGTGGTTGATATAAGAGATATGTCTTTCTGAACGATAATAAGATGGTTGGATTCCATCGAGCTCTCATGATATGACAAAGTTTTAGAGGTAAGAGCTCGGGAGAGTCTTATCGTCTAGGAGATTAAAAAAGAAAGGCATACGAGAAAAATTACAAAGATAAAAATTCAATTCATTCTTTGAGTAAGCGTCTTCAATGGTCTTTGTTCTTACCGATATTATTAGACAAATAATAGTTAGTGAAAAAGTATCTATTGGATCTAGACCTTAAGACATGTATTAGGAGAATGGAATTTATGAAATAATGGAATACTATATAAGTTTGGATGGAACTCAAATATGGTAGATCCCTTTGAGGTATGATTAATACTAGTATTGAGACTAGTAAGGAAGCAATGAAAGTTATTCAGAAATAAATTAGTGGTTAATGATAAAAGCCTATTGGAGGTTAGGAAACCACTAATATATTTATACTTCACAAGTCGTTATGAAGTAAAAATTCTAGTTATGGTGTAAATCCAAATTGGAATAACAAAAAGATTTTGGGTAGTGAGAATTGAAATTGAGTATATTAAACTAGTAAAGTTTGAAGACGGTTTAATTTAGAACACGGCGAGGAGTTAGTAAGATATCCTAGTCGATATTTTAGACTGGTATAATCTAAATTGCGAAGAATGAGTGGTCAATGAATATGAGAGTTTGAGGAATCCAAAGAATAATATGTGACAAGTGGGAATGAATATTCATTGCACAGTTTGACTTCTTATTCTAATAATAAGGGGAAACTAGTTGTTCTCAAACGTTAGTTGAGATCCGGTTGACACAGGGTATGATTAGATTCGGGATATATTTAAAGACGATTTCGGGTGGTTACCGAATCATTTTAATGTTGAGTTTTTGGGGTTCATAAGCAGTCAAAAATTCAAAACAAATCTTAAAAAACCCCAATAAGATCGAAAATAAGTTACATTAAACTAAATCGATGAAAGTAAATCATACCTTATTCTATGATTTCCTTTTTCGATTATTCAATTTCCAAGATGTTCAAGTGCGCCACTACGAAAAAACGACAAATCGAAACGAATTTTCCGTCTCGATTTGCATAAATTCCGTCTCTAATTGAAATCGAAACGGACAGAAAACGGAATCAATCCGTCTCTAAAATCGTCGTCGTCGATTCAATCGAGAAACGGAAATAAATTCCGTTTCGATTTAGAGACGGAATTAATTCCGTTTCGATTAGAGACGGATTTAGAGACGGAAATTAGAAACGACGAGAAATGAAATTTTTTCAAAATGGTACATTTTTAATTGCATTCGTCTCGATTCCATTTCTAATCGAAACGGAATCGAGACGGAAATAATAAATTCATGAATTCGTCTCGATTCCGTTGCTAATCGTAAACGGAATGAGACGGAATCGAGACGAATTTTTGAATTCGTCTCGATTCCGTTCCGATTCATGATATATTCTGAAAAATTAGAGACGGAATAGCAACGGAATGTCTCGAATTCCGTTGCTAATCCGTCTCTAATTTTCCTTTTTGTTTAAATTTCAAACATAAACATAATCCAATTGGTTCTCCAACCTATAACTCGTAATTACAACCATAGGACCTACTTCATCGCTTTGCACCCTCCAACAACTCCTTGGGGGTGCTAACATCCCCCAAAAAAGCAAAACTTGACATTCATACATCGACAAAATATATCAACAAATATTCAAATGAGAGAAAAAAAAATATAAAATTCAAAATTTAAAAAAGATTTATATATCCACGAAAAATTGTCTAGTATAACAAATGCTCCAAATTTCTAAGTATTCACAAAAACCACCAATCCTATTGTTCAACAACCACAAAAAAAAACTTACAATCCTCTAAATATGCACAAAAAGAATTATCAATCTAAAAGTCATATAAACAACTATAAAAGTTACATGATATGCTTTAATTTCCTCATCTCTCACTTGGAAAAAAGATTATGGCGGTATTGTCACGGGGATATGGGCAATCAATGGCACTAACTCCCACTCGATCGAAGAACCAATCACCTCTTGATAGGGTCGCTCTGCAAATATTGCAAAATAGATCAAACTCATGATAAAAAATACGAAAGCGCAAAAAAACTATCTCCATTTACGGTGCAAAAGAAAACAGTATACTTTACTATAATTGAACACACCATTCTATTATACAAATAAGTCTAATAACACCATATCCAAGAATAACATAATTTAACAAACAGAACACATGAAATCCAATAACTTTTCTTTCAATTAGTTTATGTCAACTATAAAGATCAAATTACTTGTTTACCTAATAAATCAACCAACAATATAATCATGAAATGTCCACAAAGCAAAGGATTCAAGGTCATGCTAAAATAAAAATGTCCACAAAGCAACGACTTCAAGTGCATAAGTTTCTAAAATGGGAAATTAGACATAATAATGATGAATATTTAAGAGAATAGGAATGTTTCATGCATGTGGGCCAACATGCTCGTGCCATTTTGTGTCAATCAACCATGTAAAAGCAATACAAGGCATAAGCATCACGTTTTTTACAAAAATGAAAAGGAACGCAGATTTTGCTTTTGGAAATTTCTAATAGAATTAATATAATTAACGAGTTATTAAAATATATGAGTTCACTTTGAACTAGTTTATGAATGTAACTCATCATATGCCATGATAGCAATGCCAACCATCAAGATGCAAAAGTCAAATGATAAAACTTTGTAGAGAAAAAAAATATCATCTAGAAATCAAGAGTGGTAAAGATTCATGTGTCACAACAATTTAAAATGAAAAAACAATATCTTAGTCATAGAGAGATGAGATGACATTTAAGCTTAAAATGAAAAAGTAAAGCAATGACATTACAATGTTTTGCAAGGATTGATAGTGCAAGTAGCATAGGGAGCTCCCTCTTCAAGATTGATAAATAAACCTTCTTTTGCGGGGTACCGGTGGTGCTACCCTATTAAGATGACAAACTATCCAAAGCATTATCAAGCATGAAACACAAACGTACGTAAAGTATTATGAGAAAGGAGACGAGTAAATATCAACTCGCATTGTATTTTTTGGGGCTGTTTTGTGTAGCCATGAGAGTGTGAACACCTTGTCCACAATAGCCTATCTTTTTGTAACTAAATTCCTATTAATATATATATAGTCTCTTTCTCTAAAAAATATACTAGTCCGATCAAGGGTCCCTATTAATATACATAGTGATGTGGACTTTTTCTTATTGAGAATAAGAATAAGACATCGAAACAAATAGCTTTGAGATGCAAATTTCAAACACTTTCAAGGTACATGTGAAAAAGAAATAAAAGAGGAAAGGAAAAAAATGTATTCTTGCACGATTTGACACATATAACCCGATCCATGAGTTGCTTGAAGCTTATCAAGTGTGCCTCCGGGTCAAGAAGCCTCCACATCTCTAAAGCATAGTCCAAATTAGTACACTACAATGATTAGACATGGAAATAGCAGGACTATTTAAAAAATAGTATGTACAACGAACCTTCAAGCGGGACTTTTAAATCATCGAAAAGGAAACAATGAGGTGTCTTAGATGGGGAAGTAATGTACGGAGGATTTAGCTAACTAATAGTCAAATATATGACATAGCAAGGAAAAGGAAGGAAGGTCGGACAAATCTCTATAGCTAATCATGCACAATTAGTTTAGTCCTATACTATATCATTTCCTTTGTTTTTAACATTCATGTTCAATTATTAGGCCACCAAAGCAACATACAACACATGTCCCTCCTCAATCTAAGAAGAAATAAACAACAATGTATTAAACTAAAGGAAACTTAAACACAAACATGCACAATCATGAGAAGAAATAAACAACAATGTATTATCTATAATATGGGGAAGAAACACACATGACACAAACCTTTGATGAATTGGCGTGCTTCCTCTTTCTTTGGAAGGTTTTTCTCTCGATTTTCCCTTCATAAACGACCACCTAAAAACGAATAATTAAGCGAGAAAGTTATAAATTCAACTAAGTTACAAAAGGTTACATCGATTCAAGCATGATGATTCAAACAAGAAAATGGAGAGGAAGGAGAATTCGGCAAGTTCTCTTGCATGGAAAGAAATAACGCTTCCAAGTATTACCATACTTACTTGGAATGAAGATAATTCATCTGCAACATGCCATATTTTCCACTGCAACATTGCGAGGCTCTCTATCATTACAGACTTTTCTTGTTCAAGATGTTCAAGGCTTGCTTGTATGAATCGCTATCTCGTTGAAGTTTGCTATTGTATTGTTGTAAACCGTGTTGTAATCTTGCGAATTTTTATATGAAGCATTAAGTGACTCAAATATGTAAAGCAATTTTGAAAATAACTTCATTTACCCTATAAGTCAAAGAAAAACAAAAGCGAACCTCTAATTTTAAACAAAACTTTGCAAACTAATTGTGTAGATCTACTTACCAACTTGTACACCACCCCTAGCTTGATCATCTCCTTAAAAATTCTCCAAAATCTCTCTACCTCTAATATATAAATATGTATGTCATACTTACATGCGCTGCGCTTGTCCATAAAACTTTCGGGCGATCCGAATAAGCGCAAGTTCATATTTCCAAGTTCCAATTGCAAAATTTCACAAGCCATGTTGAGAGCACGGTTGCTAACTAGCAAGGCAAAGCATAAGCAATGGTAGAAATAAAATTGTCGAAAAAGAACATACGAGAACTAACATTATGCGTCCACTCAAAACATACCTAAATGCAATGTCTTCTACAAACATTCGGTAAGTACCTACAAGAAAATTGTTTAACGGCAAAAATGGGAGGAAGAAAATTGAACAAATTGAAACAAAAGCGAAAAACACAAAACCAAACACGAAAGATCGAAGCTTTCAAGACCAAACAAAACTCTACCAAAACCCCATTACCGAAAACACAAAAACAAACCCTAGACACCACAAAACCCCAAGAAACTCACATGCAATCTTCGAGAAACCAAACAATAAAAAAAAATCTAAAATCGAAACCCTAGAAACCAAAAACAGAACTCACATCGAGAATCCCCGACAAGTCGTCGACCGAAAGCCGGGGAGTCGCCGAGGCGCGTCCGGCTTCGTTGAGCTCGAGCTCCAGTTCTGGTCCGTCATTTCTCAGAATCTCCGAGACCCTTCAAAACCCTATCGATCAAGAACTCGATTTTAGACTCCACGCCTCATCAAAGAAACCCTAGAACGAACCACAGAAACCAAGACGGAATCGGAGGGACTAAATCTAGGGTTTGGTAAGCGAAATCGATTCGAGACGAACAACATGGCTATTGGTGAGAGTGAGAGTAAAGAGGTGCGAGAGAGAGAAGAGAGAGCGACAGAGAGAGAGAGAGAGTGCGGTGACGGTGAGAGAGAGAGAGAGAGAAGCGGTGACGGTGAGAGAGAGAGAGAGAGAGAAGCGGTGACGGTGAGAGAGAGCGGTGAGAGCGGTGAGGGAGAGAGGTTTGTTGAGAGAGAGAGAGAGAGCGGTGAGGGAGAGGTTTGTTGAGACAGGTTTTGAGAGGTTTTGAGAGACATACGAGAGAGAGAGAGGTTTTGAGAGACAGAGAGAGAGTGAGTGATTTTCGGGAGAGACGGACGGTTGTGGGTATGTAGATCAAGCATGCACGAATCTCGAGACATAATGAACGGTTGAAAAAAAAAGTTTTGGTGGGAATGTTGGCGCCATTTTTCGAGAGACGGAATTTAATTTAGTCTCTAATTCCGTCTCTAATTCCGTCTACGATCCGTCTCAAATCCGTCTCGAATGTTTAGTCTCAATTCCGTCGCTAACTTTTTAATTTAGAAACGGAACTTATTCCGTTTCTAATTCCGTTTCGATTTAGAAACGGAACTTATTCCGTTTCGATTTGCTATTTTTTTGTAGTGCGCGTCCTCTATTAGAAATCCACACATGAACGGTGACCACAATTTGGAGTGCTAGCCCCAATAGAGATTGAAAACGAATTTTCTTTCTTTCCCTAAATCCAGAGAACACAAAAACTTTAAAACGAAAATCTTATTTTGTTTTTAGGGTTTCACCCTTTATTTATATATGTAGATTATTCCTCACTTAAAATCATATTCATAATACAACTATTGTATTTAGGCAATTTAAGAAAATTACACATACGCCCCTATTAATAGGTTATCATACAACAAATTTTAAGGGCTTTTATATCATGAATTTTATCATATAAAATTCATTACTCGAGACCGATTGAAATTGCGCAAAACCATTCTTTATAAGTGACCCAATAGGTTCATGCGACGTTGGTAGTGAACCAAAAATTATTTTGGTACACAAATCATAAGCAGTCTCTAGCAAGGCATTATGACTACCCAAGTAGCCTGAATATCAACATCGATACAACCTAATTAATGACATATATCATATCTTTTTGTCGTGCGATATCTTTTGATTAAACATAAGGCATAGAAAGTAACCCTTAATGTTCAATCGTACTAGTCTTAATCTTTAGGTAAATCGAAAAACATCTAAGTGAAATCGATCATATCCGTTCACATGGACTTGGCCATTATCAGTCTATCTTATTGAGGGATCCACTGATGTCTCTCTCTATACGAGAGTGACAAATTCTATCTCGATTACACACCTTCACATATTATTCATACGATAACCAATCAAAATATTTAAAATTGTTCGGTTAAAAACAACATTTGATTGTGTCAAATTATCATGCTCTTAATATCGAAGTTTCTTGTAATCTCAAGTCGAATGACTAAATAATATACCTATCATGAGTAGCACCTATGACTTAATCCATGTGGTGTTCGAATAACGGGTCAGTCCAGTACCTTATTCCCTAACAAGTACTCATGATCTTGATTTGTATCCCTATAGGTATGATCATCATATGACCATTAATCAAGATTCACACGAGTCTTAATTCGTTATAGCTCCCAGTATAATGACCGACTAGGGACATTTAGGATATTTCAACAAATACCCATGAATCTTGCTATAAAGTAAACATGCAATCACTTATAATAAAACATCAAATAAAACCTCAATTTTATTAACTAAATTGATAAGATAAACAATGTTTGTAGATTAACCTAGGACACATGCCCTAACATCTCCTACTTGTGCTAGGGCCAATCATTCATGTATCTAATATCTAATGACCTCACATGACCATCATTTTTCGCTTGTGGAAGAGCCTTCATCAAATATCTGCAACATTTTCTTCTATAGTTACTCTGCAAATCTTCACATCTCCCCTCTCAATGATTTCTCAAATGAAATGAAAATGTCTAAGTATATGTTTAGATCGGTGGTGTGATTTTGGCTCCTTGGCATGTGCTATCACCCCGTTGTTGTCATAATACAAGCAAATAGAGTTAGCTATACTTGGAACCACATCAAGTTCTGAGATGAACTTTGTGATCCAAATTGTCTCCTTACCTACATCGAGATTTGCAATATATTCAGCTTCTTTGACGGTTTATTGCTTCTATTGTAGAATCTATATTAGCTTGAAAACTAGCATCTGTGTAACCACTTACAACAAGCTCGTTTTCCAAACTTCCATAGACCAAGAACATTTTTTTAATTTTTCTCTAGTACTTAAGAATGTTCTTTACTGCTATATAGTGACTCTCATCTGGATTGGATTGATATATGCTATCAGTAATAGGTTCATTTTTATCCGTAAGCAATACCTCACTACTATTAGTAATAAGAAATCCAAATCTCTCAAGCTGATGTTTAACCTATCGGACCTACGAGGGACTTATGATTGTTGTGGAGGATCAATTAGTTTAAGACTTAGTTGATCTCCTGCGGCGGTTGAGTGTTTATTTGTGGTTCTTGAATTTCTTCAAGACTTACTTTATTCTTAAACACAAAAACAAAAGCAAAATCAAAGATACGGACACTAGATCTTTTAGACAAAATAGAAATAGAAAAGGAAAATAAATACAAAAGGGAGAAAGAATTAGTTTAGGAACGTGGAAGATAGGAGCACTTATAGGGAAGTCAATAGAACTAATACATACCATGATTAGAAGGAGAGTCAATATTGCTTGCCTCCAAGAGACAAAATGGGTAGGAGAAAAGAGTAGAGAAATAGAAAGCACATGGTTTAAATTGTGGTACATATTTTGGTATAGATAGAAAATGCAATGAAGTAGGAATTGTGGTGGATAATGATTATAAGGATAAGGTCGTAAAGGTTAAAAGAATGGGGGATATATTGATTCTAGTTAAATTAATTATTGGAGATGAAAGAATTAACATACTTAGCGCCTATGCACCACAAGTAGGATTAAGCGAGAGCATCAAACGTAAGTTTTGGGACGATGTGGATGGATTTATGCAAAGTATACCATTAGATGAAAAGGTTTTTATTGGAGGAGATTTAAATGGGCATGTCGGGGAAAGTAACGATGGGTTTGAGAGAGTTCATGGAGGTTTTAGTTACGGGTAATAGAAATGAAGAAGGAGAATCAATCTTAGAATTTGTTTCAAAGCATACGATCTTATCTTAGCAAATACTAGTTTTAGGAAGAGGAGTCGCATACAATTACATTTAGTAGTGGTCATAACAAGAGTCAAATAGATTTTCTTTTAACAAGAAAAATAGATAGAAAAATATGTAGAGGCGCAAAGTAATACTTGATGAAGCACTTACCGCCCAACATAAGTTAGTAGTACTTGATATTAAGCTAACACGATGAAATAATATGAATAAAAGAGTTAGCGACCCTAGAATAAAGTGGTGGAACCTAAAACATAGTAAACAAGTAGAGTTTAGAGAAATACTACTAAAGGAAAATTTTCGGAATCTTGACTTAGATGCTAATACAATGTGGCTAGAAATGAGTAGTTGCATCATGAGAGTGGATCAAACGTATTAGGTATATCTAAGGGCTTGGGACCTCCAAAGAAGGAAACATGGTGGTGGAATGAGGATGTCCAATGAGCAATTAAGACTAAAAGAGAGATGTATAGGAAAATATCTCGAGTGTCAAGATGAAGATGTGTACAATCAATATAGAGAAGCTAGAAAACAAGCTAAAAAAGTAGTTAGTCAAGCTAAAACAAATTTCATGAAAAATCTATATACAAGGTTAAGTAATAGAGATGGCGAAAAAACATATATATATATATGCTAGCCAAATTAAGAGATAAAAAGAAACAAGACCTAAGTCACGTAAGATGTATTAAGGACGAAAATCAAAATGTTTTAACGCGAGGAGGATATTAAGGAGAGATGGAGAAGTTACTTCGATAGTTTATTTAATGATGGCCAAGTTAATACTATAATAGATGAAAACCTACACCAAGAAAGAAATGTAAACCATACACGTAATATTAGAATTGTAGAAGTTAAAGAGGCATTGAAAAGCATGAAAATAGGAAAAACATGTGGCCCAAATGAAATACCCATAAAGATTTGGAAATGCTCGGGAGAAATTTGATTGACTTGGTTAACAAGACTTTTCAATAAAATCTTAAAATCAAAACGGATGACAATGGATTGGAGAAGAATCACGCTTGTGCCAATCGTCAAAAATAAAGGAGACATTCAAAGTTCCTCAAACTACCAGAGAATTAAAATTATGAGTTACACTATGAAACTTTGGGAGAGGATAATTGACAATAGGCTAAATAGAGAAACAACAATACCAGATAACCAATTTGGTTTCATGCATGGGAGGTCAACTATGGAGGCGATTCTCCTTGTAAGACAATTGTTAGAAAAATATAGAGAAAAGAAAAAAGATATTCATATGGTATTCGTAGATTTAGAAAAAGCATATGATAGGGTCCCTAGAGATGTTCTTTCGTGGGTTCTAAAAAGAAAAATAGTGCATGCTTGATACATGGACATTATAAAGGATATGTATGATGGAGTAGTAACGAGTATAAAGACATTTGGAGGAGCTACAAAAGAATTTCCTATTATGATAGGACTACATCAACGATTGGCTTTAAGCCCATATCTATTTACTTTAGTTATGGATGAACTAACTAGACATATTCAAGAGGATATACCATGGTGTATGCTATTTGCAGATGATATTGTCTTAGTGGATGAAACCAAAGATGGAGTGAATATGAAATTAGAACTCTGGAGGAATACATTGGAATCTAGAGGCTTTAAGTTGAGTAAGACGAAAATCGAATACATGCACTGTGAGTTTAGAAACACTAGATGTCGAGATGACGGAGTGGTAAAATTAGGGGAAATAGAAGTTCCTAAGGTAAACCACTTTAGATACCTAGGATCAATCATACAAATTGATGGTAACATTGAGAATGATGTCACACATAGAATTCAAGTGGATAGAAAAATGACGGAGTGCAACATGGGTGATTTGTTATCGAAATGTTCCTATTAAGTTAAAAAGAAAATTTTATAAGACCGCAATTAGGCCAGCTATGCTCTATGGAAGTGAATGTTGGGCGATAACGCAACAATAATTACATAAAATGAACGTAGCAAAAATGAGGATGCTTAGGTGGATGTGTGGTAAAACTCGTATAGATAGAATAAGAAATATAGAAACTCAAAGACAAGTAGGAGTAGCACCAATTGATACAAAGATTAGGGAAGGGCGGTTGTGATGGTTTGGTCACTGCAAAGACGGCCTACAAATTCTCCAACTAGAAAACTTGACTCAATAGAAAGCGTAGAAATTCGACGAGGTAGGGGTAGACCAAAGTTAACAAGGGATGCATTAATTAGGAGGGATTTGAATGGTTTGAAAAGCTCACCATCAATTTCACTTAATCGAGCACAATGAAAAAGTTTGATCCATGTAGCCGACCACAGTTAATTTGGGACTGAGGCTATGTTGTTGTTGTTGTTGTTGTTGTTGTTACTTTATTCCCCTGTTGTCTTTTGAAATAAACTCTTTTTCCATAAAGACACCATTTCGAGTAACAAGCATTTCGTTCTTAGCGGGATTATAAAAGTAGTATCCTCTAGTTTCTTTAGGGTAATCAACGAATACACACTTGGTAGATTTGGTGATAATATTTCTAAGATTTTTCGTGGTACAAAAACCACGAGCTCCAAATCTTAAGGAAAGACAAACTTGGTCTTTTCCCAAACCACATCCAATGTGGTGTTTTATCAACCGCTTTAGAAAGAATACGATTTAGTGTAAATACAATAGTTTCTAAGGATAACCCCAAAAGGAAATAGGATGATTTGCAAGACTCATCATAGATCGAACCATATCCAATAAAGTCTGATTTTTCCTCTTAGAAAAACACCATTCCTTTATGGAGTTGCTGGGGGAGTTAACTGTGAGACAATCCCACAGTTTCTAAGATGATCATCAATCTTTTGGCTCAAATATTCACCACCTCAATCTGATCGAATTACTTTAATAGTTTTACAGAGTTGATTTTGCACTTTGTTCTAAAATGTTCGAAACATTCTCAAATGATTCACCTTTATGTTTCACGAGATACACGTAACTATACCTACTGAAATCATCAGTGAATGTAATGAAGTACTGATAACCACCTCTAGCCATTATGTTTGTAGGACCATATACATTAGTGTGTATTAGACCTAATAAATCACTTGCCCTTTCACTTGTGTCAGTGAAAGAACTCTTTATCATCTTCCCTAGTAAACAAGATACACATTTTACATATGATTCAAAATCAAATGAATCTAAAATTGCATCTTTATGAAGTTTAGAAATGTGTTTCTCATTAATGTGGCCAAGGTGACAATGCCAAAGATAGGTTTGACTTGAATCTATTTTTATTTATATTAAAAATGGTAGTATCTGTGGACCTTTTCATGTTTAGAATATAAAGACCTTTACACAAATTAGCATTCGCATATAAAATGTCTTTACGAGAAATGGAGAATTTATTATTCGTAATAATGAAATTAAAACCATCTAAATCTAAACATGAAACTAAAATGATGTTTCTGCTCAAGGCAAGGACATAATAACAATTATTTTAAACTAAAACAAGTCCACTAGGTAAAATTAACTTATAGTATCTTACAGCCAACACAATAACCTTTGCTTCATTTCCAACTCGTTGGATGACTTGTCCTTTCTTTAGCTTTCTACTTTTGGTGAGACCCTGCACATTACTACAAATGTAAGATCCACATCCGATATCCAATTCCTAGGAATCAGAAGTAGACAAATTAACTTCAATAACGTAAATACTTGAAGCAGTAGTCGCACTACTCTTCTTATTCTTTGGATCTTCAAGATAGAGCTTGCAATTTCTAAGCCAATGTCCAGGTGCATGGCGAAATGAAAATTTCCTTCTTTTTCATTTTCCTTATGGGACTGTGAAGTAGAAGTAGTATGGGGCTTGACTTATTCCATAGGCTTTGTGACAGTCACAATAGCCTTGGTAACTTTAGCCTTACCTTTGCCATTTTTCTTCAAAGCCTTTCTTTTTTGAACCATCAACACACTAGCAATGGGTTTCTTGACATTCTACTCAGCAGTTTTAAGCATCAAATGCAACTTTGAAATAAAATTCTCCATGTTATTCATGTTACAGTTCATCCCAAATTGTGAATAACTATCAAGCAATGGATTCATGATCAAATTCATATCCAACTCTTGGATTATGTGAAATCCAAGTCTGTCAAGATGGTTAATATAGCCCTTCATTTTCAAAACATGAGGTGATGACACACCCTCAACCCTTTTGCAAGAATGAAGGTTATTGACAATTTCGAACCTTTCTTGCCTAGCCTATTGTTGGAACATTTCCTTCAGCGTCGTAGCCATGTCATATGATTTCATGTGTTCCATGTCCTTCGAAATTCGGGAACCATGGTTGCCAACATAACGCATGCAACATCAGTTGAGTCATTGACATGCTTAGTATGTGCATCCTTCATGGCTCTTAAAGCATTAACTGGTGGTTCCTGAGGAATAGGACCATATAGGACATACAACTTGCATTCATGCTTGAGAACCATTCTCAAGTTTCTAAACCAATCAAGAAAGTTTGTCCTAGACAACTTATCCTTCTCAAGGATGGATCGCAGTGACAAATGATTAGTGTGGTTTGAATAAAGATAATGTAAAAGTTCATTTTAGTACAAAGAAATAAACTCCCACTAAATTAACAATCTTCCTTGAAAATGCTATGTTAATTTAAGGGACAAAAATTAATGTTTCACCTAATTCCAAGATAGCTCAGGCACGACACTTCGAATTAGGTTATTTAGGTAGGTATCAATTACCAATTACATCATATGTAACTTTTAGTTATTTTATGAGATTATGCATCTTATGTCTTAGCATGTTTTATCTCATCTAGTGCCTAAAGCCCAAAACTGTTTCGATAGCCTTATCAAGTCTGACAATTTTAAATAATAGAGTCATCGTTACACAACTTGCATCACCAAAATAACATAATACACTCTGCGAAGGCAGACACATATTAACGAGATCGAAGCCTTAACAAGTGTTTGAGAATGGATGACACTTGACTTAAAATTTGGAGAAAGGATTTTTTGTTTTTTTAGTGATCATAATTAAATAAGATAAATATCATATATTACAATGCATGAATAATCACTAAAAAGTCAGGAAATCATACTAATATTGACTATTGTATGAATTTTTTGGACGCTACTGAACAGATTAACAGCTGGTCCCATTGCCGATCAATGGGCGTTGGTTCCGCTTATTTTAATTCCAAAAATATTAATTAAATTGTTTTCAATTATCTCGTGCCCACCATTAACTTAATATCTTATCATAATCCAATTAGAATTTAAGATACTCTGAGTCATTATCTAATTAGGATTTTTTTTATATCTCACCTATCTTATAGGATTTGTAATTGTAATCTGATTACAAGTCTATCTCCTATCTTGTAGAAATATACTAATGAATTACTATAATGAGATATATGATCAAAATCAATTTTGAGATATTAATCATGCATTCATCATTAGCATCATATTAAATTAATCATATTAACCTAATTACGATCTCTATCATGGAGACATACATAATTATTGAACAATATGAAATATGTGTTCATGATCATAATCATATTAACCTAAACATGAAGTCTATCATGAACATACAAAATTCACATCGTTCAATATAAAAAAATATATGTTAATCGAAATATTCTAAACATGAATACTATCATTGAATCATATAATGCGATGTATCAATATTTATGAATTAACAACATACTTTAAAACCAATTCTTGATAACAATTATAACAGAATCTATATGTATATCATATATACATTTATCAAAGAAAATGTGCAAACACTTAATAGAATTGAGCCTCTTGCTTTGATACCACTTTGTTAGGTTTTGGGGTTCATATGTAGTGAAAAATTCAAAAAAAAAATTGAAAAACCCCAACAGGATCAAAAATAAGTTCCATTAAACTAAATCTACAAAAGTAAATAATATCTTATTCCGTGATTTTCTTTTCTGATTGTTCGATTTCCAAGACGTTCAAGTGCACGTCCTCTATCATAAATCCACACATGAACGGCGAGCATAATTTGGAGTGCTAGCCCCAAGAGAGATTCAAAATGATTTTTCTTTCTCTCTAAATCCAGAGAACTCGAAAATTATAAAACAAAAATCTTATTTTGTTTTTAAGGATTCACCCTTTATTTATATGTGTAGATAAGCCTCACTTAAAATCCTATTCGTAATACAACTATTGTATTTAGGAAGTTTAAACAAATTACACATATGCCCCTATTAATAAGTTATCATATAACAAATCGTAAAAGGCTTTTATGTCATGAATCTCATCATATAAAATTCATTACTCTGGACCAATCGAAATTGTGCAAAGCTATTCTTTATGTGCGACCCAATAGGTTCATGTGACCTTTGCGATTAACCAAAAACCATTTTAGTACATAAGTCTTAAGCGGTCTCTGGCAAGGCATTATGACAACCCAAGTAGCATGAATATCAACATCGATACAACCTAATTAATAACATATATCATATCTTTTTGTCGTGCGATATCCTTTAATTAAACATAAGGCATGGAAAGTCACCCTTAATGTTCAATCGTAATAGTCTCAATCCTTAAGTAAACGGAAAAACATTCAAGTAACATTGATCATATCAATTCACATAGACTTGGCCATTATCAGTCTATCTTATGGAGGGATCCACTGATATCTCTCTCTATATGAGAATGACAAATTTTATCTTGATTACACACCTTCACATATTATTCATGGTAACCAATCACAATCATTATAATTGTCTGGTTAAATACAACATTTAATTATTTTAAATTATCATGCTCCTAATATTGAAGTCTATTGTAATCTCAAGTTGAAGGACTAAATGATATACCTATCATGAGTAACACTTATGATTTAATCTATGTGGTATTCTAATAGCTGGTCGGTCTAGTACCTTATTCCCTAACAAGTAGTCATGATTTTGATTCGTATCCATATACGCATGATCATCAGATGATCATCAATCGAGATTCACACTAGTCCTAAATCATTATAGTTCCCAGTATAACGAACGATTAGGGACATTTATGATATTTCAACAAATACCCATGGATCTTACTATAAGGTAAACATGCAATCACTTATAATTAAATAGCAAATAAAACCTCTATTTTATTAACTAAAATTATAAGATAAACAATGTTCGTAGATTGACCTAGGGCACATACCCAAACATTTAAATAGATGGTGAAAACCATTATAGCTTACTAGAACTCATGTTATGTTCATGAATGAAGGGTGTTGAATTTTGAAAACCCTATTTTAATTAAGTTGTTATTGTGTTATCAATAATAACATGGAATCTTTGAAGACTTAGAGAATGCACGTGCATTTTCGTACTTAATTGTAAATCATAACATTAGATTGATTTAGACCAGATTTGGCAAGTGCTAGTACTAAGTTTCAAAAATTAATTATTTGAATGAGTGTTGAATATTAACAAAAAATCAGGGGATTTGACTGGAATTGAGACAATATGGGATTGCTATATATTTAACACAAAGGCAAAAGAGGAAATTAAGCTTGAAATAATTGAATACTACAAACAACTGATCTAGTGATCTTTAGCATTGTTATGCAATTCAGTCAGTTAATTCAATGAGGGTTGTATAAGATAAGAAAATATAAGGATGCCATTGAGGAAAGTTGAAGTATAGATTGACTACAATGTTTGTTTGATGATACCTAAATTATAAAAGAAGTTAGAGGTTTATCATAAGACTTCTTATTTAGGTACGAATGTGTGTTGACACAATAAAGCAAAATTGTAACTTATATTTCTACATATATAGTTCGAGAATTGTGAAAAGAACTATTAGAGATTGATAATCTCAAGATTACTATTTGGTAATTGATCCAAATATGGATGGCATCACTTGTTAATAAGAGGAAAGGTTTGTTGAGAATCTTTTAATTATTCATAATGATTATTGAGAATCTTAGAAGAATCATTAAAAGATAATTTGGAGGTATAAAAACCTCGTGGATTGGTTTAAGTTTAAAATAGTGAATTCAAACTATGAAAGTTTGAAAAGTGTAACTATCGAGTGATAGAAATGGAAGGTGAGATTGATTCCTTTAATTTCCTAAATGTTAGGAATTTACTCGAAACATCACTCATTAACCTAAGTTGTGATGACAAGCTGAGCGTTGTTGATGTTGTAATTATAGGATGGATAAAGTCTATAAATTTCTTGCGGTATTGCGAGTTTAATTCTCATGGAAGAGTAACCAAGATATATTGTGTAGAAAGAGTTGTGAGTTACGGAGTACCATGATTATTATTTCGAGTAAGGAACCAAATGTTTGCTTCCCATAAGGGAAGAGATGTATAATAGTGAGAAAGACCTTTCTCAATCTTAACATAATATATCTGAAGCTAATGTTAGTTCCAGAGAATATAACTTTCGAGCTTATGACTTAGAAAATGAAAGTTCTTGGAAGAAGTAATTTGTTGTGTGACTTCTCTGGTATTGACATTGTTAAGCTATAAATGTTAAGGTGTTTTACTTAAAATTTGTATGCTTTAATTCATTGTCAATTAGTATGGGACGAAAAGTAATGATATAAGTTAATTTGAGCCTGAGTAATTTAGAACTATACATAAATGTATTAAGAGACTGTCATTATGCAATTACAACTCAAATAAATTGGAAGAATGCGTTGACAAAGCAAATGTGGTTGAGGATGCTTTGAATATGAGAAGAACAAGCATAAAGAATGTAGCTACAGCAAAGTTTCTAAGTATAGACCTCTCGAGGAAGTATCTATGATGATGATTCATGTGAATTTAGCTAACACATCATCGATTGAGAGAGCTAATCTTAGAACTACTAATCTGATCTTCTAAGCTCAAATTGATTGAAGCTGAAACGATTCAATATTGATTGGTTGTTAGAAAGCTAATCATGATTTATATAGTGAATTAGCGATTGAATAGTGTAAATCATCTTGATTAGTAGTTTATAACAATTATCTGTTACGGTCTAGAGATAGATTGTGGATTCTAGCTTAAGATTAGTTGAGGCAGGAGTTGCTACGGGTATCTCATGGATTTCTTCCAAGTAATAATAAGTTGTATCGCGAAATGAATCGTATTTATTGGTGGCCTAGGATGAAGACTAATATTGTTGAGCTTGTAAATAGATATGAGACATGTCAACAAGTTAAAGATTAACATAGGAAACCTGAAGGTTTTTGCATTCTCTACCAATTCTTGAGTGGAAATGTGAACATATATCTATGGATTTTATTTTTGGTCTACCTCTGATTAATCGTAAGAACGATGCTATATGGATTGTAGTTAAAAAGTTGAAGAAGACTGCACAGATTCTTGCCAATTTCCATACAAGATCCTCTTGATCGATTATGTGAGGCGTACGTACGTGAGGTGTTGAGATTTCATGGAGTTTCAGTGTCAATTACTTCGGTTAGAGATTCGAGATTCATGTCTAGACTGTGGAACGAATTGTAGAGATAGTTGGAAACTGTTCTTAACCTTAATAGGTATACCATCCACAGATTGATGAGTAGCTTAGGCGATTGATTTAGGTATATACTTCAAGCTCGTGTCTTAAAGTTTGGTGGTAACGGGAAGAAACACATTTCTCTATGAGAGTTGAATTAGAACTACACATGGAGAATTTAGCATACTTATCAACGTTTGACTACAGCACAACAATACAAGAGATAAACCAATAAACATCATAGGTTGTTGGAGTTTTTAAATGACTATCTTGTTCTATTGAAAGTCTCACCTATGAAAGGATTGCATAGGTTTGGATTCTGAAGTAAGCTACCTCCAAAGTACATTAGGTCATTCAGAATGCAAGAAAAACTTGTTCCTGTTGCTCATAAGTTAGAGTTGCCTTCTCAATTATCTAGAGTTCATAATGTCTTCCACGTATCTAAGCTTTGCAAAATGAAGACTCAATTCACTCCAAAGATTGATTGGAATGAATTTGATTTCTCGGAACACTTATTTTACAATGATCAGTCCATTATGATACTTAATCATAAAATTCAAAGGCCGAAAACCAAAGAGATTACTTGGTTAAAGTGAAATGACAATTTCATGGTGATGAGGAACTAACTGGAAATAGGAATCCTATATAAATGAGGAGTTTCCATTTCTCTTCGAAACTCTAGGTAATTTTATATTTACTTTAGTTTTAAGGATGAAATTGCTTTAAATTGGGAGAGGCTTTGTAACAACTGTTAGCTTAAGCTAGTGATTAGTATTAATCTAAATCCTAATTTATATGAGTTAGGCTTGTTGTTAAGTTTGGCGTACCTTGATTAGCATGTGCATGTGTTTGCGTGATGGTTTTTGTTTGTTTGGAATGCTTATTAAATTTTATGTGTTGTAGTATAAAAGGAAATTTACATGCAAGCCTATAAACGAAAAATAAGTAATTAAACAATAAATAGTCGGTACACCAAGTGCGATGAGGGGGTCATGAAATGGATAATTTGATCAGCGTCAAGATGAGCACAAGTGTTAATAGCGTCAAAATAAGTGTCACTTTATGGAGTTTCATTTTAAATCATTAATCACTTGATCAGCCTCAAGGAAACGCAATGCGTATCTCGAGAAAAATCTATATATATCCAAAATTATCATTCTTATCCTCATTATTTCATTTCGATCTTTTGAGTGAAATTGAGAGAAAGCAACTTGAAGGTTTGAGAGATTGAGGAATGGATCGGGAGTGAAATCAATGTGGGTTGAGGAGTTTAATTAATGGTGGATTAGAGATCATCACTATAGGTGAGTTAGGTTTTCGAGTCTCAAGTTGAATTTACAATTAGATGATGATTTCTCTGCTAATTGTTGTTAGGTATGATTGGAATGAGTTTTTGCCTAACTAGAGGTCCTCCTAGATGATTTGGGAAAGTGGTTGTGGCTATCGTGATGATTTGGTAAAGGGAAAGTGGTTATTGTCATGTTCACTATCGAGGTAGTGTAGGGTGGAGTGTGCTCCATAAGGTAGAGGAACGTGCTCCTTTCATCATGCGCGATGAAACCAGTTAATGGAGCACGCCCCACCCAGTTGGGAATCGCGCTTCCACCCCTGAAAATAACAATTGTTTTATGTTTCTCTAAGAAATTCCAATGGTCTTATGGACTAACTTAAGGGTTCTAAATATAGTGTGTTAAAACTATATTAATCACAAATGGTCAGTGATAGGTGTTGGGTCCCCGGGAAAGCTTGAGTGCCCGAAAAGTTGGGGAATTTAGTGTTAGGGCATATGCCCTATGTCGATCAACAAACATTGTTTATCTTATAATTTTAGTTAATAAAATAGAGGTTTTACTTTTAGTTTTATTATAAGTGATTGCATGTTTACCTTATAGTAAGATCCATGAATATTTGTTGAAATATCATAAATATCCCTAGTCGGTCATTATACTGGGAACTATAATGAATTAAGACAAGTGTGAACCTTGATTGATGGTCATGTGATGATCATGCATATAGGGACATGAATCAAGATCATGAGTACCAATTAGGGAATAAAATATTGGACCGACCTACTATGAGAACACCACATGGATTAAGTGATAGGTGTTACTCATGATAGGTATATCATTTATTCATTCGCTCGAGATTACCACAGACTTCAATATTAGGAGCATGATAATTTGACACAATCAAATGTTGTCTTTAATCGGACAATTATAAAGATTATGATTAGTTACCATGTGAAAAATATGTAAAGGTGTGTAATCAAGATAGAGTTTTTCACTCTCGTATGGAGAGAGATATTAGTGGATCCCTCGATAAGATAGACCGATAATGGCAAGTCCATGTGAATTGATATGATCAATGTCACTTGAATTTTTTTCATACCTAAAGATCGAGACTAGTACGATTGAATAATAAGGGTGACTTTCCATGCCTTATGTTTAATCAAAAGATATCGCACGACAAAAGGATATGTTATACGTTATTAATTAGGTTGTATTGATGTTTATATTCATGCTACTTGGGTAGTCATAATGTCTTTCTAGAGGGCGCTTATGACTTATGTACCAAAATGATTTTTGGTTCACTAACGTCGCATGAACCTATTAGGTCATACACAAAGAATGGCTTTGCACAATCTTAATTGGTCCAGAGTAAAGAATTTTATATGATAAAATTCATGAAATAAAAGCCCTTATGAATTGTTTTATGATAACTTATTAATAGGGTCGTATATGTAATTTGCTTAAACTACCTAAATACAATAGTTGTATTACAAATAGGATTTTATGTGAGGGATTATCCACACATAAATAAAGGGTGGAACCCTAAAGAAATGAGATTTTTGTTTTACAATTTTTAAGTTCTCTAGATTTAGGGAGACAAAGAAAAATAATTTTCAATTTGTCTTAGGGCTAGCACTCCAAATTGTGGTCACCATTCGTGTGTAGATTTTTGATAGAGGATGCCACTTGAACATCTTGAAAATTGAACAATCAAAAAGGAAATCACGAAATAAGGTATGATTTACTTTCGTAGATTTATTTTAATTGAATTTATTTTCAATCTTGTTGGGGTTTTTCAAAATTTGTTTTTGAGTTTTTCGCTACGTAAGAACCCAAAAACCCAACAGTGGTATCATAGCATTAGGCTCGATTCTATTAAACGTTTGCATGTTTTCAATTATGTATATATGATATATGTGTGAAAACAAAATCTTGATTAATGTATATATGATATACATATAGATTCTATGATAATTGTTATCAAGAATTGGTTTTAAAGCATGTTGTTAATTCATGTATATTGATACATCGCATGATATGATTAACTGATAGTATTCATATTTATAATATTTCGATTAACATATATATCTTATATTGAATAATGTGAATTTTGTATGTTCATAGTAGACTTCACGTTTAGGTTAATATGATTCTGATCTTGAAAACATATTTTATTTTGTTTAATAATTATGTATGTCTCCATGTTAGAGATCATGATTAGGTTAATATGATTAATTCAATATGATTCTGATGTTGAATGCATGATTAATATCTCGAAATTAATTTTGATCATATATCTCATTGTTGTAACCCTTTAGTATATTCCTACAAGATAGGAGATAGACTTGTAATTGGATTAGAATTCTAAATCCTACAAGATAGGTGAGAGATAAAATAAATTCTAATTGGATAAGGATTCAGAGTATCTTAAATTCTAGTCGGAATAGGATAAGATATTAAGTTAATGGTGGGCCCGAGATAATTAAAAATGTTTTAATCAATATTTTTCCACCGCCATTGACCAGCTATTCGGGGGGCCAGATTAAGCTGTTCAGTAGCGTCCAAAATTCGTTTGATAGTCAATATTATATTTGTATGATTTCCTAACTTTTTAGTGATTATTCATGCATTGTAATATATGACATTCATCTTATTTAATTATGATCACTAAAACAAACAAAAAACTCTCTTTCAAAATTTAAGTCAAAGTGTCATCCATTCTCAAACACTTGTCAAGGATTCGATCACATCAATATGGGTCTGCCTCCGTAGAGTGTATTGTGTTATCTTGGTGAGGGAAGTTGACTAACTATTACTTTATTGTTTGAAATGGTAAGAATTGATAAAGCTGTCAAAACAGTTTTGGGCTTTGGGCTGTAGATGAGATAAAACATGTTAAGACATAAGATGTCATAATATTATAAAATAACTAAAATTTACATATGATGTAATTGGTAATTGGTACCTACATAAATAACCTAATTCGAAGTGTCATGCCTTAGTTGTCTTGAAATTAGGTGAAACATGGATTTTAGTCCCTTAAATCAACAAAGCATTTTTAAGGAGGGTTGTTAATTTAGTGGGAGTTTATTCCTCTATACTAAAATGAACATTTGCATAATCTTTGTTGTAGATCTATGGCCTCTTCAAATCACACTAATCCCTTATCACTGCGATCCATCCTTGAGAAGGATAAGTTATCTAGGAAAAACTTTCTTGATGGGTTCGAAACTTGAGAATTGTTATTAAGCATGAACACAAGTTGTATGTCCCGGATGATCCTATTCTGAGGAACCACCAACCAATGCTTTAAGTGTCGTGAAGGATGCACATACTAAGCATGTTAACAACTTAACTGATGTTGCATGCATTATGTTGGCAACTATGGTTCTTGAACTTCAGAAGGGCATGGAGCACACTGAAGCTTACGACATAGCTACTACACTAAAGGAAATGTTCCAATAGCGAGGCTAGGCAAAAAATGTTTGAGACAGTCAAGAAACTTCATTCTTGCAAAATGGTTGAGGGTGCGTCAGTTAGTCCTCGTGTTGAGAAAATGAAGGGCTATATTGACCATTTTGTGGAGACTTAGATTTCCAATAAGCCAAGAGTTGGCTATGGATTAGATCCTAAATTCATTGCCTGATAGTTATTCACATTTTGTGATGAGCTATAACATGAATAACATGGAGAAGTATATCTCATAGTTGCATTTGATGTTTAAAAGCTATAGAGCATAATGTCAAGAAACCCATTGCTAGTGTGTTGATGGTTCGAAAGGAAAGGCTTTGAAGAAAAAAGGCAAAGGTAAGGGTAAAGTTACCAAGACTATTGTATTTGTCACTAAGCCCATGAAACAAGTCAAGCCCCATGATACTTCTACTTCACAGTCCCGAAGGAAAAGGAAAAAGAAGGAAATAGTCATTTCGCCATGCACCCGGACATTGGTTTAGAAATTGTAAGCTTTATATTGAAGATCTAAAGAAAAAAAAAGTAGTGCGACTATTGCTTCAGGTATTTATGTTATTGAAGTTAACTTGTCTACTAGTGATTCCTGGGTATTGGATGTCTCACTAAAAGTAGAAAGCTAAAGAAATGATAAGTCATCCTACGAGTTGGAAATAGAGCAAAGGTTGTTGCGTTGGCTATAGGATGCTATGGGTTAATTTTACCTAGTGGACTTATTTTAGTTTTAAATAATTGTTATTAAGTCCCTACCTAGATGAAAAACATCATTTCAGTTTCATGTTTGGATTTGGATGGTTTTAATTTCATTATTGCGAATAATAAATGCTCCATTTCTTGTAAAAACCATTTTCTATGTGAATGCTTATTTGTGTGATGGTCTTTAGATTCTAAACAAGAAAAGATCCACAGATACTCCCATTCTTAACGTAAATACAAAGAGATTTAAGTCAAATGATTTGAGTCAAACCTACCTTTGGCATTGTCGTCTTGGCCACATTAATAAGAAAAGCATTTTAAACTCTATAAAGATGGACTTTTAAATTTGTTTCTAAACATGTGTATCTTGTTTACTAGGCAAGATGACAAAGAATCCATTTACTAGACACAGTGAAAGGGCAAGTGATTTATTGGGTCTAATACATACTGATGTATGCGGTCCCATAAACACAATGGCTAGAGGTGGTTATCAGTACTTCATTACATTCACTAATGACTTCGGTAGATATGGTTACGTGTATCTCATGAAACATAAAGGTGAATCTTTCGAGATGTTACAAACATTTTAGAACGAAGTGTAAGATTAACTTTGTAAAACTAATAAAGTATTTCGATTAGATCAAGGTGGTGAATATTTGAGCCAAGAATTTGATTATCATCTTAGAAACTGTGGGATTGTCTCACAGTTAAGTCCCCCAACAACTCCATAATGGAGTGGTGTTTCTGAGAGGAGAAATCAGACTTTATTGGATATGGCTCGATATATAACAAGTCATGTAGATTTTCCTATTTCCTTTTGGGGTTATGCCTTAGAAACTATTATGTTTACACTAAATCATGTTCCTTCTAAAGCGGTTGATAAAATACCATATGAGATGTGGTTTGGGAAAAGACTAAGTTTGTATTTCCTTAAGATTTGGGGCTATGAGGTTTTCGTACGACGATAAATCTCGAAAAAACTATCAGCTAGATCTACCAAGTGAGTATTCGTTGGTTATCCTAAAGAAACTAGAGTATATTACTTTTATAATCTTGCTGAGAACAAAATGTTTGTTGCTTATAATGGTGTCTTTATGGAAAAAAAAAGTTTATTTCGAAAGACGATAATGAGAATAAAATAAGTCTTAAAGAAATTCAAGAACCACAAATAAACACTCAACCACCAATGGGATATCAACTAAGTTTTGAACTAATTGATCCTTCACATGTATCACAAGGCCCTCGTAGGTCTGATAGGGTTAAACATCAGCCTGAGAGATTTGGATTTCTTATTACTGATAGTAGTGAGGTGTTGTGTATGGATCAAAATGAACCTACTACTTATCAGGAGGCTATTTCTAGCCCTGAGGCAGATAAATGGCTTAGTGCCATGAATTCTGATATGCAATCCATATATGATAACCAAGTTTGGAACCTGGTTAATTTACCTGAAGGTGGTAAGACCATTGGATGTAAATGGGTTTTTAAGAAGAAATGTGACATGGATGGTATTGTGCATACTTATAAGGCATGGCTAGTAGCTAAAGGTTTCACATAGACTTAAGGTATTGATTATGATGAAACTTTTTCTCCTGTATCCATGCTTAAATCCATTAGAATTCTAATTGTCGTAACCGCATATTATGACTATAAGATATGGCAAATGGATGTCACAACAGCTGTTCTAAATGGAAAGTTACTTAAGGATGTTTATATGATACAACTTGAAGGTTTTGTTCATCCTGAGACTTCTAGGAAGGTGTGCAAACTTCACAAATCTATTTATAGATTAAAGCAAGCTTCTTGAAGATGGAATCTTCATTTTGATGAAGCAATTAAGGAATTTGGTTTTATTAAAAACGAAGATGAGCCTTGTATATACAAGAAGGTCAGTGGGATCATGGTTATTTTCCTGGTGTTGTATGTTAATGATATATTACTCATTGGAAATGACATCCCAACCTTGCAGAGTGTCAAGTATTGGTTAGGGAAATGTTTCTCAATAAAGGACTTAGGAGATGCAACCTACATCCTTGGGATTAAGATCTATAGGGATAGATATAAAAGGCTGATTGGTCTAAGTCAAAGTGCTTATATTGATAAGGTACTTAATAGGTTCAATATACAATACTCTAAAAGAGGGTCATTGCCAATGTCGCATGGTATAAATCTTAGCAATACTCAATTTCTGAAGACTAATGATGAGCGATAGCGCATGAATATGATTCCATATACATCAGCTATTGGATCTATCGTGTATGTCATGTTATGCACTCGACCTGATGTATCATATGCTTTGAACGCAACAAGCAGATATCAGTCTAATCCCAGTGAGAGTCATTGGATAGCAGTAAAGAACATTTTTAAGTACTTGAGAAGGACTAAAAAGAGTTCTTAGTCTATGGAAGTTTGGAAGATAAGCTTGTTGTAAGTGGTTACACAGATGTAAGTTTTCAAACTGATATAAACGAATTTAGATCGTAGTCTGCATATGTGTTTACTTTGAGTGGAGGTAAAGTGAGTGAAAAAGTTCGAAGCATGAAATTGTTGCGAATTCTACAACAAAAGCTGAATATATTGCAACGTCCGATGCAGCTAAGGATGCGGTATGGATCAAAAAGTTAATCTCAGAACTTGTTGTAGTTCTGAGTATACCTAACCTCATTTGCTTGTATTGTGACAATAACGGGGCGATAGCACAGATCAAGGAACCAAGATCACACCACCGATCCAAACATATACTTAGATGTTTTCATCTTATTCGAGAAATCATTGAGAAGGGAGACGTGAAGATTTGTAGAGTTCCTACAGAAGACAATGTTGCAGATCCTTTGACGAAGGTTTTTCCTCAAGCGAAACATGATGGTCATGGTAGGTCATTAGGTATTAAGAATGATTGGCCCTAGTGCAAGTGGGAGATGTTAGGGCATGTGCCACAGGTCAATCTACAAATATTATTTATCTTATAATTTTAGTTAATAAAATAGAGGTTTTATTTGTTGTTTTATTATAAGTGATTTCATGTTTACCTTATAGTAAGATCCAAGGGTATTTGTTAAAATATCTTAAATATCCCTGGTCGGTCGTTATACTGGAAACTATAATGAATTAAGACTAGTATGAATCTTGATTGATGGTCATGTGATGATTATGCGTATAGGGATACTAATCAAGATCATGAGTACTTATTAGGGAATAAGATATTGGACTAACCCGCTATGAGAACACCACATAGATTAAGTCATAGGTGTTACTCATGATAGGTATATCATTCAGTCCTTCGACTCGAGATTGCCATAGTATTAAGAGCATGATAATTTGACACAATCAAATGTTGTCTTTAACTGGACAATTATAAAGATTATGATTGGTTACCTTGTGAATAATACGTGAAGGTGTGTAATCAAAAGATATCGCACGACAAAATGATATGATATATGTTATTAATTAGGTTGTATCGATGTTGATATTCATACTACTTGGGTAGTCATAGTATCTTGCTAGAGACCGCTTATGACTTGTGTACCAAAAAGTTTTTGGTTCACCGCCAACATCGCATGAACCTATTGGGTCTCATACAAAGAATGGTTTTTCACAATTTTAATTGGTCCAGAGTAATGAATTGTATATGATAAAATTCATGACATAAAAGCCCTTGCGATTTGTTATATGATAACATATCAGTAGGAGCGTATGTGTAATTTGCTTAAACTGCCTAAATACAATAGTTGTATTATGAATAGAGTTTTAAGTGGGGACTTATCTACATATATAAATAAAGGGTGGAACCCTAAAAATGAAATAAGATTTTCGTTTTACAATTTTTGAGTTCTCTGGATTTAGGAAGAGAAAGAAAAATTGTTTTCGATCTCTTAGGGGTAGCAGTCCAAATTGTGATCATTTGTGTGTGGATATCGATAGAGGATGCGCACTTAAACGTCTTAAAAATTGAACAATCAAAAAGGAAATCACAAAATATGGTATGATTTACTTTCGTAGATTTAGTTTAATGGAATTTATTTTCAATCTGTTGGGGTTTTTCAATTTTTCCTTTATTTTTCACTATGTAGGAACCCCAAAAAACCAACATTTAGAATGAAAATTAGACCGAGGTAAGTACGGATTCGCTTATTTATCAATATCGCCCAGCTATCTTAGTATATGCAATTCATGTTGTTTATGGATTGAAATTTGGGACTATGTACATTGTGATGGTTTTAATAAACATAAAACGGTGTTTAATGTGATTCACAAAAGTAATTCCTGGTTTTTAGAACAGGTTTATAGTAGATAGGTTACCTTCCTGGCCTACATATAACTCCTACTCAATTCGATAGGTTACGTGAATTACATACTCACTAGAAGGTTTGAAATAGAACCATTGGGTATTAATGGATTGGCTCGACAGTACATCGGCCAATGTGTTGGTCTAACAATTGCATTAACGATGTCGGTGGGTAATCGACCCTAGTTTTATGAATTAAATGGGAATCACAGTGTAATAGTCATTGATAGTTTGATTTGCATCTATTATATATTGAGTTATATGCTTTCCATATTCATGTTAGTTAACATTGGTGCATATTGTTATTGCATGATGTCTTGATTATTACATGGAATGTTAATGGCTATGTGAATCCCTACTCACTCAGCAAGTTGGACCGCTTACCCCAATTAATATTTCGGGAACACCGATGAGTGCTACAACTACGGGATAGAGAAGATTTAGGAGTCTTGATCTTCTTTTCGATGTAATGACTTTCCTATTGACTTATATATTTGTATTGAATTATAGTTTTGTAATATCACAATGGATTTGAGGTTTTGTATAATAGAGGTTTATTTCGATTTGACTTAAAATTGTATATCGTATTTAATTATCGAAAAAAAAAATCTTGCGTTCAATATTTGTTTTACATCGATATTCGATATACGGTAGTGTTTATCAAGTGTAAGAGGAGAGGCTATCGACTCTAGTTAAGTCTAACGGGATTAACGGAGCTTAAATAGGGTTTGAAATTTGGATATTGCCTAATTGAGTTAGGGGATGCTATAAATACTATTATTTTCTAGGGTGGGAGCGCACTCCAACACTAAGGGCGTATTCCATCAACTAGGTTCATCCCAATTGATGAAGGGAGTGCGCTCCTCCACTAGGTGGAACGCGCTCCACCCCTGTACTATTTCGATAGTAAACAAGGCAACATCCACTTTTCCATCCACAAATCCATGCAACAAAAGCAAACACCCCCAAAATTCATCGGGGATGATCTCTAAAGAGGTAAGAAACAATTTCCAATCATCAAACAACACAATTCATGGAGATATTATCACCTACTATCAATTGAATTTCGAAACATAAAAACTTAACTTACCAAAGTGATAATCTCTGGATTTCTAATTGCTTAAGCTCCTCGATTCACATCAAATCAACTCCTCAAGTGATCTCATAAGATTAGAATCAAAACCCTCAACTTTTTTTCTCTCACTCAATGAATTATGGAGATAGTATGAATGGTTTTAGTTTAAATATATGGATTTTCTCGATATATGCATTATGTTATCTCGAGACTGATGAAATGATTGATGTGCTAATATGACACTCTTTAAGGTGACACACATATTGACACCATCAACACTCCCGCTCATCTGGAGATGCTCCAATGATCCATATAATTCAAACTAATCTAATAATTTCAAATATATATTTATATATCAAATTTATATAAATATACATATATTTCGCGTATTTTCTTGCAAATAAATTCACCGAGACATACCTATAAGTATTCTCGGGATTGCATATTCATTCCACAACCCCTCGTCGCACTTGGTGTACCGACTATTTATTGTATATTTATTTCTTTTCGTCTATAGACTTGTATATAAATCCGCTATTATACTATAACCTATAAAAGTCATAACCATACCAAACCAACACAAACCATCATGCAAACACACACACAAGCTAATTGAGGTACGTCGGACTTAACACGAGCCTAACTCGGGTTAATTAAGATTTAGACTAACACTAATCACCACTTAAAATAACAGATCATTACAATCTCCATAATTTAAAGCAATTTCATCCTCGAAATTAAAGTAATTGTAAAACTACCCGTAGTTTTAAAGAGTAATGGAAACCGCTCCTTCATATAGGATTCGTGCTCCCAGGTTAGTTCCCATCTCCCTGAAATTGCCATTTCACCTTAACCAAATGAGTTTTTTGGTTCTCACCTCGAATCTTATGATCAAGTATCGAATCGATTGCTCATCGTAAGATAACTCTTCCGAGAAGAATCAAATTCATTACAATCAATCTTTGGAGTGAACTAAGTCACCGTTCTACGAAGCATAGACACATAAAAGGAATTATGAACTTCGGCTAATTGAGGAGGTAACGCTAACCTATAAGCAACAGGACCAATCATTTCATACACTTAGAACGGTCCAATGTACCTTGGAACTAGCTTACATCACAACCCAGATCTATACAATCCCTTCATATGTGAGACTTTCAACATGAAAAAATCATCCATTGAAAACTCCAAAAACCTATGATATTTATTAGCTTATCTCTTCTGTTTTAGTTGTTATGTAGTCAAATGTCACTTGGCGAATCTATTAAATTCTCTCTATATAGTCCTGAATGAACTCTAGCCCTAACAAAAATGTATCAAAAACTCATGTCCAACATGTAGGTGAACAACAAGGCTAACCATACAGAGCTTCAAAAGGAGCCATATTAATGCTAGCCTAAGAACTATTATTATAAGAGAACTCGCGCACAGGAATGCATTTCTCCCAGTTACCACAAAACTCTAAGACACAAGCTTGAAGCGTATCCTTTAGCACCAATATCAACCACTCAGTCTGTCCATCGATCCCGAGGATGGTATGTCGTACTGAGGTTAAGAACAGTTCCCAACTGTCACCGCAATTCATTCCACAAGCCTAGACATGAATCTTGGATCTCTATCCGAAGTAATCGACACTAGAACTCTGTAAAATCTCAAACACCTTACGTATGTACACTTCACATAGTCGGTCAAGAGGATCTCGCATGGAAACTAATAAGAAATGCTCGAATTCGTGTCACCTATCACCTATAACCTATACCACATTGTGCTTACACCGACTCAAAGGTAGACCAAAAACAAAATCCATCAATATATGTTCCCATTTTCACTTAGGAATAGGCGGTGAATGTAATAACCCTCCAGGTTTTCTATGATCGGCCTTAACTTGCGACATATCTCACATCTCTTCACGAACTTAGAAATATCGGTCTTCATCCCAGGCCACCAATAAACACGCCTTATATCGTAATACATCTTAGTGTTACCTGGATGAATAGAGTAAAGAGATCTATGAGCTTCCCGTAGCAATTCGTGCTTCAACTGATCTTGAACTAGAATCCACAGTTTATCCCCGAATCGTAATGCACCATCATCGGAAATGGACAAATCGGGATGATCTATACTAGTGCTAACCTATAATGCACTATATAATCTGATCAGCTTTTTGATAGTAGCCATGTTCTCTATACATGTGCCAGTTGGACTATCATTAATCGCCATCACCGATGCTTCCTTAAGAAGTCTAAACCGAAAAGCTCGCAATAGCTACTTTCTCTCTACATGTTCTTCTCCTACTCAAGGCATCAACAACTACATTTTCTTTGCCTAGATGGTATTCCAAAATGAAAGCATAATCCTTAAGGAGCTCAAGCCATCTCCTGCCTCATATTCACACAGACACGAGTAAACAAGTATTTCGAGACTCTTATGCTCGAAAATACTATAAACTTCTCACTTTACAAGTAGTGCCTCTAAAACTTTAAAGCAAAAACAATTGCAGCTAGCTCAAGATCATGAACTAGATAATTTCTTTCATGAACCTTGAGCCGCCTTGAAGCATAAGGTACAACAATGCCTTCTTGTATCCACACATAGCCTAAGCTTTGAATGAGAAGCTTACGTATAAATCACTAGCTACTTCCCCGATTTAGGTAATGTAAGAACATGTGTCGTAGTCAAACTATTCTTCAAATCTTGGAAGCTAGCTTTGCACTCATCGGACCAAAAAATCAATGAATTTTTGTGTTAATCGAGTCATTGGCGAGTAATACGAGAGAACAACAAGCCATCGGTAATAACCCACTAACCCCAAAAACTTTGAACCTCGACACTATGGTAAGAGTAGGCCAATCTTTAATTGCCTCAACCTTTACTGGATTAACAGATATACCCTCGGCATTAACCACATGTCCAAAAAAGTTGACCTCTGAATACCAGAATTCGCACTCATGAAACTTGGTATACAACCGATTATCCTTTAGATTTTGCAATGTAACTCTGAGGTAATGCAAATGCTTTTCCTCAGTCTTAAAATATATCAAAATATCATCAATAAACACAATGATAAACTGGTCAAGATAAGTTTTAAAACCCTATGCATCAAGTCCATGAAATAGTAGGACCATTAGTGAGCCCAAACGACATTATTGTAAACTTGAAATGCCCATAACAAGTACTAAAAGTCTTCTTGAAGATATCCTCATCCCCGATCCTAGGTTGATGATAACCACACCTCAAATTAAACTTTAAAAAATGTCTTGTACCCTTCAACTGATCAAACAAATCATCGATCTTGGGTAATGGATATTTGTTCGTAATAGTCTCCCAATTAAGCTGTCTATAATCAATGCACATGCATAGGGTTCTGTCATTTTTTTCATAAAAAGAACTGGTGCTCCCTATGGTAATATACTAGGATAGATAAACCCATTCTATAGAATCTCCTCAAGCTTAGTCTACAACTCACGTTATTCCTTCGATGTCATATGGTACAGAGGAATAGATATAGGTTTGGTGCCTAGAATAAGATCAATGATAAAATCATTGACACATGGCAAAGGAAGTTCAGCAAGTCGATGGAAAGACTTTCAAAAATTTATGAACCACGGGTCTCTCACAAACTTTAAGTTCCTTACCAGGCTCTCTAAATGTGACAACTCTCGCCATAACTTATAAATCTCGAGGAGTAGCTTTCTTTCCATGAGTTGCAAGTTGTGAAGGACTATAGCCTTTATAGATTATAATTTCGTAAAGGTTAGGGATCGAAGATTACCCTCTTATGGAAGTAGTCAATACCGACATGTTATGCTGACAACTAATCAGTCCCTAGTAGTGCATCGTACTCTAGGAACTCTATCACCCTCAGATTAATTGAAATTCATTATCCCCAATTTTGATTACACATCTCTCGAAGATCGGGTTATGATAAACCTTCTTACTCGTTGTCGTGCTCAAAATCAACAATGTACTGGCTTTAAGAGGTTTCAATTTCAATTCAACAACGATTACACCTGCGATAAAGGAAACTATAGAACCAGCATCAATCAAAACATGCATATCTCGACCAAAAATGTTTAATATAACTTCCACAAGCCTCTTGTGAGCCTATGCATAAGTCTATCCTCGTGATAGCGATGTTGTACTGTCTACCGATGTAGCCGGTGGCATAGAACACTCTTTTTAATGTGCCCCATCCGCCCACATCGATAGCTTGTTGTGGAAACTCTCTATGGAAAATGACTGGTCTGCGTAACTTGCCTTGATCCACTTAGTTTTTATGATGATTGTGCTATGCTCTTACCCTTACCTCCAAACCGAGGTGGTGGCTAAGGTGGTGGCAAAGGAGGTTTGGCTACTAAAGAATGAGAAACTGGTACAATCAGTGCACTAACAAAAGTCGTCTCGTAGATCCTGATTTTGTAGTTACTCTAACTACACTCCTCTACCTTTTTTGGCCTAAAAGAAGCAAATTCCTGGATTATCGACTTCAGAAAGCTGTAGTGTTGGTAGTGGTGTAAGTGTTGTTCCAGAAGGTCTGGCTAAAATTGTTACTTCCACCTCTATTGCACTCTCGAATATAAAAGCATACCTGGTGCGAGGATGAAAAGAAACCATAACTCTGATATCATAATTCAGCCCACTAAGAAACAAATCAGTTTTGTTATCTTTCAGCTCTACCATCTCATGAGCGAATTCACTCAACTCGGTAAAACTCATTTCATACTCCCATACATATATAGCTCCCTGTTTTAGCTGAATAAACTTAGTCTTCTTCATGTTCCTGATTGCTTTTCGGAAGTATTATCTGTAGAATACGGTCTTAAACTATGGCCAAGTAGTGATCGTCTTCTCCTTTCTGGAGTGAATCTCGATACTTCCTAGAAGAATCAATTAACAATAATATGACCAGTTTAATCTTAAAATGGCCCTCAACATCTACAGCAACGAATTCTTACTCCATCTCCAATACCCAGGTCTTAGCTACCCCTTCCTCAATTGTGTCGTCGAATCTTATAATATCATATTTCATGAATTTGTTATGGGTTCTAAGAAATGCACCCTTCTCAGAATCCACAGCACCCTAGCAGCTCTCTCTAGCTTTGAATATGTGGTAATAGTGGTTGAGCTAGAGTCGCAACTCTCTTAGCTCCTCTTTCAGCTCTGCTAACCTTTGAGACAAGTCGCAGTTGTGCCTCATGTCCTTGTCTTGGTGGTTTTATCTGTGCTATTAGCATAGCCATAAGTTTTGCTCGAGACTCCATTAGTTCCCTCATTTGCTACCCAATTCTAAATTTCTATTGATCATCTATTTCCCTGTTACCCGAGTTTTAGGACTCTATGAACCCTCTCCTTGATCCGCCATTAGATTCTAAAGTCGAAGGAGATACAAGATCATTAAGTAACATTCAAAAAGAACATGGAAATCATATCCATTCAATAAATAATAATAAATGTAATGAATAACATATAATAATGTTTTCATTTTCATTTTCCCCCCAAAATTTGATGAAAATCATTTATCATACCCTAAGCTTATTCATAACTTGAGACAACTCTTAAAGTCAATAAACTTGGGTTTTCAGTACAAAGGAATATTTTATCACTTTGAAAACAATTCGAAAGTGAAAACAAAGTCGAGCCTTATTCATGATACCAAATTGTATCAAAGTAACCATTTATATTCAAAAGTAATAAACCTTATGCTTTAAAGTAGGCTCTGATACCAAGCTGTAGCAGAGTTATCAAATGTAACGAGCCATTAAACATAGGCTCTTATACAAATTTGTAGCGTCCCCTATCCCAATTAGGCCGATACTTGGCCTAAATCCCTAATTAAGCCCAATAACCTAGCCAAACTTATCTAGAGCCAAAGCAACCACTCCATCAATACTCGATAAATTCAATTTGTATATTGGTATCAAATAAATAATTCAAAATATACGAGGAAAAATTAAAACTTTTTTGATAATTAATAATATACGAAATATAGAGTTTACCAAAACTCAAAACCTCGTATATCAAATAGTGTATATATAAACAAGAAGGTTCATTACATCATAGAAAAGATTATAAAACTCCTAAATCTTCTCCTTCCCCTTCGCTAAAGTGCAAGGTTGCGAACCTGAAATATTAAATTTGAAGTGAGGGTTCACAAAGCCAACAACATTCCATATAATAATCAAGAACATTGTGTAATAACAATATGTACCAATGTTTACTAATAAGAATATGGAAAGCATATAATTCAATAAATAACGGATGAAAATCAACTATCAATGACTATTACAATATGATTCACATTTTATTTATAAAACTAGGGTCAATTACCAACTAACTCCATTAATATGATTGCTAGAAAAACACATTGGATGATGTGTTGTCTAGTAAATCCATTAATGCCCAATGGTTTTATCCAAAACCCTCTAGTGAATATGTAACCCACGCAATCTATCAAAATGAGTGGGAGTCATGTATAGACCGAAAGATGATCCCCGCATCCTATACAACTTGGTCTCAGTTCCAGGAGTTACTCTTGTGGATCACATTAGATATTGTTTTTCATTTAATTAAAAAACATAACAATGTATATAGTCCCCCATTTCAGTCCATAAAATACATGAACTATATATACTAAGATAGTCGGGTAACATTAATAAATAAGTGAATCCGTACTTACCTTAGCTTACATTTCCATTCCAAATTCTCTAACTTTTTAGGTCACTCGCTTTCTCGGGGATCCAACACCTATCAAAAATTATTTGTGATCAATATAGGTGTAGCATCCCCAACCCAATTGGGCGATACATGACCTAAAACCCTAATTAAACCCCATTAACCCGCTAGACTTAACTAAAGCAGCAGCCTCTCTCGTATTACACCCGATAAACACCACTTGTATATCGAATATAGATATAAAACAAATAATAAATGTAGTGAAAATTTAAAACTTTTACGATAATTAAAATAAAATATACAAGTACCAAATCAAATCAAAATAAACCTCGGTTATATAAATCCCCCATCCCTTATGATATTACAAAATTGTAATTCAATACAAATATATACGACAAGGGAAAACTCATTACATTGAAGAGTAGATCAAGACTCTCATATCTTCTCTATCTCGTAGTCGTAGCGCTCGTCGATTTTTCCTAAAAAGTTAATAGGGGTGAGCGCTCCAACTTGCTCAGTAAGTAAGGATTCACATAGCCATCAACATTTCATATAATAATCAAGAGCATTATGCAATAACAATATGCAACAATGTTAACTTACAAGAATATGGAAAGCATATAATTCAACACATAACAGATGCAAAGGAAACCGTTAATGACAATTACACTATGATCCCCATTTTATTAATAAAACTGAGGTCGATTAACTACCGACGCCATTAATGCGATTGTTAGACCAATACACTGGCCAATGTGTTGTCTAGCCAATTCATTAATGCACAATGGTTCTATCTGAAACCCTCCAATGAATATGTAACCCACGCAACCTATCGAATTGAGCGGGAGTTATATATAGTCCAGGAAATCAGCCTCGCGCCATATAAACCTATTCTCAAAACTGAGAGTAACTCTCGTGGATTACATCAAACACTACTTTTCCATTTATTGAAAACATCACAATGTACATAGTCCCTCCATTCAGCCCATAAACTACATATACTAAAATAGTCAGCAACATTGATAAATAAGTGAATTCATACTTACCTCAAGTTAAGTCTCTCAGTTACCAAATTCTTTAACTTTTCGATTATCTCATAAATTTTCGGTGTTCTTCAACCTATCACCAATCATTTGTAATCAATATAGGTCTATTACCTTATATTTAGAACCCTTAAATCAATCCTTAATACCTTAAGAAATTTTAAATAAAATACGACACAGTTGTTTTCGGGAGTAGGAGTGCGTTCCCTCACTAGTTGGGGCATGATCCACCAACTAGGTTCGTCTTAATTGATTGAGGAGCGCACTCCTCGGTCGATCGAGCGTGCTCCACTCTGCATCTTGCCTTGATAGTGAGGGCAGGCAGCGACCCACTGTTCCATTATTAAATCTCCAAAATAGTCACAACCATTCTCCTTAATCCATAGGAGGACCTCTAATGAGTAGGGGTAGGCAAATCGCGGTTTGGTGATGGAAACCATCAAACCGCGACCAAACCGAGGTTTCGCGATTTGGCCGATTTGCAAACCACCACCAAAGCTGCGAACCATCAAAACCGCACCCAAACCCCCCATGGTTTGCGCGGTTTGGTCTGGTTTAGTTTCGCGATTTTTATGCGACCCATTTTCAAAAAAAAAAAAAAAAAAAAAAAGAAAACAATCATACATATTACATACCATAAAGTCCATACATGTTCAATGTTCATCAACAATTCAATATAAGATACAATGCAGAACATATATAACCAGCCATTCACCAAAAAGAACTCAATCAAAGTTAGAAATCTAAGTTCATCTCAAGTTACAACAGAACAAATAAATTAGAACAAATAAACTCAACAAACCGGAAAGGCTTCAACTCCATTCCAAGTTCCAATTTCTTTCTTTGTTCCTACAATAAAACAACAATTGAAAATAGAAAGTTAGCAACATGATAAGAGTTTTATAACAACAAAACGTTTCGATAAGATTTACTTATCAAGCCAATGATTCTATACATTTTACTATTACAACAACAAAAACAAATAGATTCAATAAGGAAAAGCTTGAACTCAATTCCAAGTTCCAATTTCATTCATTATTCCTACAATAAAACTACAATTTAAAATAGAGAATTAACAATATGATAAAATTTTAATAACATTTTAAACTTCAAATAAGATTTACTTGCCAAGTCAATGACTCAATGTATTTTGCTAATCATCTCAACTATTGTCTAAGACAAGTTAGTCCAAAATGTCTAAACAACATTTCAAAATGTAATATGATTAGATGATGTTTGTAAAAGAAAAAATAAATGTAGTTAATAATTAACAAAATTAAAAGAAAATTATAACCTATTTCAAGCTCTTCAAGTTCCTTTAAGTTTTCTTCAACTTTTAAGTTTATTGTACCATATAACCAATCCCGAGTACAAATAAGAGCTTCAATAATTTTTGGAGTCAATGAGGCACGAAAATGATCAAGTACATGTCCATCGGCACTAAAAGTGGACTCTAAAGCAATGGTGGAAAGCTGGAATGGCAGTACATCACGTGTCATCATTGAAACTATTTTGTACTTAAAGACATTATTTTTCCACCAACCAAAAATGTCAAAGTCTCCATTTTTCTTCTCACATCCCTAATCCAAATATATATATATATATATATATATATATATATATATCTCCAACTTGTTTGTCGTATTTGCCTCCTCTTCTAAAAGTCTTTGAAATCCAACCACCTTTTGCCCTTTTCGCTCGACATTACCAAACAATGAATATTTCGCCTCTTCACGTATACTAGACAATGATCTAGTTTCATTAGACTACATAGAAATGTAAGTGTGGAAAAATGATTCATATTTCATGTACAAATGATCCAAAGCATCTCTCACTTTCCTTATCATCTCAACACCTTGCTCATTCGGATACAATGTACCGTAACAATATTTCGAAACTTCAACTTGTACCTAGGATTAAGAACCACAACAACCAATAAGATCATGTTCACCTTCGAGATATCTCCCTAATACTTGTCAAACTTCACCTTCATCTTCATTCCCATCGAATGCACATATGAATCATTACTTTCTAAGCATTCATTGATAATTGTTTCAACTACATGCATCTCATGAAAATATGCATTAGCTGTAACACATTTAGATCTGAAAGTCAAAGAGTGGCCCAACAAAAAAGTTACAAGAAGCTGCAATAATACACGCGCAACACTCCAATCTTCTTTTGTAGGAACTCCATTCTTCAACTCACTTGAAATCTTATCATATGACTCATACAATCTCTCAAATGTTTTTTGATACTTCACCATCGAATCCAATATCAAATAAGTGGAATTTCATCAGTTGATACATCTAAGGACACCGAGGCCTTACAAAGTGTTTTTTTAAGTTCAACACGCTGCTTAAACTTTTTCTTCTTTGATGGAGAACTTCTCACTTGTTTCACTACTTTGCGTATTCGAATAATGGAGTCTTTCACCTCTTTCAAACCATCACTAACAATGAGATTCGAAATGTTTCCACAACATCTTACGTAAAAGTATTTTGCATTTAATACGCCTCCACCCCAATTATTTGTTTTTCTCCTTTAGTATCCAATTTCCAAATCATTAGTTTTAACATTGTCTCTTGTTATTGTAAACATTTTCTCAATTTTTTCGATTGAAGCAAACATATCTCAACATGACCTTACCAATATCATTAACCGCATGGCCTTCAACATCACAAAAATTAATGATTTTTTTTGCAATTTCTAATCATTATCAACATAATGTGCAGTGAGACACATATAGCTAGTATTTTGCAAAGAAGACCAAGTATCAGTTGTCAAGCAAACTCTTTGAGAATTCTTTGTTAAGATCTTTTTCAACTTTTCCTTCTCAACATTATACATATCCAAACAATCTCTAGTTATAGTTTTCCTCTTCACTAACTTGAGTTTGGGTTGTATAACATTGCAATACTTAACAAAGCACAGATGTTCCACAAAAATAAAAGGCAATGCAGCTCCTATTATCAAATCAGTAAAGGCTTCATGACTTGATGTTTGATCAAAATTCCAAAGTCCTATTTGACTTTCACCTTTCGACCCTTTAACTTTTAATTTGATTGCCTTTTGTTTCTTACATACTAAGTTCACTTGACTAAGTGGGTACTTGGGGCATTTCTTTGAATGAGTTGTTATTGTACTTGTGCCATTCTTGCTAGGACAATGATACTCTTTACTGTAATAATTGTAAGTTGCAAGTGCCACTTTTCCATGCTCATCTAACGTTTTAGAATAATGGTCCCAAACCCTAGAGATTGTGCAATTAAATTTCAATTTTACCTTATTTGTTGATGATGGAAAACTAGATGAGTTTGGAAGAGCAACAATAGGTTCAAAACTTTCAAACCCCATTGGTGTAGATCTTGCATCTGTTGATAATGTTCCGGTCGTTGTGTGATGTAAATCCATCTAGGCAAAAAAAAAAAACATAGGATCAATGTTTGAATGAGAATGAACATTAAATAACTAACAACTCAAAAGATCAAAACATGGTTCTGAATTTCTAATGCATAGTCTGTACTTAGCTTTGGAGTTTATATTTTTTAATGTACAAGACCTACTTCTTTGCATTTTTTGACTTACCCTGGGCTTGATACTCATTACTCGCAAAAACCATTGTTGTTTTGAGGGACGAAGCCAACCTTAACGTTTAGAGTCCAAAAAGGCATAAGGTGTTTTGCAAAAGTTGAACTATAGTACTAATCTGTGAAAATGTTTTGACATACACTCAATTCGAAATACCAAAAAAGAAAGAAAATGGAGGAGAAGATTTAAACCGTTCTAAGTAGAATACCAAACACCAAAAAAGTGGAACTAAATAACAACTGATCATCATCAACATCATCATTACAAAAAAAATACTACTACTACTCATCATCATCATGGCTTCAACTGAAATGTAGAACATTCAACATTCAAAGCCAAACAAAAAAAAATTAGAAGGAAGGCCAAACATGTGAATTCTTTTTCTCCATCTTTCTTATAGAACAATCAGTTCCTCCAAGCAATATTAGAAGATTTAAACCGTTTCATTTCCACTCTTTTTTTTTTTTGTTAAAAAATTAAAGAAAAACCAAACATGTGAATTCTTCTTCTCCATCTTTCTTATAACACAATCAATTCTTTTAAGCATACTACAAACTAAAATAATGTTGCATATAGCACGCCGTATTTAAACACAAAAAAAGAATGAAAACGTAGGAGAAGATTATGGAACTTAAGAGGAAAGCCAAAACATTCAATATTCAAAGCAAAAACATTCAAAAACCATCAAAAAAACATTTAAAGTAAACCGTTCAAAGCCAAAACATTCAACATTCAAAGCCAAACCTAAAAATTTATCAAGTGAGACCAATTATTTGGTATTCAAAGCCGAAGATTAGAGATAATTACCTTTCTTGTGATGCGGTGGTGGGACTCATAGCAATCGAGGCGTGGATCGGGTGCGAAAGCGAGCGAGTGGAGCGAGGCGAGATGGGAGGAGGAAGCGTGTGAGGCAGCGATGGATGCAAAGAAGCGATGGAGGCGTTAGACGTAGCAATGGAGGCGGTTGTGGACGTAGCAATGGAGGCGGTTATGGAAGTAGCGAGTGGTTCATGCGGTGGGAGGCGGTGACGATTGATAAGAGGCGACGGCGATAGGCGATGGTCGGAGTTGACCAAAAAGGGCAATGGGTTGGGCACTCGGCAGTGAGACGTAGAGGAGCGAGGAAGACGAACGGTTTAGTTAGAGAGTAGAGAACGAGAAAGTAAAAAGAGTTTTCTTTTTTTTAAGTTCTACGGTTTTGAGTTGTAAATGTAGGGTATTTACTAAAATACCCTCGTTTTGGTGAACCGTGGTTTTTTTAAAATGAAAAGATTATGCGGTTCTAAAGTTTTTCAAACCATCCCCAAACCATGAGTTCTAAAAACCAGACTAAACCATGCGGTTTAGATGGTTTGGGAGATTTTTTAAACCGCTGCCCACCCATACTAAGGAGGTAACAAACCATTTCCAATCACCAACAACAACAATTCACAAAGATTTCATCACTTACTATCGAATTGAACTTCAAAAACTCAAAAACCAAACTTACTTACGTGATGATCTATAGATTTCAAGTTGTTTAAGCTCCTCGATTCATGTTGAATCTCCTCCTAGATTGATCCTCTCCAAATCAAACCCTCAATTGCTCTTCCTCTCACTCTCCAACGATCGATTGATGAAATAAGGATAAGTTTGATAGTTTTGGATTTATAGATACGAGTTTTTCTCTAGATACGCATCATGCTATCTCGAGACTGATCAAGTGATTGATGTGTTAAAATGACACTCCTTAAAGTGACACACATTTTAACACCATCAAAAATTACACTCATCTCGAGGCTAATCGAAAATCCATATATTTCGAACTAATATTTTATAGTTTTTACTACACATATTTATATATCAAATATATATATATATATAAATA
Organism: Stephania yunnanensis; assembly: GCA_039657365.1. Classification (NCBI taxonomy): domain Eukaryota; kingdom Viridiplantae; phylum Streptophyta; class Magnoliopsida; order Ranunculales; family Menispermaceae; genus Stephania; species Stephania yunnanensis. Next base: position 30,966,222 of record CM077585.1, on the reverse strand, counting down.
TAAATACTTCGTGTATTTTCTCGCCAATAAATTCACCGGACATGCCTATGAGTATTCTAGGGCGTGCAAATTCAATTCACAACTCCCTCGTTGCACTTGGTGTACCAGCTATTTATTTGTTTAATTATTTTTCGATTATAAGCTTGTATATAAATTTCATTTTGTACTACAACCTATAAAATTTATTAAACACTTCAAACAAGCACAAACCATCATGTAAACACATGCACACGCTAATCGAGGTACATCGGACTTAACCAATAGCATAACTTAAGTTAATTAGGATTTAGAATAACATAAATCACTAGCTTAAGGTAATAGGTCGTTACAGTCTCCCAAGTTTAAAGCAATTTTGTCCTCAAAATCAAAGTAAAACATATAATTACATTTCAAAGAGAAATTGAAACTACTATTTTTATATAATATTCCTACTCCCATGCTAGTTCCTCATTTCTGTAAAGTTACCATTTCACCTTAACCAAAGTAATCTCTTTGGTTTTTAGCCTAGGAATCTTACGATCAAATATCTAAATCGATTGCTTATCATAAGATAAGTCTTCTCGAAGATCAAATTCATTCCAATCAATCCTTGGAGTGAGCTGAATTTCCATTTTGCAAAACATAGATACATGGAAGACATTATGAACTCCGACTAGCTGAGGAGGCAACTCTAACCTGTAAGCAACATGACCAATCCTTTACTTTACCCTAAATGGCCCAATGTACCTTGGAGCTAGCTTATTTCGCAACCTAAATCTATACAATCCTTTCATATGTGAGACTTTAAACAAGGCAAAATCGTTATTTGAGAACTCCTACAACTTATGATGTTTATTGGTGTATTTATTATGTATTAGTTGTACCGTAGTCAAATTTGGAGAATCTGCTAAATTCTTTTGTATAGTTCGAATTAACTCACATGAGAGAAATTTTTCCTCTAGTTACCACTAAACTCAAAACACAAGCGAAGTATATCAGGTAACACCAAAATCAACTACTCGGGTTGCTCATCAAGTATGTGAATGGTATATCGCATTGAGGTTAAGAATAGTTCTCAGTTGTTTACGCAATTCACTCTATAATCTAGATGTGAATCGGGATATCTATTCAAATTAATCAACACTAGAACTCGTGAAATCTCAACACCTTACGTACATACACCTTACATAATCGGTCAAGATGATCTCGCATGAAAATTGCGAGACTTCATCAACTTGTCAACTACAACTCATATTACATCATGCTTACACGGACTCAAAGGTAGATCGAAAATAAAATCCATTGATATATGTTCCCATTTCCATTTAGTGATAGGCGAGAGAATGCAATAACCCTTCATGTTTTTTATGATCATCGTTAATTTGCTTTGAGATATCTCATATCTTCTTATAAACTTAACAATATTAGTCTTCATTTCGGACCACCAATGGATTCGCCTCATATCACGATACATCTTAGTGTTACCTAGATAAATATAATAAAGAGATCTATGAGATCATGGAACAACTCATGCCTCAACCTGATCCCGAACTAGAATCCATAATCTATCCTTGAACTTTAATGCACCATTATCGAATCTTGTGCCAATCAGGGTGATCCACACTAGTCGCTAACATCTAACACACTATATAATCATAATCATTTTTCCTAACAACTAATTAGTCACTGAATCATTTCAAGTTCAGCTTTGAATCGAGCTTAAAAGAACATATTAGTAGCTCAAAACCTAACTATCTCAATTGATGATGTGTCGGCTAAACTTTCACGAATCATCATCATAGATACCTCCTCAAGAAGTCTATCTTGAAAATCTCTAGCAATAGCTACATCTTCTATGCATGTTTTTCTCCTACTCAAGGCATCCGCAACCCCATTTGCCTTACACAGGTGAGATTTTATAGTGCGATCGTAGTTCTCAAGAAACTCAAACCATTTACACTACCTCATATATCCTTTCATTTATTTAAGTTGTAATTGCATACTAACAGTTTGTTAATACCCTTTTGTGTAGTTCTAAATTACTCAAAGGCTCAAATTAACTTAAATCATTACTTCTTGTCCTACACTAATTGACAATGAAGTAAAATATACAATTTTTTAAGGAAAACACCTTAACATCATATTTAGCTTTCGATAATATCAATATTAGAGAACTTACACGGTAAATATTTCTTCCAAGTAACTAACATCTTCCAAGTCACAAGCTTGGAAATTATATTCTCTAAAATTAAGATTAGCTACGAGATAATTGTGTTAAGATTTAGAAAGGCCCCTCCTAGCTATTATAAATCTCTTACCCACAAGGAGGCGAACTTTCGGTTCTCACAAAAATAATAATCATGGTTCTTCGTACTCTCAACTCTTTCTACACACATATATCCTGTTTACTCTTCCACGAGAATTAAAGCATAATACCTAGGTAAGATATTTATAGACTCTATAAGTCATACAATTACAACATTAACAACCTTCAGTTTTCATCACAACTAAGGTTAATCCATCATAAATCTCTGAGCATGAAATTTCATTCATGTAGAGTAAGAATAATATAATCCTCCAAGTTAATATCACTCGGCTTCCACTTGCTGATATATCTCATACTTCTTTATGAAATTGTCACTATCAATTTTCATTCCAGGTGACCAACAACTTGTTCTTATCATAATGATTTTGGGTTTTGCCTAAATGAATCTTTTAAAAAAATCATGAGATTCTCATAATATTCTTGCCTCACTTATTTAATCAATTTCCAAGGACTTTCTTTACATGCTTAATATTGTGATCCAAGATTATCGATATAGAATACCATTAACTAGTAGTCAACCCTTGACCTATTAGATAATCTCAATTAGTTTCTTCATAATTCATCACTTAATCAACCATCATTAGCTTAACTCCCATTTGAGCTCCAAGGAACATATTTGTAATTACTAGTCCAGAAACTCAATTGATGATGTACTGTGACAGGCTTCAATTATTTGTCATTACATATCTCACTCGAGAGATATTATTAAGCAACTTTTATCATAATCGCATTTTCCTTATTTTTCCTATTCAAAGAATTGTAACATAATAACCTATAATGAGTGATGTTTCAAAGTGAATTCCTAACATTTAAGAAATTCAAGATATCAATCTTACTTTTCATTTATATCACTCGATAATTCCACTTTTGAAACTTCTACGAGTTTGAAATCCATTGCTTATAACCAATCCACTAGTCTTTTTGCCTCTAAATTGTATTTTAATGAGTCTTCTAAGATTCTCAATAATCCTAAAGAATGATTAAAAGACTCTCAACAAACTTTCTTCTTATTTACAAGTGATGCATTTCCTCATTTGGTAAAACTACCAAATAGTTATCTTGAGATTATCACTCCCAATAGTTATTCTCACAATTCTAAAAATTTATTCAGAAGTATAAGCTACAATTTTCTTTATTATGTCAACACACATTCTTACCTGAATGAGAAGTCTTAGGATGAACATTTAACTTCTTCCACAATTCAAGTATCATCAAGCAAACATTGTAGTCAACCTATACTTTAACTTTCCTATAAAGCATCCTTGTATCTAATTTCAATTTACATCAATCTCATACTTGATTTAACTGAATAAATTACATAATGATATCTAAGATCCATGGATCCATCATTTGTAATATTCAATTATTTTAAGATTACTTTTCTCTTTTACCTTTATGTTGAATATATGACAATCTCATACTGTCTTACTCCTAGTCAAATCTCTCATTTTTCTATTAATATTCAATACTCATACAATTAATTAAGATTTGAAACTTAGTAGTGACACTTGCAAAATTCGGTTTGAACTAATTTACCATCATGATTTGTAATTCTTAATGGTAATTACTTGTGCATCTTCTAGTTCTTCATGATTCCATGTTATTCTTGATAACATAATAACAACTTAATTAAAATCGGGTTTCAAAACTCGACAACCTTCATTCATGAACATAGCATGGGTTCTAGTAAGTTCTAATGGTTTCCATCATCGATTTAAAATGATCCAACAACTACTTGATATCATTTTTAAACATATCCTTAATTTGATTGTACCATTGTGACAACCAAGTCTCAACTAACTCTTAAGAACAACTTTTTCACCTTATTATCGAATGAGTTGCAATCCTGGGTAATGAATATTCATTCTCTCTTGCTATGCATTATTCTTTGGATTCCTCAAATCCTCAGATTCATTGACCACTCATTCTCCTTTATTCGAGACTATAAGTCTAAAACATCGAGACTAAGATATCGTACCAACTCAACGCTACGCGTTTTTTATTAAACTATCTTCCAGTTTTAAATTCTCAAGTTCACTTTACATTACCAACAATTTGTTTGTCATTCCAATATGGATTTACACCATAACTGGAATTCGTACTTCGTAACAACTTACGAAGTGTAAATACATTAGTGGTTTCCAACCTCAAATAGGCTATTATCATTAACCACTAATTTATTTACTAAATACCTTTCATTATTTCTCAACTAGTCTCAATAATAGTATTAATCATACCTCAAAGTGGTCAACCATCTTTGAGTTCCACTTAAAGTTATTATGTATTCCATTGCTTCATAATTCCATTCTCCTAACATACGTCCCAAGGTCTTGATCCAATATATACTTATTCATTAACTATTATTTGTCTAATAATATCAGCTAGAATAAAGACCTTCAAGAATAGATAATATAAGAAGAGTTTAATTTCATCTTTATAAGTTTTCTTTATGTCTTTCCTTTTCAACTTTGTCAAGGATAAGATTCTCTGAACTTTTACCTTCAATGTTTTGGCATATCATGAGAAATTGATGGACTTTAACCATCTTAAAATCATTCAGGAAAGACATAACTCTTATATATACCACATCGATATAATAAAGCACAAATCGCAGTTTTTTATCTTTTGGTTGCCCCCCAAAATCATGATAAAAATTGTTTATCATACCCTAAGCTTATTCATAACTTTAGACAACTCTTAGAGTTAATAAAATCAGGTTCCTGTACCAAGATATATCAGAAGCAGTAACCTTAAACTTCGATACCAAACTATATCCGAGTTATAATTTGTTTCTAAGTAATAAGGTTATTATCCAGAAGTAAAATCTAATGCCATATTGTATTAAAGTTAATTACCTTAGACTTTAGAGTAGGCTCTGACCAGTTTTTGATACCAAACTATATCAGAGTTATTAAATGTAACAAAGCCCTTAAACTCGGTCTCTAATACCAAATTATATTAGATTCACCACTTAATTCAAAAGTGGTAAACCTTATGAGTGATAAATTCGGGCTCGATACCAAGTTCGTAGCATCCCCTAACTCGATTAAGGTGATACCTACACGAAACCCTAATCATGCCCCATTAATCTGCTACACTTAACTAAAGCAGCAGTTTCTCCTCTTACACCTATAAACACCACTATATAATGAATATTAGTGTAAAGCAAATATTGAACGCAGCAGAAATTTAAAACTTTTTAATAATAAATATGATATATAGCACCAAATCAAACAGGAATAAACCTTTGTTATATAAAGCCCCCCATCCCTTGTGATATTGTAAGATTGTAATTCTATGTATATATACATAACAAGGGAGATTCATTACATCGAAGAGAAGATCAAGACTCCTAAATCCTCTCTATCCCATTACGATAGCACTCGTCAGTTTTCCTAAAATATTAATTTAGGATGAGCGCTTCAACTTGCTCTGTAAGTAAGGATTCACATAGCCATCGACATTCTGTATAATAGTCAAGAACATCATGCAATAACAGTATGAACCAATGTTAACTAACAAGAATATGGAAAGCATATAATTCAATATATAACGGATGCAAATCAAACTGTCAATGACTATTACATAATGATTCCCATTTAATTTATAAAACTTCGATTACCCACCGACGCCATTAATGTGATTGCTAAACCAACACATTGGTCGATGTGCTATCTAGACAATCCATTAATGTCTAGTGGTTCTATCGAAGCCTTGTAGAGAGTATGTAATCCACGCAACCTATCGAATTAGGCGGGAGTTATATTTAGGCCAGGATGGTAACCCGTCTCTCCTGTAAACCTATTCTTAAAACTATGAGTTACTCCCGTGGGTCAAATCATACACCTTTCCGAGTTATTGAAAACCATCGCAAGTACATAGTCCCCTATTCAATCCATAAACTACATGAACTATATATGCTAGGATAGCCATGCAACATTAATAAATAAGTGAATTCGTACTTACCTCGGTTTAAGTCTTCATTTCCAAACTTCCTAAGTTTTCAATTATCTCACACTTCCTGGGGATCCAACACCTATCACAAACTATTTATGATTAATATAGATCTAGTACCCTATATTCATAACCCTCTAAATCAGTCCCTAAGTCCTTAGGAGATTCTAAGTAAAACACAACTTAGTTGTTGTTTTAGGGGGTGGAGCGAACTCCCTCACTTGGTGGGGCATGCACCACCAATTGGGTTCGTCCCAATTGATCAAAGGAGTGTGTTCCTCTGCTAGGTGGAATGTGCTCCACCCTGCATTGTCTCAATAGTGAACAGGGCATAAGCCACTGTTCTATTACCAAATCATTACCACAACCTCAATTACTCTCCCAAATCATTAGGGAGGACCTCTAGTGAGGTAACAAATCATTTCCAATCGACAACAACAATGATTCACAAAGAGATCATCACTAATTTTTGAATTAAACTTAAAACTCAAAAAGCTGAACTTACCCATAGTGATGATATATGATATGCTATTGTTTAAGCTCCTCATCTCCATTGGGAAATCACTCTTAATCCACTTTTCAACCACCTCAAATCCTTAGTCTCTCTCTCTCTCTCACTTTCTCGAATGATCTCATGAAGTGAAGATAAGAATGAAAGTTTTTTATTTAAATATATAAATTTCTTTGAGATACGCATCGTATTATCTCAAGGCTGATCAAATGGTTTATGTGTTAAAATGACACTCCCTAAAGTGACACAAATTTTAACACCATCAACACTTACGATCATCTCAAGGCTAATCAAACGATCCATATAATTCAAATCAAACTTATAGTTTTAATTTACATATATATGTATATTTATATATCAAATATATGTGAATATATATATATACTTCGTGTATTTTCTCACCAATAAATTCACCGAACATGCCTACGAGTGTTCTCAGTGTGCATATTCCTTTCATCGTATTTAGTGTACCTATAATTTATTGTTTAATTATTTATTATCCAATTATAGGCTTTTATAGAAATTCCTTTTATACTACTACCTATAAAAGTAATTAAACATTCTAAACAAACACAAATTATCATACAAACCCACTCACAAGCTAATTAAGGTACGTCTAACTTAACTACGAGCCTAAATCGGGTTAATTAAGATTTGGATTAACACTAATCACCATCTTAAGCCAGTAGGACGTTATATGTATCCTGATACGTGGTCCACCGGACTGCCACATGACCTCTCAAACACGCTACTGATAGACGTTCATGCACCCTCGTCATTCAGCTTTTGAAATCGCTGATGGGAGACTATCCATTTCCCTGCCGCCTCACGATCACCACCTCCATAGAAGAAACCTAGCTAAGACTTCATAAACTCTCTCAAAAGCTTTGCCTCCAGGGCCAAAACGAACCATGATGTACCACCAATAGCATCGTAGTCAACCTTTTGTAGTCATGGATAGGGGCGTAGGAGTCGGATATCCATTGGAATGAAAATTGGTGTAGCTCCCTCTACCCATGTCCCCACCGCTACTCCATCAATCAGTGTATGTGGGACAGCCGGGGCGACAGTTGTCCCTATGGTGTTGTAAGCGCATTGAGTCTCAAGGTGTTGTATTCGTATCTGTAGCAAGTATTGTAAGTGCGGTGGCCCAATCTTGTAATAGTAAGAGTACCTTAGCCATTTGATTCTCCTGGGCAACAAGTCGGTCCTCCACACTCGTTGTGATAAGGAGATCCCTAGCAACATCGCTAGTCTGTCTAGTCTCTTGAGGCCTAATCGATTGTCCATTTATGATCTGCATCGAAAAGAGTGCACTAAATCAGCCTCGGTATATATATATATATATATGAATATATCATATATATAACGAGAATATAACACGTATATAAACCATAACTCTACTCGCCTCACATCACTTCCCAACTAAGTTTCTAATGCAATATCATCAGGTTTCCACACTTAACTAACGAGATTCTTAATTAAAGTAAGTAAAGCACAAAGTTTATAATAACATATAACATCATTCGTACGAGAATTTCATATTATGGAAAACCCAAAAAAGTACTCTATATAGGCGATAGTACCATAAGGCGAGTCTATATATACATGTACAGTGTCACTCCAGTCACCCAATGACCCAAAATAAAACAAAATATCAAAATAAACATGTACTAGTAGGTATTTAACAGTGGGCAATCAAACATAGTTGCTTAGGATCCTTTTCCCCTACTGGTACTCAGATATGCACTAGACATCATAAAAGACAGATGATGAGTCCAGTAAGTACAATCCTAACAAAATTCACTAAGCACTCATAGGATAAAATAGAGGAATCCATAAATATTGTTAAATAAACATGCAAAATGTAAACAGGAAATTATAAAGGGGTCATCGCATGCTTAAATAACAATAAAGCTCAAATATGTGTGCCCATTCCAATCAGACTAGACCGTACTTCATATTCTCTCCCCAGGATCCCACCGGTGGACACACTAAACTGGCCCATTACTTGGTCCTCTCGGTGGTCATCATAGATCCATGACTCACTGACATGTTTACCGACAAAGTAGCTTAGGTCGCTATTCATCGAGGACTCATGATACACTTGTTACGGTCTAGCATGCCGTAGATACACAACAAGTATATCCAGTGGAAGTAACGTAGACCAACTATCCGAGATAGTGTGGAATAGGATGTATTACAAGAATGGACATAAAAAATATAAAAACAATAATTAAATACTCAAGTGAAGTTCCTATAGGTTTTACAAACCTCAAACACGAGCTTCAACTTCCTCGGACTCCCGAATCTAACCCAACTGGCTCCACGATACAAGAGTTACTATTCCTCTAAGTCTCGAAGTCCAATTTATGTGTTTAAATTAGTTACAAGTTTTTAAGTATGTATTAAGTTGAAAGTTACCCAAAATAGCCCTTAAATTCAATTTTCATCTTTCATTAGCACGCGAAATAGTGATCTTGATTGCAATGTTAATTAGACTTATAAATTAACAAGGATCCATCAAAAATAGTGATCTAGTCCTCAAATTAAAATTAACACCAAAACATACCAAATTGAGCTCATTTTCATATGTAAGAGGTAAGGAAGATAATTACATTAAGTTCGATCTCCTAATTTGTCCTTCAAATGTTGAATTTCAACTCCAAGATCTATATCTCATTCTCTAGTTTTCAAGGTTTTGCATGTATTAATGATAGTGGAGATGAGAAAATCCCACTCGATTGTTATTCTATGTGTTTCTTGAGGACTATCTTGTGGTCCTTATTAATACTGTAACACATAGATTAATGACTCCATTGAACCACTTAATAACTTAGTATTACTCAACTATGATCATCTCAATGTACATCAACGGGTTAGAATACTTCCTTCCAACTATAGGAAAATTAAATTCAACTATTTACATAGTTAACTTAGGCGTACAATTAATATTGGTTAGTACACTTAGACTCCTTTATTAACAAATTCTAACTAACCCTCAGCTACCCGGTACCCAATGCCTCGCTTCTCGGCATGCATCTCGAGGCACGCCATAGCTTATTGTTCCGATCAAATTGACTTATTTTATGGTTATATTATCCATTTTAATTGATTAACTAGTCATCTTAACGTGAATTAGTCATGTTTTCTAATGTATTTGTAGTTTGCCTGCTCAATACATGCGTTGACAAGCATAATGAAGTGAATACCCGTCACACAATCTCGCATGATATAACAACTCAAATACAAACATGCAATGTATTATCAAATAAACTCATAAATATGCATCACAAATAAGCAATCAAAAAATAAATGCCTAGTGTACCTAGGTCGACATGTGTCCTAGCCTACCCATGGCGTCCAATGTGGATCTGAGATGGCATCTTGATTTGAAATTACAACATAAATAACGGCGTTAATAAAATGGGTCGTTACACTATAGATAGTCGAGGCGTGGCTTCTCGAGGGACTTCCTCCCAAACTCATGAATCTTTATTATTGTTTACCCACCACTTTTGGAAGACGTCATCCGATTGTGGTCGATCAACTGAAATGAGATGGATTGAATATTTATATATTTATGATTACTTGCGATATTATTTTTCATTTAAATTCTTGGAATACAATGCATTTTATTATTACGGGTGTCTTGGATTGTGTGGAATTTACATATCGACATTATCTAGTTTTTATAATTAGATTATGATAGGTTTTAGCAATGTGAAAGGAAAGGGAAAGTTTTTCAATTGTTTGTGACTTGCTTAGTTCTTTCTATGTATATATTATTTTTTTAATATATTATATTACATAAATGGGTTCTTGGGTTTGAGTGTGATTAGGATATCCTTTGGAATGTTTGGAATAGTTTTAGGACGAATAGAAATAATTTTTGAGTTAAGAAAACGTTAGTTTAAGGTTTTTAATACATCGAGAGAATGTTAGAATGATTATATAGTTTTGTTAATGCAATATATATTTTATGGGTAGATTATGAGTCTTTCGACATTTCCACTAAAGCGAGCAGGTTTTATTAAAGAATTTTGAAGGCCAGGTATTCCGGTGTAGGCTTAGAAATAAAAGAGGTGATATCAAAAAAATTTACAAAATTTTGAGGATTATTTAATTCATCTAAACAAACTTTGAGGTTTAAGATTCACTTTAGAATCTTATTTGGTTAATAAAGTTTTATAATCGATGATTACAATATCTTAATCTTAATTTTTTATTGATGGAGAGGTTAAGGTTTGCTAGATTATCAAGGGATTAAGGTAATTTAGGTCAGTCTGATACCCTAATTAGGTGGGTTCTAACAATAGAGAACTTACTTTTAGGCAAGCCAATCAAAATATCACTGCTTATGAACCGATGTATACTGTCTATCTTGAGGGATTTCTTGAATTTGAACTTAAATATGAATTCATTAGTGCTCTACGTAACTTCTATTATAAAGATAATGAAGACCCCATAAATTTATAAGGGAATACCAACATGAAGTCAATAGGATGAAACACGAAGATCATGTACGTTAGAACAAATCAAACTTACAAACTTTTCCTTTTAAATTGAAAGATCAAGCATATGATTGATTGTTTTGTCTGCAATAAAGTTTAGTACTTATAGAAAAAAATTACAATCGTGAAAATAAAAGATAATGAAGATTAAATGAATTTTGGAATAGAATTCAAAGATTAATTTCATCTTGTCCACAACATAAGTACACACAAAGAGCTTTATTAGAATAGTTCTATGAATGGCTAAATCATTTTGAACAAAGGATGTTAGATACCATATATGGTGGATCAATATTTGATGTTACACCAACTTTAGCAAAAGAAGCTATTAACAAAATGGCCAAACAATCTAAACAATATAGTGAAAAGACCGACACAACGAGAAAGAAACTTTATGAAGTAAATAATAAAACAAGTAATAAATTTGACAAAAAAATTGATGAATTATCTAACATGGTTAAATTACTACTAAAAGATAAATCAAATCAAGTGAAACAATGTGGATTTTGTAATGAAAATACAGACCCTATGGATGTGTGTCCTACTTTACAAGAAAATAATAATGAAGAAGTCAATGCGGTTATGAACTAATATTCTGGTCTTCCTAGAAATCGATATAATAACAACAATTATTACATTGGAAAACTAAATTCGAACCTTAGTTATGGTTCACAAAATCAAGATTATACCACTTGTAGAACAAAAGCACCAATACTAACTACACTAATTCAACAACCTCAACAAGCTATCCAAAATCATCAAAATCAAATTTTACACAAAGTCATCAAATTTATGACCCAAAGTCACCAAAATTTTATGAGCTAAAGCCATAAAATGGTCCATTACATAACTTTATGACCCAAAGTCATCAAAACATTACACAAATTTCTCAAAATCAAATTAAAATCAGTACATCTATTAACGAGCTAAAAAACCAATTAAATCGAATGACTCTTCAAATTAATATGTTAATTAATCAAACAAAATGGTCGACTCAAACTATAAACACTACTAATCAAGCACAAGTTAACGCTTTGTTTTGTGAAAATGAAAAAGAAACACATACACACATAAGAAAGGACACCAAAAAGAGGTAAGAAAGAAAAAAACAAAGTACATAAGACAATAGAACAAGAAGAAGAAAAGATTATGGCAAATTCCATTCCCACTAGGAAATAGATGGTGAACAATTTAAATATATACATTTTTCTTGAAAAGCTATACCTATAGTATTTAGCCAAAGTAGAAGCTTATGAAAAATCGTTACAAAATTTCAAATTAGTTAATCAAGACAAATTAAATAGTAATATTTATGAATAGAATGAATATATGCATTCTATTTCTACTATTCCATAATGATTAGCAGATGCTAGGAAGGAAAGTATTAAAGAAGAAATTCCTGAATCATTTGAGAAAATAGAAACTAATGGGGTTTTAATGAAATTAAATCATGATGAAGTTACTAAAGAATTTTCTAAATCTAAAGATAAATTATTAGAAGAATCTAATGAAAATTTAGGACAAAATGTATCATCTTTAAAGAAAAGAATGCTTGAGAAATGTTTCGACTCAAAAATATTTGATATACCCATCACAACAGGAAATTCTTCTATTGAATTCGCTATGTGCATATCGAAACATCAATTTATGCAATGTCGCTTAAGCTTTATGAATAATTGAAAATATGATCATTAACTAATACCCCTATAAATCTTACTTTAACAAACAATATCATTATTAAACCGTATGGATTATTAGAAGACATTTTTGTACAAGTACATGACTTAGTATTTTCAACGACTTTTATGTCATGGAAATAGGAGATTCAATATCACCCAATCATTTACTTATATTATTAGGAAGACCTTTTCTTAAAACAAAGCTAGAACTAAGTTATATATTTTTAAAAGAACAATGTATATGGAATTTGAAGACAAGATTATTAAATTCAAAATTAATAACGAATATAACTATGAAGAATATGATGAATTATTTGATAATGAAATTGATGATAATGATTTTCTAGATTTAAACTATTATGATAACTTTAATGCTAAAATTTATGCAATTAATGCAAGTAACAATGGAAATTGCAAAAGGAATTTCAAAGAAAGAACAAGTTGAAGGCACTTCAAAAGAAAAGAAAGTAACTCAAGAATGGAGAGTTAATCAATCTGGAGAAAGGGAAGAATATAAAATGTCGAGAGATTTTAAATCCAAGAAGAATGAGAAAAAGAAAAGGCTGGATTTAAGCCCTGTGAAGCTTAATGATCCTTGAGGTATACATTTTCACATTAAAATCGAATGGGCTTGGTACTTTAGATCTTAGTATGATACGAGTTCTAATGTAAATTTCATGCCCATACATTTCTTACTACACACTCAATTGGAGTTGAGTTCACTTGTGTTTGAACAAGTTTCTTTATTAGATGGTACTTCAATTCAATTAATAGGAGTGGCTAGATGTACAAGTTCAAGTGAACAACTATATACCGACGTTTTATTCATGCCACATTTTATTAATGAAGATCCTCCTTTAATTTTAGGACGACCATTCTTAGTCGCTACTCAAACTGTTATGAATATTTTGAACAAAACAATCAATCTAACGATTAATGATTGAGCACTCACTTTCTTGACTGACATTAGAGTGGATAATCCTAAATTCAAGTTTAGAGATTCAACCTAATTCTAGAAGGGTTCAGTCAAGTCAACATCAGTAAACAAAAGCGGTCTATTAGAGGCAACCCATATTCTATTTTATTTGATTTTATTTGTATTTTAGTTTATTTTAATATAGTATGTTTTTATTCTCTCACTTTTTGAATCTTGTATTGGAAATATTTCCAAAATTTAAACACCAAGGTAGTTTCTACAAGGGGAGTAATCGAGTTGTTTTTGCTTATATCGCATCAATGCAAGTTGCATTACTCAGTTGCTTGTTTGCCTATTTATTTAATTAATAAATTTATTTAGTTAGTTACATATCATAAACAAACTTTTAGAATTTTAGTCATTTTTTCCTTAATATAAGTTTTAATTAATGATATATAAGTTAATTATGAAATAAATTGAAAAAATAGTTAATTAGGCTTAGCAATTCCCTAACGATTTGAAATAACTCAGAATTTGCTTGCAAAGTCTCGTGACAATAATCAGAAAACTAATTAAGAACTTGGTTATAGCGAATCCTCGTAATTTTCCACTTTAATAAGAATCATTTGCTCAAATCGGTAGGTTCTTGCACCTCACAACTCACCACGATTTCTCAACGATTCCACTTAACACAAGAATCGTTGGATATGATTTAAGTTTTTAAAACAAAAAACCCAAATCGCCACAAACATATACTCATTCACACAAACACATACAAATCGTTGCGTCCCTTCACACACACTTCAATTTTCTGCCTTGATTCAACCCTCTTAAGCTCAATTTTAGAGTATTTAAGTGATTCTCACCTTAACTTATTTCAAATTTAAGAGTGTTGAGCAAAATTAGGGTTTTAGATATTTCAACTTAGAGCTTAAATTTGAGATATTCACTCTTAAGAATGTAATTATGACAACCCTAGCTCTATATTTAACAAACTTTGGTTTTGAAGGATTTTTTGCAAATATTTCAATGATTTTTGAAATTGTTTTACAAGATTTATTCTATTATCTTGAACAAATGATTTCATTGATTCCAATGGATTAGGCATTGCAATTACATTGATCATTGTACACAAATTCAACAATTTCAAGATTTTGTCATATTTGAATGTATTTGCAAATAGTTTGCGAATCTAGTTTAAAATAAGTACGGGGTTTTTGGTTTTGGTTTGTTTTGTTTTATTTTGAAATAGAATAGAAATTATCACATAATTGCTTTACATTGCTTACAAAATTGATTTAGATTTTATAATCGAGTAAACATTTCGATGTCAATTTTATCTAAAGTTTCAAATGAATTTTTAAGCTAGCTTTCCAAATGGACTTCTCCTTTTAAAATAAAGTCATGAATTTTACCGAATTATTTCCTACAAACGTTATTTTTATGATCTACAAGTTTATTTTTTATTCGGACTTGTGAGTTTTTTATTTTAAAATAAGCCGAAAGTGGTTAAGGTATAAGTTCGTGAGAGGAGAAGAGGAAAGCACTTTTTTTAAAGAAACCCAAACAAAAATCTAAAGCTCCGCCCACACCTATTAGGCCAACGGGGACTTCAATAAACAATCCTAGAACTAGAATACCTAGAGAACCTTCTCCACCCCTAGATTTTATTGATGAGTCAAAGAGATATGAATAAGTAATGGAGACTCCAGGCTCCTTTTTATGCATACAAATAAATGTCAAAGATCTTGCTCTGATGGAAATCGATATAAGCAAAAATAGAAAAATTATTTCCGAGAAGGGTTTTAATGTCAAGAATGAAATTAAGTATGAGCCCAGAATTTTAAACATAATAAAGGAGAGGAATTATGGATTGTTAACTAAGGACTATTATGTCGAAAATGATGCAGGGTTCTTGATAGAGATGAGTTGTGAGATACAAGTGCATGAATTTTACATAAATAGTCATGGAGATGATAACAAGACTATAGCCATGGTCCGAGGAAAACCAGTGGACTACTCGCCAAAGCAATAATAAATAGGTACTTCGAGTTACCAAAACTCTATAGAAGACAAGATGTGAGTACCCAAAACTCGAGTATGGGTTTGAAAATAGATATCCCTATGAAACCATTAGAAATGGTTTAGAAGCAATTCCAATGGATAAATTCCTTTTTGATAATGATGGATACCCGAAATATATGCAAACTAAAAACTTTAAGAAAACTACCAAAGCATGGAGCTTTTCATAAGTGCAAGCCTACAGCTAAGTTTACAATACTATGAGATTGTGAACTACAAGGTGACATTTTTATACCACATTGTTTAAGGGATAGGTTATATCGATGTTGGAAAAATTGTTTATAACTCAATTAGGAATACAATGACAACAAAGAAAAATGAAGAATTGCATTTTCTCTTGATGATTACTAAATTTTGTAAACAAGACCAAGTTCTTATGATAGGTTTAGGGCTAGATGTTTACCTTGATAGGACCATCACTGATGAACTCATAGAAATCACTACGAAGGTGTCGGGTTATGCGAGATTGTGAGGAGGATTGAAATACTCATGAGAGAGACCATAGAAAATAGGAGAATAAGAGTAGAGAACAAAAGAGTTTTGGAAGAGATGTGATATGTCGCGTATAATGATATAACAAACCAAAGCCTAGAGCCACCTATCGAGGATTTTGTTGGCATATATGCGAGATGATATGGAGATGGCCACGAAGGGATCAATCATGTGGAACCGAGATGCGAACTCTAAGAAATCAAAAGATAATGTTTCGAGACCAACGTGAAATTGCTAAGAGCATACATTGGTTTGAGAGACGCATGACCGAGAGGATGTAAGCAAGGAAGCTTATATTCTAATACAATCAACCTAACTGAGAATGCTCAATCAGGGAGTCTTTTTAGAAAGTACTCCAATGGCTGAAATGGACTATAGGTTATATGATCTTACAACAAGCTTCCATCTTAACAAAGAAGACCAAGGGGATGAGGGTAACGATGCGACATATGGATGGCGATTTTGATCTATTCACTCTTCTCTGTTTAGTCTAATTTTAAGTGATTATGTTTATGGTCTTAGTTTGTAATATTTTGATAGGTATGATGCAAAAGTATGAATTTATGATATTATTGCTTTGTTGTGGTCTATAACTATGATTTATGAAATTTTTTCAATTTATCATGTTTCTTTACTTATAAAATTCATTCTTATGATTATTCGATCATTTTATTATTCTTTTATTTTATTCGTTTACGCTTCACAAGGTATTTTTGTTTTGTTAGAAACCCGACTTAATTTTTAAGTCTTGAGGATAAGGTTTGGAATGAGTTTGAGGGTATTAGGTGAAGTGAAGTATGAAGAAATCAAAGTATGGAAGAAACAAGAGGTAGAATCAATTTGACCATTGAGAATTCTGAATTTTTCAAATTTTCCACAATAAAGTTAATATTTCTTCATTTTACTTTATTTAGTTAAGAATATGAATTGAATATTATTAGGATTTAAATAGAAGTGATATATTTTTATTACTCATGAAAATAGAAATTTTATGATGGAAATGAATTGTTATACTATATTTGACTTAACCTAGATTGTGCATGCACTAGAGGAGTTTAGAGGGATTAATTGCTTTGTATTAGATATTATAATGGGTAAAAGATCAAAATAATAGTGCAAGATAAACAAGACATATTTCTAAGAATCTTGTTATATAAAGATTATTGATCAAGTATTTTTTTATAAGTATATATATAATGAAAAGAGCTTCTATCATAATTGAAGGGAAAAATAGAGAATTAGCCAATAAACTTTACTTAGTTCGAAAGAATATTTCATTGATGATAATGAAAATGAGAAGAGCTAACAAGAGTTGTTTTACTTAAAAATTGAGAGACCCATAGATTCCAAAGGAAATGATGCGGGGAATCTAATAGTGGGTAAAATGATAGAAATCATTCTTATAAAAAAATTTAGGGATGCCAAAGAAAATGGAGCGAGGAAAGCGTAGGAATATAATATAAAGATAAGAATAATTATAGAAGAAAGAAGAAAGAATGAGAGATATAGAAAAATGAGAGGATTTTTGAGAAAACTTTTCAAATAATAGATTTAGCATGAGTGCTCACAACTAAGTTAAGTGAAGTATATCTTTTTACTCCAACATTCCAAAGCAAATGGATATGAAATGATGATTATTGATAATTCAAGATTCCTATCGACTTTGATAGTGGAGATATTTTAAATATTATTTGAAAATAAGATTGATTTAGTTATTCTTGTATCTTGAGATTCTATATTAGTCATCGTAAGCTTGTTGCTTATTATTGGATATAAGGAAACTTATATAGTGGCCTTAGTGATTGATTTAACTTTGAATTTTGAAGTGTATTACTAATTAGAGGTTGACTTGTCAAATCAAGGGTTATTCTTTAAATCCTTCTATTCTATCGTGATTTTTGTTTTATGAGAGTAATATGTTTTTATTTAATGGTCACTTTGTTTAAGAATAAGAGTATATAATTATGAAATTAGAACGAGGAAGAAAGGATAATATAATTGATAGTATTTCATTGCTCGGGATAGCAAAATACTTGAGTTTGGAGGTATTTGATAAGTCCATAACTAGATATATTTTATAGTATATTTTAGGATGATTTTAGATGTAAAAGACTACATTATACGAGGTTTTCTCTTGTTTTTGTTATTTCACGTGATAGTTGGGAAATATGAAGAAATGGAGTAAAAAAGAAAAAAATGAAGGATTTGATTGAATGGAAGTTGTATGCAAAGAATTATCAATGAATAAAGGTAGAACTGGAAATTATTGTTGGCGATTACTAAGCAATTTGGGAATTGTACTTGAGAATCATTGGTCATATCATTAGAGCACAAAATTAGTTTTTTAAAGATTTTCTTAGTGCTTCCACTTAAAACACAAATTGCTAAAGAATCGTTGGGTTTAATTTCGAGAATTTTAGATAACTACAAGGTTTTTGAGTTAGTTTGGATATGTACCATCTAGAATATTATATATACAACCCTAGGGCTACGACATCAATTGCCCTTGAATTTTTAGATCAATGTTTCATTGCTGGAGCCATAGTTTATTGCTTTATTGTTCATCGCTTTTGGAGACGATTTGAATATTCAAATGATTTATTGCAAAGGTATTTATCTAGGCCTTTGGTTACTTTATTGCAATGTTATTTATGAATATAAGTGATTAGCTTATTAATCTAAATAAAGTCTAAATATGAACTTGATCCGTTTTGTGATGTAGTCATAATGAGATGATTTTGTGATTGATGCTTTAAACTAATCGTATTCTTTAATTCACTAATTTAATTGATTATTATTTGCGGATTTTAATCATGAAACTTTGTATTGCATGCATATTCTAGAATGTATATCGTGATATTTGGATTGATTATCCAGTTTAAAGTAGTAACTAGGATTGTTTGAAAGGTCTATTATCGTTTAGATATCCTGGGTGAATTTGAGATCTAAGTTAATATTGAAGTGGTTTTATGAAGGTATTAAATTTAGCAGTTCGAAGTTTTCACAAAGTGTAATGTGGTTTTATTGCCTAAAATTAATTTCTTTGTGTATTCAAAAGGTTAGTTCAATAAAATTAGAACGTGATTTTTTTACCGGTATAAGGAGAATTAACGGCTTGATAAGGGATGTTCACTTACTTATGATTAGAGTTTAATGATATATCTTACTTTATAAAGTATGTTCATGGCGATATGATTTTAGAAACATATTTGGATGCAAAACGAATTATTGTTCATTATTCGAATTTTTATGGATGTTTATTTTTTATTAAATGATTTGATTTGAATATTAGTCAATTTGAGTTGTGATAGTTAGTTAGTTAAATTATTTTAGTTAATTATTAATTATAATATTATAGTTTGAATTAGTAATTTTTAATTCCTATTTTAATTAAATCAATTAAATTAAAGTAAAAAAATAAAAAATAAAATCATTGAAAGACTTTTTCCTAGAGAAGTTTGATAAATCCATGTGGAGACGATCCCACTTATTATTAATATAAATAATAAAAATATAAGGAAACTTATTGTACACGCTCAACACGTGTCAGTAAACATATATATTAATTCTTAAAGTCTCGCTCTGCTTTTCTCCAGGCAAGGAATTGATGTTTATATCCTTAGGAAAAATGTATATTGTGAACTCACTACGTGTGGCATCTCTCTATCCACATTAATCATGTCCAGTTTTCTTTTTCTATTGAATAGTTCACAGTATTTGTACAATAATGCAACGTAGATTCATACATAGTTTACATGATGTTGGTGGATATGAGAATCACAATTAATTCATTTTAGACCAAACAATCCTTGCAACCTTAATTATTTGTTCAATTTATTTTTTCATGCATCAAAACATGATTGGTCAAGAAAAAAGTGAGTTTAAATTACCTAAGTGACTAGTTTAAAATTTGTTCCATTAAAAAAATAGGATTTAAATAGTAACAAAATTTCGATTTCATTAGAAAAGAATGGTATTTTCCATCGAAACATTACCTAATTGTTAAGTTTATAAGTTGTCCTTCTAGTTTGTGTATAAGATATATTGGTGTGAATCCATTACATATACAAAGGTTATTTATTAATAAAATTGATTAGCTATGGTTTGAGTTTAATTAATAAAAACCTTTAGATTCACCTCGAGATACTCAATATGTGTGATCACCACTAGGAAGCTAGTAGGGTTAAGTTATAAGTTGTTGATCTAGATGACCCTAGTGACGGGGTGCTAGAATCCTAGGAAAATCAATGGCCATAGAAGCAATACGTGTAGTACTTGTTGGCAACACATAGGCCTTTCATAGTTCTCAAGATAAGCATTGGTGATCCAGAGGAGATTAAAGTAGGATCTATGTGGTTAGTTTTTTTATTGGCAAACATCAATGTGGCAAGTTGAGTTTTTGTGACAGCCTAAATTAATTAAAACGAATTAATCTCTAAATATGGGGATTAATGACTTGAAATTTGGATTTTACATGTTCAAATCGGTCAAGCTCTAGTATGAGATCCGAGGGTTAAAATGTTATTTATGTTTGATGCTTGGTTGATTACGATGTTTTATATTAATTATTAAAATGCATCGCATGTGTGTTGTTTCTCTTATATTGCTTGTGTGAATGCAACGGGCATACTATCTTGGGATGCGTATTGATGCGGGGCATATGGGCTTGCTAAGACAACTTAGTTGATTTTCAAAAAAAAAGAAAAATATAACTAATAAATCCTAAGCTATGGTAAAATATATGTATATCTAGCCTAAGTTGCAAAAATAAATAAGAAATAAGGGCTATGGACACGCCTCGAGATGAGTGTAGGCGTGAAGCGTCAAGATGCTTCGGGTAGCCAAGGTCATAGTTGGGATTTATGAATTGAACTAATGAAACCCACAAGATTTGCTACATAATTTTTATTTGCCATGGCAGAAAAACTTGGGCTAAGTTATTTAAATCAACTAAGCTAAGCCTAAAGTCTAAAAATTAGCAAAACAAAAGCCCTAAATGGACTTTGTGATAATGGAGTATTAATAGAACCTAGGCTAAGTGAGTTGGTCTCAAGGGTGCATGGATCGTATGAATCGTGTCCCTTGATGTACATAGAGATTTAGGACATCAAGTTGATGAGAAGTCAAGATGTAATTTTGTAAAGGCTATATAAGCCACAGTTGGCTTGTTTCATGCAAGAGAAATTCAGAATTTTTGGAGAAATAGGATAGCATTTGGAGCTAAATTCTTAATTGAGATTCGAGCTTGAGTGGAAATCAAGAGGCCTTTAAGTTAGGTAATTATTTCTTCTCCATCTTCAAGTTTCTATTCATCAAAAATAAGTGTTCAATGCATACTAAATTGGGACTTCCTACTCTAAACGAATTTCAGGGTTTTAAAGATGAATTTCGTAATGTTTTAGGCTCTCTAAAGCATAAGTGATAACCCTATATTTCAAATTTAATTTGCTTTTCGAATTGATTTTAAGAAAATATTTGTTTTGAGTTTTCTTCTTCAATGCATGTTCAATTCATATTAATCGATTTAAATCTTGCGAATGGATAATATCTCTATTGTCTTTTGGTGTTTTTAAATTCCCTACGAAGAGAAGGTAGGGTCGACGATATTGGAGACAGCCGTGGGGTAAAAAAAAAATTCATAATTTTTAAAGTAGAAGTTATGGGTTTCAACTCCGCTAACACGCTAACGATGGAACCAAAAACTCAAGAAAAATATGTTTTAACAACCTAAATATCAAGAACACTTTTGACATGTTGATTTTACGTTTTAAAGGTTTTTGTGCCATTTTAAGGAATTAAGCATTGAAAATTGGAATTTATTAATTCTTGGGGTTTAGGTTAAAATAAGTTTTAGAACATAAAACACGCTTAAGTGGCATAAAAATACTTAATTTGAACTGGTTAGGACACTTGAGGTTGAGGATCCTTAAACGGGAGTCAAGTTTGAGTTTTGATGCGTCGGGGGCATTTTGAAGCGCAACTTGGACGTGTGCTAGAAAAGCAAACCCACGAGAAAACTCCACAGCATTCACGATTTAAATTAAACTTCTATTACCTACTATCGTGAGTTCATCGTTGCATTGGATATACATGCATATTGGTTTGACGACTTAGACTCAAACACTTGCACGAGCCCAATCTGAGGTTTGCCACCTCGTCTCGCTGCGGTATTGCACGTGTCGACAATTCATGGTTATAATAATGAAATTTCATGAGGATATAAGGAGACGGCTTTAATGCGGGCCTGCATTTGACTTGTCTCCCGGTGACCGAACTTGGTCTATAATCATCAATTGGTTTTTATTACGTAGAGGACTTATTTTGTCAAATAATGTTGTAAAGGAATAGCTTCAGCGTGGATATGCGGTTAACGTGTTCCCTGGTGATTGGGGTTGTTCATTATCATTGTTTTTATTTAATGCATGTCTATTGCCGCTGTTGTGTCTTATTACCATGCCTCACCTGTGTTTATTTATTTTCATTACTTGCATATGATATGTAGACATTATTTAACCTATTTATAGCAATTTTCTTTGATATTATGTGGTTTTCTCTGGGATTTATTCACTTGAATTTGTTAGTATCTTAGTAATAAATTTCAGATCCTTCTACAAGTAAGGGCAAGGGGTTCTCACGACCACCTCTAAGCTCGGATAGTTGCTCTTCATACTCGAAGTGTCTTGTTATATATGGTATTTGTTTTGATGAAGTTGGGGACTAGTAAAACATTGATACATGTATATTTGTCTCTTACGGAAGTTTTGTCACCTTGTATATGCATGGTATTGATACACTGGGTTTCCACCTCATAAGTTGATATAAATGAAATTTTTTATTTTATTACAAGCTATTTATTTATTGAAAGTCTTCTGCTTAATATATATAATTGTTCAATTTTGGTAATTATCTGATAAACTCCACATGAATAACTTAACTAAATAATTCACTAATGAATAAATGGTTAAGTTTAATAATAGAAAAATGTGCAATCAAATAGTTAAGTCGAGGGACATCGTCGATAAGCATGTAATGACGTAACGGGTATGGTGATGTGTCCAGTGACGTGGCGGTGCATGATTTGCCTTGGGTTGTGAGGTCGCCCAATTGGTATCAGAGCCTAGGTTTGGAAGAACCCAGGGCTAAGAAAAGTTGAATAAAATTTAATAAACAAGCCTTATAGTGGAAACCCAACGATTTTTACTTAAGGTTTTAGTTGGGAAGTAAACTTAAGAAGGAAAGTAAACTTAAGAAGGGTAGTACCATGGTAACATACGTGTTATATTTGGACTTCTACGTATATAATATATACGCGTGTATTGGTGCTTATGTAGAACACAATTCTCATTACAGATTATGATGGATGGACAACCTACTACACCAGTTGAGAGAGGTGAGACCAGCAACCCATCATGAACCGCTGATGTTGATCAGAGCTTGTGAGACACAGTTGTCATTCATGACGCATAGTGTTGAGAGATACTAAGACTCCTTAAGGCGTGGGTAGCAGCACCACTAGCGCTTGCAACCCTTACGACTTATATTAAACACACAGTTTTCGCCCCAACTGTTCAAGAGGTTCCGATTCAAGCGACACTTTAGGAGTTGTTGGTTACTCCTCCAGTCATGACACCCCTATAGATGTTGATTCCTACAGTGGCACAAACAAAGTCACAGGAAATCACATTTGAGACCTCCTTATTAGCTGAGGTGAGACTGATTAAGGAGTTTTTAAGGTTTTAATCCATATATTTTTACGGAGGCAGAGACTTAAAGGAGGCTAGAAATGGTTGTTGACATATTATAAGCTATGCTAGATGTTACGTATTCATGAGAGTATACAGGCCAAGATCTCAGGATATATGTTAAGAGGGGAGGCAGAAGTATGTCTTGGTTTTTGGCGTTTGAAAACTTAGCGGATGTTCGCATTTTATTTTCAAAACTCTAGCTAACAGGATCAAACGAAATCCATTGAGTATTTATCATAATTGAAGTTATCCCTTGAACGTTGATCTCCTATTTGTGTTGATCGATCTTCAAGACATTCGCACGAACGTCGTCCATCAGTAATCCACACATGAACAATGACCACAAGTTAGAATGCCAGCTCCGGGAGACCAAGAAAATAGTTTTTTCTCCCCAAAGTCTAGAAAGCTCATAGAAAGACAGATGAAAAACTAATTCATTTTTTGGTTTTAGACACTTTTTTATTTATATTATGTTTTCACTTAAACATTTCCTTATTAAACTATTGTATTTAGGGTTTTTCAAGTGAATGACATATATGCCTTGATTAAATAAGCAGAAATATAGTAAAACATAAAAGCTTCTCTAATATAAATTTTATTCCATAAAATTCATTAATCCGGACTACTTGAAATCATGTGAAGTTATTTTTTGTATGCATACCCTAATAGGTTCATGCAACGTTGGAAGTGAACCAAAATCCCATTTGGTACACAAGTCATAAGCGGTCTCTAGCAAGGCTTTATGACTACCCAAGTTGCATGAAGATCAAAATTGATACAACCTAATCAATAGTGTATATCACATCCCTTTGTCATACAATATCCTTTGATTAAACATAAGGCACGAAAGTTTCATCCTTAATTTTCAATCATACTAGTCTTGATCCTAAGGTAGACTAAAAATATCCAAGTAACATTTATCTTATCAATTCTCTTGAACTTGGCTATTTATCAGTCTATCATATTGAGGGTCCACTGATATCTCTCTTTATACGAAAGTGAAAAATTCTATCTTGATTACACACCTCCACTCATTATTCACAAAATAGCTAATCACAACTTTTATAATTGTCGAGTTAAAGACAACGTTTGATAGTGTCAAACCCTTATGCCCTTAATGTTGAAATCTATAGTAATCTCAAGTCAATGGATTAAATGATATATCTATCATGAGTAACACCAACGATTTAATCCATGGAGTGTTCTCATAACAGTCGGTCCAAGGTACATTGTTCTCTAACAAGTACTCGTGATCTTGATTTGTATCCCGATACATATGATCATCACATGAATATCAATCAAAACCCACACTAGTATTAGTTTGTTATAGTTCCCAAAGTATAATGACCGACTAAGGATATTTATGATATTTCAATAAACATCCATGCATATTATTACAATGTAAACATGCAAACCAATTATAATAAACAACAAATGAATCTTATATCTCATTAACCAAAATAATAATAGAAACAACATTTAACCTAGGGCTCATGCCCCAACAACATGGTGGACCGCTTACAATGACACCCACCCAGAGTTGAGCATATGGGCCAATTTTTGACTTGTGTTTTATTATCAATATAATCCTCGAGAGATTTAGTTACAGTTGAGACATGAGTTCTTTAGCCTCCGATAGGGTATCGAAATAGTCATCCAGTACATGGAGAGATTCTGATACTTGCTTCAATTTACTGGAGATTTAGCCAGCATAGAGAGAGATTAGGTCTACTACTTCAGCATCAAGCTCGAAGATGAGATCGCTAGCATAGTAGTATCCAGAGGAGCATGCACTTTATAGGATATATATGATAAGGCACTCACTTATGATGCAGGTCGAGTGGAGTACGAGAATCAGGATGAGGGGAAGAGAGGCGAGAGTAGGGTGTTAGACATGGACAGAGGCTTGATTATAATGACCAATAAGCGATTAGTGTGTACGCTATAGTACCTGCAATTCCAGCACCTCCACCACAGTAGAGTCAATATGCGCCACAATATAAGCAGACTCAAGATCAGAGAAGTAGGGACCAATAACAGCCGATTCAAGGTCAGGGTTAAGGATCATGGAGTAGATCGTCTGGGTTAGGAGAGAGACACAGATGTAAATGTTATGGTCAAGAGGGACACCTCATGAGGGACTGCATTCGAGATTCAGTAGCACCCACAGTAACACCACCTGTATAGACCAGGGATCAAGTACACGCAGTAGCGGAGCTAAGTAAAGGCGCGACATGATAGCACGTTAAGGGCACGTGAATTTAATCACTGTAGCATCCCTATCCCAATTAAAGTGATACATAGCTTTGAAACCCTAATTAAGCCCCGATACACCAGTTGGACTCAATTAGAGTAATAGTACATCGTCCTTCATACTTGATAATCGCATTACAAAGTATATCTTATATCGAATAAATAATTGAAAACGCAATGGAATTAAAACATTTTCGATAAAACATAAGATATACAAAAATCGGCATAAACCCTCGGTCGTAAAACCATATACGACCATTTTTATTACAAATTAGTAATTCAATACAATATATAAATGTTAGGGAAATCAATTCACCACAGAGAAGAATATAAACTCCTCATCTTCTCCGTTCTTGAGTCGAAGCGCACGTCGAAAACCTGAAATGTTAATTGGGGAATGAAAGATCCAACTTGCTCAGTAAGTGATGCTCATAAATGTGTCAATTATCAACTTATATCAATAAATAAATGAATAGCCATATGAATCCAAAGCATATCTATTCAGGCTTTAAAAATGATATAACAATATATAATGGAATGCAACTTCACAAGTCAATTGCAACTATACATGTGACTTGTATCTTTATTTTAAAACGAAATTTGTAAACTCTGTTACCCGAATTACGGTTCATAGAAACTCACACATTGGCCGACTCCTGTGATTTTTGTGGTGTATCTAGGCATAGCATAGCTACCAACTCAAATAGGAAAGCAAAAATCGAGTACCTCAAGGTTTCTAAAAGGAAAGTGTTGGTAATGATTCAACACTTCCATCATCACTCTAGTCCGATTCGCCCGTCGTACCTCTTTTTGGTAATTCAACATAAAAACCAGTTCGAGTCACAAGTAAATTGCCTCATTCTCAATCCATAATGCTCTATGAACTAATTATACTAATTATGTTGCATAATTGATAAAAATATGAGTCTCACTTACATGTGCCAAGCTATTCTAACTTTTTACCAATTTACATGACTCCCGAGATCCAAACACCTTTCCCCGTCGACCAATAACCTAAATTATATCAATTGTCATTAATTTGGGTCCAATACTCATTAATTAGAACCTATAAGTTGGTCCTAATCGAATCGAAACTAATTTATCAAATTTTAGATCAATATGCTCATTTCACGTTTTTCGAGGTAAAAACTCCAATATAAAGTTTTTCATGAGTCTTGAATTCTTCATTTTTCATAGAAATTCATCAATTTTTATTTATTTCATCAAATTATTATTTTTTGAGATTTTTCCTTCTTTTTTTCTTTTTTTCAACAATTTCCCCCTTTTATTAATTTAGGTTTTTATGCACGAACCAGGCCAAACCGAACTGGTTTATGGCCTATCCCATTCTTCTTCCTTGTTTAGCATTGTTTCAACATAGCGTTTTAATTTTTTTTCTATCTATTGAACTAGGTCTTAATCAAAGTTCAATTTGGAAGGGGAGACGACCTCTAGTGTCGTATCCGTCCATAGACGAACTAAGTTTCCAGTTCCCAGTTCCACCACTAACAACGACACTAACAACATCAATTCCATCAACAAAACGACAACTATAATAACACAACACAACTCACCTTCATCGACCTCTTGGTTTGAACTATCCCTCTCGTCTCCACCCTGCCTCTCCCTCCTCATTTGAGCTCTCTATTGAAATTGAATGGGAATAAGGTAAATCTGTTGTTTTAGGTTATATATTAGATTTTTTTGAAATTTGTGTCACACTCGAGGTAAATCTAATGTTTTATTTTTTATTTTGATTTTCTCGAGATATGTGTTATGTATCTCGAGGCCGATCTTGAGGGTATTAACCAAAACAACAAAACCTTGATCATATCCTAACCACCATACTTAGGATCAAATATATATTAATCTTTTCGAGATACATATCGCATATCTCAAAGTAAATCTATAGCCCTTATTATGACATATATATTTATGTATGCACTACTTGATTATCCTTGTGATGTGGTCACACGCATCTCGAGGCTTGAAAAAAATCATCCAAATTCACCAACATACAAACCATTCACCTCCTCAACTCTCACGATATGCGTATCTTGAAGTGAATCCAAGCTCTATCATTTACTTTGATTTAAACTTTGAGACTCATTTATATATATTTATATATAAAAACTATATATATATATATATATATATATAAATATATAAACGTCTATGTATTTTCACGGCTATAAATTCACCACACGCGTCAACAACCACTCTCGGGCGTGCACACTATTATACAACCCACGCATGTCACCCATAACCTCGCATGTCAAGTAAGCACCCACCAATTATTAATTATTTATTTGTTTTCAATATATATTTATATATACAATTTATATATAAATATATGTAAGCCTATATTAACATGTCAATGACGTCGTCATGCGCGCCAACAAGTTCACTCAGTGTGCATGCAACCTCAAGACTCGTATGTGTCACCCATGACCCACAAAAGGTATTAGGGATCCCATAATTTGTCAAGAATTCAATTATAGGCTAAGTAATCGATTATTTTCATAATTAATAATATAAGCCATACAAACACCAAACGACACGTAAATCCATGTACACGCTAATCGGGACAAGTTAGGCTTAACTACAATCCTAACTCGAGTTAATTAGAACTCGAATTAATATTAATCACATGCTTAAAGGTAACAAAGTTGTTACATACACTCGCCCCAAAGCCAAAAACAACATATATAAAATGATTACAACAAGAAAATTAAACTTTAATCTTAAAACATATTGAAAATATCTTCGAGTCTTGTCCATTCTTTCCTGTCTTCACAAAAACCTGGCATCATCAAAAACAACTCGAGATGTCAAGTAAGTAAACTCCTACATTGCTCTGTACTTTTGTAAATATTAGTTCGAATACATGGAGACATGTAATTCCATTTTCAAATAATAAAAAATGTATATAACAACATGAAACCTTTTCATTACTATTTAAGGTTCACAAACAGGTAGGCCGGCCTAAGAATAAACCTAAAATGGTAATGGAAGTTCAATACATGATTTTCGAAATCAACATTGCCTGCTTACAGATTTACTTGCATCTAGTCTTTTTCACCTAGACAGGATATCTAGTTTTGACTAGCTTTACTCGCACCTAGTTTTTTTCACCTAGGCGAGATACTTGATCAAGACCAAACATAACAATGTGACCCGCACCGCACGCCATGAATGCATGACCAAGAATAATGTAAAATGCAATGTAGACTAATTCACAAATGCATGTTCAAAGATAAATCATTAAATAGTAGAGACCAATCTAAGGTATACTTACAACCAAACCAACATAAAGTTGGTGACAAAGCCTCACATTCGAATTTCGGCATTCATGTAATTCCATGTATCCTATTAAGCATAAAAATCCATAATTTAAAGTGTTAGCTTAATTGCACTACTTTAAAAATAGTTTCTCAAAATTTCTTAAGTCACAATGGAGTGCAAATCTCTTACAAACTTGATTGCGCTACTTTAAAATAGTTTACCCTTTTAAAGTTCCCAAACTTTCTTCATACCATTTTCCACGTTTTTGAACTTTCATTAGGTCGAACCCATTCATTTAACTTGCAAACAATATTAACTTACCTACATGCTTCACCTTAGATCATAAACTACCATTTGGACTCAAACAACCACTTAAAAACCAATTTGAATCCCAAATTGTTATTTTAACCTAATAAGCAATTTTTACAACTTAAATGGATATTCAAAACACCACACCATTGGATTAGTGGACCGTGTATTTGGTTGCCCTAATTCGATGTCCAAGTTGGTCCAAAAAGAGAACTGCAAAACTAATTTTAACAAACTAGATCTTATGCAACCACGTGGACTCACATTGACCCTTAAAGCTTTCACTAAAAGTCAAGTTAATTTTATTAGAACAAGATCAACATATAAACAACTAAACCCAATTAAGATCTTCATTAAAATTGATGGTTTACTTGTTCGAAATCGATACCCAATTAGCTTAAAAAGAGAAATGTCAACTATGAAAAGTTCAACAACTATTTTTGGAAATTTGTTTAATTTGAATTTCTTCTCCCTAGGTATAATCCATATGCAAACAAGTACATAGTTGTCCTAATAGTGCTAAGGCACTGCCCAAGGTTTTTTTAAAACCCCCAACGTAGGTGGCCTTGAGCCCCCTTTTCTTTCGACCAAACCCAACCCAAACAACAATACTCAAAACAGCAACCCATGTTGCATCGTCGTCACCAATCTCCTTTTTATCCCCTCTCCTCAATTGAATAAACAACAATAACGGCTACAATAGTACACATATCAATAATAGCCTCGTCGTCATCCCTTTACTTCCTCCCTCAAACCGTACAAACATCAACAATCAATCCAATCAATAATAATTTACACTCAATTAAACTTGAATTGATTAAAACTCACCTTTATCCAATTAGCTGGTCCCCACGTTTCTTCAACGTCAAACTAACTAGCTTCACTGCTTCATCATCCCCTACGTGAGGTGAGAGGCGTGATTGAGGAAGATATGGGTTAAGGCTTCTAATCGAGAGATGGAGAAGATGAGGTCGAGACCTTTCTTGATTGAAATGCGAAATTGAAACCGCATCTTCGATTCATTGCTACTCCTCACCATATTCGTGTTCACTAATGAGAGAGAAATGGAGGAGATGTATTTCACAATGAAAGAAAGCACCGAGGAAGATGGGAGAGATATGATGATGATGATTCGAGAGAGATATATATTGAGTGTTGAGGAGAGTGATCTAGAGATAGGGAGAATTAAATGAGAGAGGGAAGAGTAGTGGCATCGGCAACGAAGAATAGACATCGAAAATGGTGAAGGTCGAAGACCTTGTTTCGATTTTCACAGTTTCATTGATTTATTTTGGTCAAATGACCAAAATACCCCTTGTTACTTATCCATTTACTTAACCCCTTAAATGTCCTCGATGGTCATTTGCTACTTTTATTTGTTTATTTCATATTTATCCCTTATATTTTAAGCCGGTTTAAACTCCAAAAAATACCTCGATTTCATCAAAAATTAAAAAGTTCCAATGCGCTCACAGATACCGCATCCAAGTCTCAATTTAACTCTATTTTACATCGAATAGACTATAATAAATCCACTAGTCAAACGACACGCAAAAATAATATTTTTACTCATGATCTCCGATCCGTGACGCATGGATCCTACCTCAGATACTTCAATCCTAATTTAAATCCAAAAATACTTAATTACTAAGCTAATCAAGTTTATGAAATTCTCAAATCTCGATGTAAAGAACACACAAAATGTCATTAAAAGCTATAAAGTAAGTAGCAAACACTAAAATAATTGCTTAATAATTAAATAATAAGAATATGTGTAAATCCAACGTAAAACTTTTATCAAATAATTATTTTTATATCTAAAAAGGTTTATGTCGTTATTTGGGGAGCAAAGTGTTGAGTCTAATTATGTATGTTTGCCTTTCATAGTGACATTCTAGTTTTTTCACATTAACTCAACTATGGTTTGGACAAAAAAGTTTGTAATATGGACCAAAGAGTATATTTTCTGGAAAATTAAAGACTAAAGTGCATAATAGATCAACCTTTAGGGGGATTTTATTTTTTATCATGTATTTTATTATTATCATAATATGTGTAAGGGTCATTCTATGTGCACCTTACAACTTTGTAAGGACGAGCCATTGGATTTGGGCGACCATTATTTTGATAAGGGCATACCAATGTAAATGTTGAAGCCCTAAATTACTCTTCTTGGTTCAAGACCCCTTCCACTAGGTCTTCGATTATTTATTAATACCCTCATTCCCTTCCACGAACCGAGCACTAGGTCTTCAATCCAAAGATGACCAAACCAAACATAATCTGGTTGACCATTATGGCCGGCCAAAATGGATTGCATTTCTTTGTATTGGATCGATCATACAAGGCCGAATGAACACATATAGGTCAACCCTGGATGATCGAACCATACATGATTGGTCGGTCATGTATGACCAACCTAAAGTGTAACGGTCCAACATTTATTGATGTTGTTATTTAGGTTATTTTCATATTGGGATGCCAACTCATGCCCACGTGGATCTCCCAGATAAGATAGAACACGCTTGACTGGGCATAAATCATTATTTGTGTATGTTGTTGCATAATTGTGATGTTAATTATTATTTATTCCATAACTTTTAGCATGTGTGTATTTATAATTCAATACCAAGTGAAATTGTGTGATTGGTGAATGTTTCATAAAGCATGTTGATGCGAGTATCGGATAGGAGTAGTACAGGTCCACTAAGTTTTATAATAATAACTTGAATAAAATGACTCAGAATCAATGTGAATTTGGCATAAAATGGAGAATCAGACTTTAGGCTAAGTCAAAATAATTTGGTATATCAAGAATTGGCACGCCTCGAGATATGTGTCGGGACACGGGCACCTAGGTTGTCAAGTAGTTGTAGGTTAATGGGATCACAATTATGTGAAGTATGTTACTAACTACACTAGTCGTATGTAATTATGTGCCTAGGTGAAGTAATTTGGTTTAAGATAAAATAAAGTCAATAGTTAGATAAGAATTAATTAAACCTTTGATCAACCTAGTGACGATCCTAGAATACATATAACAAGGCAAGATAAGTGGCTTTCATGTGGGACAAGTGGTTTCATTTAGGGATAAGTGGCATTAAGGGAGGACACACGTCCCATTAATTAAGTAATAGTAAATCAAAGATATGGCTAATTAATCCACTTACTAATATAAGTATATAAGGCTTATACTTAGTAGAGGAACTCAACATATACATTTGAGCTGAAAAATTAGAGGAATTGATGGGGGTTTTTGCTAAAAAATTCAGGGAGATCAAAGAAAGTCAAAGCTCAAATCAAAGTGTCATATGTCTATTTTAAGTTTGAAATTAGTTCGGGTTTTGGTCATTTTCAGATGGTAGATATTTGAGTCTTTGAAATTGGTTTATATAATTGGATTCCTTGTTTAACCTAATAATCCAACGGTTTTGAAGTTCTTAATTTGGTTTTGGAATAAAAAATATGAATTTTTGAAATTATAAGACCACAATTGGAATTTATGCATATTGTATTATAAACCAGCCAATGTAACTTGGTCATAACTTCCTCAATTTAAATTGAAATGGACCCGATCTAGTGGTATTTGAAAGCTAACTCAAAGGGGAACAACTTTGTCCTTTCGAAAATTTTGTAATTTGAATATTTTCATGTCTAAAAGTGCTCTACAAATCGATGATTGAATGCATTAGGAGATTTTTTAAATTAGATTTTTAAAAGCCATAACTCCGTAATTATGTAAAATAAGATAATATTTTAGTATATTGTTATTAGGTATGTTAGCTACCTTTGCGACCAAAAATCACGATTTTTGAAACTATAGATTGATAGAATAAATTTTCTAAGTATGCTAGTCGGATTAGGTTCCAATTTCAATCATTTTTGGTAGAATTGCGATATCTCTCGCATTTTTAATAGGAATTTCACAAACCAAACCTTTTTGAAAAGCTAAGATAGAGACCAAAAACTTTATATTATGGAATTTTTTTAGATTTGGACAATTGCATGCCAAAAAATGCACTGCAACATAGAACCAAAATTGAGACTTTATTTAGTCTTTAGGGGCTAATTTGGAAAAATCAATTTAAAATATATTCGACCAATCTGAATACATAATAAACACACTTAATTGGCTTCAGAGGACTGTGAGAACATAGGTCGAGTACTATGAGCTAGGCGGGGTCAGATTTGAGAGTGCGAAGAAGTCGAAGCGCGTATTGAGGTTTGTAAAACCCAAAGGAACATAACTTAGGTATTTACTTGCTTTCATTATTGTTTTACTCTATCTTGTTCAATGTAATCATGATTCTATTCCTTATTTAATTCGGTTATCTATGTCTATGTCACTGTTTGAGCAGTTGGTTGAGTTTACTCCCATCGATTTCCATTATGTGTTTATGGCGTGCTAGACCACAAACATGTGTATCAAGAGTCCTCAATGAATAAATATGTGAGCTACTTTTTTGGTACATGTATCGGTGTGTCGTGGGTCTATGCTAGCCACCGAGAGGACCAGGTGATAGCATAGTTAGGTGCGCCCACTAGAGGGGTCTTGTGGAGGGTATCCGAAGTATGGTCTAGTCTCGATCGGGAGAGTGCACACACGTTTGCGCTTTATTATTATTTATGCATGCAATAATCCATTTACAGTTGCATGTCTACATTACGCATGTTTATTTAACGGTATTTATTGGATTTCTTTTACTTTATCATATGAAAGCTTAGTGAATTTCCTTGAGATTTTACTCACTGGATTCGTCATTTATTTTGCTATGATGGTGAGTGCGAGATCCTTCTATGAGTAAATATAATGGGATTCTTGGTGACAATCACTTGAGCTCATCCATTGTTCAAGACAAGTACTCATTGGTGTTTATATTTATATTTTACTATATATTTTGGGTTTATATGAGACTTATGAAACATATGTACTTGTATATATTTACTTTTGTCGCCTTATATACGAGTGGTACCCTAATTCGGGTTTTCCATATTAGGATTGATGTTCTATATGAGTTGAAAGTTAATGAAAATCCAGATTTATGTTTACTTTAAGACTTCCACTATAAATTATTGATTATCCACATTTAAACCAATAAAACACAAACCAAACTTGTAAATGGTTAATTCGAAATAAAAGACTCGTAAGTCTTAATAAATACTAATATAGAGAATAAGACGACTAGCACGCACACGAGATGAGCACGACATGGTGTTGAAAGAGGCAAGATTGTGGGACCTATGTAACAACCCACGACGGCCTCGAGGTGCGGGACCTCCACACAAAGGGATCACATGTCCAAGTATTGGGTCGGTCACACATGACCGACAAACGTATATAGTTCGGTCATGCTCGACCAAATAGTATAAGATTGTTCAACCTTGTATGACCAACCTATATGGTTTAGATCTGCGTAGTCAAGCCGAGGCGTAACCTATGTTTTGAACACGAAAAACAGAACAAATCGAATGAAGACTCAAGATATACCTCTCCATCTTGCACATCCACATCCTTTACACTTTCGTCCTCCATTTTCTAAGGTCAATAGCCACTACACAACCTAAATGAACAATGCCCTAGTAAACAAAAAACTTTGTTCAAACCACATAAATGCATACAAATACAAGAGAAATACAACATTTTCCATCATAAACCATGAAGAAATCAACTCTTGCCATAATAATGAACTCTAAAAGCGCAAGTTTGCATTGTAGGTGGTAGGAGGGGATCATTAGAGTCGAAGTGTTGTCGGTTTACGTGGGGTTCACAATAAGATGAAGTGTCATGTGAGGGATTATAGGGGTGTGAGGGGTAATTAGGCCATTTTGCCTAAGGGAAAATATGGAATTGGAATGCCAACAAAATTGTGGCTTGTCCTTACAAAATTTTAGGGTGCACATATAATGACCCTCGGAGTAAACTCAATACTAACTTGCTAATATTTCATGTTAATCGTCTTATCGCGTCTTGGTGAATAGGGGTTTGCATGGGTTGGGCTCAGGCTCACCTGACCCTTAAAAATGCACCCGCTCAACCGTCAAACTTCTACATTTTCTACCGTTGGAAGCTTAATATTGGGGTTGAAATCCCTTTGCCCGCCTCGTCGATACTCAGCAAAGTGAGCGAGCTAAGGGCGGATAAAAAGTCTAGTAAAAAGAAAAGAGAACCAAGAACAGTTCATGAATCTCGATTGGAATGATCGATTTCGTCGTTGTTTCTCGCCTACCAAAAAAAGCCAAATAAGCAAAAGCTGAAACCCTAACTAATCAATTTGATTTCACTTAACAAAACAAAGATGAAGAGATTCCATACATTAAGCTTCATGTACAATGACAGTCCGAATATAATTAAACCATGTTTATGTCCTAATCTATAGGGTTAGTGGATCATAATTAGAACCACCGTATAAATCTGGGGTAAAACCTCGAGCGCAAGAATCGAGGGTTTAGAATTTATTTTTAAGTGATGTCATTCATAATCATTTTATTATTATTTAAATCCCATCACACTGATTTAATTTGCACTTATCACATGGTATGTATTTGTGTCAAGAGCATGAGATGCCTTGGAATGCGGGTATGAGGTGAGTTATAACTTAAAGAAAAATTTTATGTTGTCCTTTGTGAATTTATTTATCCTTCCAGATATTTCCTAAGCAAAGTTGAAGAAATAATCAATTGATCCTAAATCAGACTTAGAGGCATGCCTCGAGATGCACATTGACGCGGGGTGTTGGGCAATATAGTAGTCAGAAGCTTAGTCAGGCATTGAAGTCTCTTTTAAATATTATTCACTAACTAAGAAAATTAAGTTAATTAATGTTCCTAAAGTTATGGTATTAGGCTAGGCTAATATATATATATATATATATGTGCAATAATGCCTAAGGTTAAAGTTATTCAACTACAAGCCTATCGATTATCCTAGAGATGATGAAAATTTGAGAGATTCTAAAACAAGTAGTGGGCATCTAAGGATGCATAGGTGTTACTAATTGATAGTAATTGCAAGTATAACGGTTCAATTACGGTAATAATATGATCAACAAAGGTTGATTACAGATATTGCCCTCTGTGAAAGGTTTATTTGGACACGTTTTACTTAGTAAAGCTCACTCCATTATTAAGAAGATATCTTTTTAATTGATTTTAACTAAACTACTATATTCTATAAAACAATGTAAATTAACTTGTACTCTTATATTAAGAAGACTTCTAGTTCACAATTTCACCTAGGTAATGAATTACTATGCTTTCATATCTTTTTTTCTTCATCTTCATTATGTGTGTACACTGCTCAATTAGAATAAAAAGATTTCCTTAAGATTTACTTCAACTCACTGTCGTAGTGGAAAAAATCCTAATATGCAAACTAGAACTCCACCTATCGGTTTACTATATTGCATTAAGTTCCAAATCTTAAGACTCATAACCGCTTAAGTTTACTATCCATGCATCCCTAATCAATAACTATATATCAAGGTTATATATATATATATATATCATACGGTTGTATTGTCCATATCCACCTTAAAAGCTCTAATGTTCATGGTAAATCCTAAAACCTCTAATCAACAAACACATGTTCAAATTGTTCATAGCATTACATATATAATCAATACTGATTCTAACCATTGTACTTTTTAACTTTATAATACATTCATACTTCATTTAGCATAGAATTCATACTATAGGATCTATTGATCCCTAAGATAAACAAACTACTCTCTCATCATTGAAATCAACATACACATCATGGTATTGTAATAAAAGATTAAATCAAAGAATTTCAATTAAGTCAAAGAAATAATACTTTGAATAACCACAAGTAGAGTTTTTAAAGTCTTTTCCTCCAAAACTCTTCTCAATACTCAAAAATAACATAAACTATGCTATTTTATGGCAATCTATGGTGGTGGGTGATAATTAGTGATAATGTATGTGTTTACTACATTCTAATACCTATTTATGCTCCTAACACTCTTAAGAATACAATTAGATACCCTAATTAACAATTTCAAACAAATCCTATAACCGATACACGCCATGTGTGTAATGCCATAGCGCGGCCACAACTTCGACCTTTATGTGTTAATTTTCTCCTTACGAGTAGGCTCGACCCTCTGTGTGTATTGTCTCGGTCTGCCGTGTGTAGAACTCCACAAATGTCGCTATTTTGCATCACTTCTCCTATTTCTACTCCTTGGTCTTCATGCCTTATCCACGCGTTGCCCATGCCATGTGGTCTCTTCCTACAGCCTTCAAGCCTCCATGCCACAGTCTCAAGTGTGTATTTGTGATTTTTCTCCTCATTTCATCATGAAATCACTCTTTTGTCTCCTTTATACCTTGTATACCTAAAAATACATAAATTTAATCAATTAAAGCTCATTCCCGAATATTTAATCTAATTATACTATTATACTAACCCTATATTTAAGTCTAACTAATTACTTATCAAATACCCCAAACTTAAGATTTTGCACGTCCGAACAAAAGTGTATTCTATTAAGTACCCTTGCTACTACTACTACTTATAGTCCTTACTCATTTTACATAGTTCATTGAGTAACATTTAATTTAAATAAGTTCGAGTTAATAATCCACTATCACGACACCCGAAATTCAAAATCATAGTTTAATATCTTAATCAGAATATGTGACCCATAACGTGGGACCTGCATCGAGATACGTGTCATGACACATGCGAGGGGCCGAGGTATATGTTATATTTATAGTGGTGTATGCCTAATATATTTTCTATGAGTAGATTACTAAGCCACTCCTACTTGTGTATAGATGACGAGACGTAAGTGGGGACATGCCTCGAGATACGTATCGACATGGGATCGGGGTAGAAAGTGATAGTAGTAAGTTTATTTAAGCTTAATGTAACTTAAATAGTGATTTAAATGTGGTTATGGTTGATTATATATTTATTGTACCTAAGTTAGCAAGTTAAAACAATAGTCATGTGATGATCATAGATAGGGGTGTCAATTTTTTGTCCTACCACTGCCGTACTGGTTTTGTCCGTCATGAGAAAATAAAGTTTGGACACTAATTCTTCAAATCCGGGTCGAATATGGGCGTTTTAATGTCCAAATTAAAATTTGGGCCAGGTCTGGACAAGACCCTCTAAACCTGGACCTGACCTGGATTTCAAAAGAGGCATTAAAAAGAATGAAAATAGGGAAAGCATGTGGCCCAGATGAAATACTCATAGAGGATTGGAAATGCTTAGGAGAAATCGGATTGACTTGGTTAACAAAACTTTTCAATAAGATTTTAAAATCAAAACGGATGCCAATGGATTAGAGAAGAAGCACGCTTGTGCCGATCTTCAAAAACAAATGAGACATTCAAAGTTGCTCAAATTATCGGGGAATTAAACTTATGAGTCACACTATGAAACTGTGGGAGAGAATAATTGACAATTGGCTAAGGGGAGAACAACAATATCAGAGAACTAATTTAGTTTCATGCTTGGGAGGTCAACTATGGAGGCGATTTTCCTTGTAAGACGATTGTTAGAAAAATATAGATAAAAGAAAAAAGATTTTCATATGGTATTTGTAGATTTAGAAAAAACATATGATAGGGTCCCTAGAGATGTTCTTTGGTGGGTTCTAGAAAGAAAAAGAGTGCACGCTAGATACATAGACACTATTAAGGATATGTATGATGGAGTAGTAACGAATATAAAGACATTTGGAGGAGCTACAAAAGAATTTCCCATTATGATAGGACTACATCAAGGATCGGCTTTAAGCCCATATCATTTACTTTAGTTATGGATGAACTAACTAGACATATTCAAGAGGATATATCATGGTGTATGCTATTTGCAGATGATATTGTCTTAGTGGATGAAACTAAAGATGGAGTGAAAAGGAAATTACAACTCTGGAGGAATACATTAGAATCTAAAGGCTTTAAGTTGAGTAGGACGAAAATCGAATACATGCACTTGTGAGTTTGGAAACACTAGACATCGAGATGCAGAGTGGTAAAATTAGGG
The DNA here is from genome assembly GCA_039657365.1 of Stephania yunnanensis. Lineage (NCBI taxonomy): Eukaryota > Viridiplantae > Streptophyta > Magnoliopsida > Ranunculales > Menispermaceae > Stephania > Stephania yunnanensis. The sequence goes on along the minus strand of CM077585.1, from coordinate 30,926,156 downwards.
AAAGTAGAAGTTCCTAAGATAAACCACTTTAGATACCTAGGATCAATCATACAAAATGATGGTAACATTGAAAATGATGTCATACATAGAATTCGAGCTGGATGGAAGAAATGGCGAAGTGCAACAGGGGTGATTTGTGACCAACATGTTCCTACTAAGTTAAAAGGAAAATTTTATAGGACCACAATTAGGCCAGCTATGCTCTATGGAAGTGAATGTTGGGCAAGTAAAGCAACAACAATTACATAAAGTGAACGTAGCGAGAAATGAGGATGCTTAGGTGGATGTGTGGTAAAACTCGTAAAAATAGAATAAGAAATATAGAAATTCAAAGACAAGTAGGAGTAGCACCAATTGATACAAAGATTAGGGAAGGGTGGTTGCGATGGTTTGGTCACCTGCAAAGACGACCTATAAATGCCCCAACTAGAAAACTTGACTCAATAGAAAGCGTAGAAATTCGACAAGGTAGGGGCGAGACCAAAGTTAACATGGGATGCATTAATTAAAAGGAATTCGAGTGTCTTGCAAAGCTCGCCATCAATTGCACTTAATCGAGCACAGTGGAAAAGTTTGATCCATGTAGCCGACCCCAATTAATTTGGGACTGAGGCTATGTTGTTGTTGTTGTTGTTGTTGTTGTTGTTGTTGTTGTTGTTGTAATTCCATACATTTTATAATTCACAAAACAAAGAACGGAAATAAGGAAACTACATAACTTGTATAGAAAATGTACTATTTTAATTTTGAGACTTGTTAAATTGCTTGAGATAACATTATATGTTTTGTCATTTAACGAAAAATGCTATAATGTCTTGTAATTTAAAATAATACAACAACAACATAGCCTTAGTCCCAAATTAACGGGGTCGGCTACATAGATCGGACTTTTTCATTGTGCTCGATTAAGTGCAATTGATGGTGAGCTTTGCAAACCATTCAAATCCTCTTAATTAATGCATCCCATGTTAACTTTGGTCTGCTTCCTACCTCGTCGAATTTCTACTGCGGTTTCTATTAAGTCAAGTTTTCTAGTTGGGGCATTTGTAGGTCGTCTTTGCAGCAGTGACCAAACCATCGCAACCGCCCTTCCCTAATCTTTGTATCAATTGGTGCTACTCTTACTTGTCTTTGAATTTCTATATTTCTTATTATATCCTTACGAGTTTTACCACACATCCACCTAAGCATCCTCATTTCGATACATTCACTTTATGTAATTGTTGTTGTTTTACCGCCCAACATTCACTTCCATAGAGCATAGCTGGCCTAATTGCGGTCTTATAAGATTTTCCTTTTAACTTAGTAGGAACATTTCGATCACAAATCACCCCTGTTGCACTCCGCCATTTCTTCCATCCAGTTTGAATTCTATGTGTGACATCATTCTTAATGTTACCATCATTTTGTATGATTGATCCTAGGTATCTAAAGTGGTTTACCTTAGGAACTTCTACTTCCCCTAATTTTACCACACCGTCATCTCGACGTCTAATGTTTTCAAACTCATGCATCTATTCATTTTTCGTCCTACTCAACATAAAGCCTTTAGATTCTAATGTATTCCTCCAGAGTTCTAATTTCCTATTCACTCCATCTTTAGTTTCATCCACTAAGACAATATCATATGCAAATAGCATACACTATAGTATATCCTCTTGAATATGTCTAGTTAGTTCATCCATAACTAAAGTAAATAGATATGGGCTTAAAGCCGATCCTTTATGTAGTCTTATCATAATGGGAAATTCTTTGTAGCTCCTCCAAATGTATTTATACTCGTTACTCTTCGCATCATACATATCCTTAATAGTGTCTATGTATCTAGCATGCACTCTTTTTCTTTTTAGAACCCGCCAAACAACATCTCTAGGGACCCTATCATATGCTTTTTCTAAATCTACGAATACCATATGAAGATCTTTTTCTTTTCTCTATATTTTTTTAACAATCGTCTTACAAGAAAAAATCGCCTCCATAGTTGACCTCCTGTGCATGAAACCAAATTGGTTCTCTCGATATTGTTGTTTCTCTCCTTAGGCTATTGTCAATTATCCTCTCCCAAAGTTTCATAGTGTGACTCGTAAGTTTAATTCCCCGATAGTTTGAGCAACTTTGAATGTCTCCTTTGTTTTTGAAGATTGGCACAAGTGTGTTTTTTCTCCAATCCATTGGCATTCGTTTTGATTTTAAGATTTTATTGAAAAGTTTTGTTAACCAAGTCAATCTAATTTCTTCTAAGCATTTCCAAACCTCTATGGGTATTTCCTCGGGCCACATGTTTTCCTATTTTCATTCTTTTCAATGCCTCTTTAACTTCTACAATTCTAATATTGCGTGTATAGTTTACATTTCTTTCTTGGTGTGGGTTTTCATCTATTATAGTATTAACTTGGCCATCATTAAATAAACTATCAAAGTAACTTCTCCATCTCTCCTTAATATCCTCCTCGCGCGTTAAAACATTTTGATTTTCGTCCTTAATACATCTTACATGACTTAGGTCTTGTTTCTTTTTATCTCTTAATTTGGCTAGCCTATATATATATATATATATATATATAAATATATATTTTTCACCATCTCTATTACCTAACCTTGTATATAGATATTCCATGAAATTTGTTTTAGCTTGACTAATTATTTTTTTAGCTTATTTTCTAGCTTCTCTATATTGATTGTACACATCTTCATCTTGACACTAATTTAAAATAATAAATAAAACTTAAATATTACTTTATAAAATTATGTTAGAGAAGATTATATTACAAAGAACTTACAATGACTTTAACGATTAAAAATACTTTTAAACATAAAATATTTTAAAAAAGATTCGAAAAATTTGGACATTTGTGTGACTCGGATTAAAAGTAAATCGAGTCTAAGTAAGACATACTTGACTGAATTTACAACCGAACCGGGTCTAGACAATGCAAATGCTCATTTATATCAAAAGCGGCTCGAACCGGCACTGTCCGGACAAAAAAATTAACACTCCTAATCATAGGATATGCATTGACACATGTATACACCAAATGAGTTACACATAGGTGTTTCTTAGACTGACTAAGTGGGAAATGTGTCAAGATGTACATCATTAGATAGCTCTCGAGATATGTTTGCACATAAGAATCAATGGCTATTAATCAACCATATTCATTGCATATAAAAAACTAAAGATCAACTCATGTAATCAAACCAACTTCATTTCAATAACTTAAGAGCTAGTAAGCTTGTTTAGGAGAGAAGAAAAGATTGCTAGTGAAGAAGGGAAATTAGAGAAGATCAAGGAGAAATCAGTGGGTTTGAAATGGGAGGTGTTGATCAAGCTAGGTGTTCATCAAACTAGGTACACATCTCTCTATTTAAGTTTGAAACCGTTCGACTTTTGGCCATTTTTAGAGGCTAGATGATTTAGTCTTTAAAATTGGTTTATATATTTAGATTTCTCATTTCAATCTGATAACTCAGCTAACAAGAAGTTATTAATTTGGTTTTGAAATCAAAAATATATGAATTTGTAAAATTTTAAGTCCAAAATAGCAATTTTGCTTGTTGTATTATGAACCAACCTATGTAATTTGGTCATAACTTGTTCATTTTAAATCGAAATGAAACCGGTCTGGTAGCATTTGAAAGCTAACTCAAAATGGAATAACTTTTTCCTATTAAAATTTTATAGTTCAATATTTTTATGTCCAAAAGTGCTCTACAAATAAGCGATTAAATGCATTACAAAATTTTTGAAACTAAACTCGTAAATGGAATAACTCCCTAATTACTCATCTAAATGAGCTCGTATTCTAGTATGTTGTTATTTGCTAAGTTAGCTACCTTGTGACCAAAAGTCATGAATTCTGAGACTATAGATTGGGAGAAATGATTTTTCTAAATCTGCTTGTTAGATTAGGTTCCAATTTGAACTGTGTTTAGTAAAATTGCAATTTCACTTTCGTTTTAAATCGGAATTATGCATACCAAACCTTTTCAAAAAGCTAAGAAAGAGAGAAAAAACTTTGTACATGGAAGTTGTTAAGATTTGGACAATTTCATGCCTAAAAGTGGGCTGCAATATAAGACTAAAATTTAAATATTGTTTAGTCTTAAGGGTTATTTTGGGTTAAGGTTCCTAAACCCATTTGACTTTACCTAAACCCAACTTATTTGGATTAGTTTGATATCAAGAACATAAGGAACAGTCTTGGGAGTTAGGATATGTTATACGAGGTATTGGGAGGCCAAAATAGATTAGGAAATTGCATGAATTATAAGTAAACTGATTGAGATATTTATTTACATTTCATTCCTATTTACTTATTTACTTCCAGTCATTTGGACTGATTTGCCATTATACTCCATATGGCATGACTTATTATCCTTTCTCATATCATGAAGCTGATTTCATGGTGTAAATTATTGATTAAATGATTTTATTGAATCCAAATCATGTGCCATGTCATTTTGATTGTTAATACATATGGTCAATGAAATAGCATGCTATAAGGTAGGTATTACATAGTGTTGTGAATCTATTTCCATTGTGAATTAGGTATTTAATTACTTTTTTGTATTATCAAACCATGTTATTCCTTGATATATGGAAGTAGTTCTTATATCTAGGGTCATTTTAAGATAGAGGTCTAGCTGACATATTGGGGTCACTGGACTTCCAAGGTGATTAGGATCTCTCCGTTATCTTACGCACCACACGAGAAATGAGTCTCGAGGTTGTTGGCAAGTGTATATCACAAGTGATTGGCACCAGCAAAGGTCATAAAGGCAAAGAGCATTACTCATACCTTCACATTGATGTAGAGCTCGACTCCATCCTTATAAAGTGGAAAGGCTGATATGATGAATATTACAGCTGACCGACCCTAGATCATTACTACTTAGTCGAGTGTCAGTTTCATTTTGTTTAACTAAAGCATTTATTTGCATGCTTTCTTTTCATCATATTTTCTATTATCATTCTTTTATATACTTGTTGTATATTTGAAAATGTGAACAAATGTCTCTCAGTGTTACTTTCTACTTTATTGTACTCACCGTCCTTTTTATGATAGTGGGTGCAAATTGATCGAGTAGCTGGTCAGGCAAAGAGAAGATCGACGACTACCTTTGAGCCAATTTAGTGTTGCTACAACAGATTTTGTAGGTTTTGATTTTGATGTATTACTTTTATACGTATTTCATTTAATTTTGGGGTTGTTTATTATGGGTTGAGAGACTAGTTCTTTGACCAAACACATGATGATATTTTCTTTTCATTTGTTATATATATGTATACATGCATGTGATCTTTATTTCCTTTATTTTTCCCACAATAGTTAGGTATCACATTAAAAGCTTCCGCTAATTTGTTAAGACTTCGCTTAATGAACTTTTAAGTAAGTAAAATTTTAATTAACTCTGATTTATGAATTGACATGGGATAGGTAAATTTCTATTTTAAAAAAATAGATAAGTAATGAGGTTCTTGAAAGGCTGACTAATTTTTTTAAGTCCTATATGGTGAGATTAGGGCTTAATGAAGAGATTATCTTAGGGTGGTGCCCTAATTAAAGAAGGGTCGTCTCATCCACTCAAAAGTTTTTATTTATAAATATTAATATTTTAAAAACACGTAGCTTTAACAACACATATAATTCACTTTCGAAACTCACAAGTAGTTCACAATCAAAACAACCACTACATATAAGTTTATTTCACCTCAACATTCAAGTAGTAAGTGTACAATCTCATGGTTTCTCATTAAGCTCAAAAATTCACAAATAAGCATATATCATACTATTTTTGTAGACTTTAGTACTTCAAGTGTCCATAAGGCTTTGATAAGTCGGTATTTATAAGTATTTAATAGTTTATTTTAGTATATTTAATTATTAAAAGTATTTAAAATATATATTTAATTATATTTTTTGGTCATTTTTAGGTGAAACGGAGTGCGTGGTTGAATTCGTGGTGGAAAAATACTCAAAATGGAGTATTTAATTGCGGTGATCGGATCTTGGGACAATTTGCCTCGAAATACGCGTTGCGCGGTGGGTCGGATAGCAAATTGTATGTTCCAACCAATCACATCATGCCAAGTCAGCGATTCGAACACGGTGGGTGCCATGTGTCGCGCGTCGGTTGGTCCAAAGCGTCGCCGCGTCAAGCACCGCAAAGCCGGCGACACCAATCACGAGTTGCCACTTCACCGGAGAAGCCATGTCACACACCGCCTCATTTTCTTCTCGGACGACCTTCGTCGATCCGCCTCGAGATGCGTTCCAGCCACAGACTCCCATAATTTAGTTGATAAACACGCAATTTTTCTTCGCCGCGAACGTCTACGTGGCGACCTCCCATTGGCCGGACACGTCACATTGAAGTAGTTTCGCCAATCACGCGAGGACACGTTTGGCCGACTCACCATACACAACAAACATAGCACAGTTCGCGGCGAATTATGCGGCGACAACTCAGCGGCAGTGGAGGGACGAACCAATGAGGCGCGGACACGTGGCGCGGGCTGGAAAAACTTGATGAATAACGTTTTGACACGTAGTAGAGTCGGATTTTTGATCTAAAAACACTCATACGATGCTCCTCGACGCACGAGTCATGTACCTAACCCCTAAAATTGGTATCGAAGTACAATTTGGAGTATTTTTATATATTAGGAACCTACGTTTTATTAAAAAACAATTACTTAGTATTTTTAGAGATCAATTATTAGTTTTTAGTATAGATTTTTGAAGATGATGTCTGGGCAATCAATTTCTTGCCTAAGTCGAAGGGGAAGCAAGTCGAAATTATGGATTCAAATAATATTATGTGAGATCTTTTATTTTATTAATTAATTAATTTAATTTCTATTATTTCATTGTTGTTGATTTAATTATTATGATTTAGATATATGGTATGTATGTGGCCAGTGCATGCTTTTAGGTTGATAATCTACTGTTATTTGGAATATTATTATCCGTGTAATTGTGCTTTTAGACCGATAAAGTAACAAACATTCACCCGTTTGCCGTAAAACCCTTTCGGTGTTTGAATGTGCAACAATTAAATCTAGATTAAATCGGTAGCGGTTGTGACCTGGTTATCTAGGATTAGTGTTCCCATAGATCTATATTATTGCGGTTAGTGTGTGTTAAAACTGATTGGCGGATGTCTAGGGTTATATATTAATTAGGGAAGTAGTTAGTGGCGGATGTCCTGGCTATCGGAATTAGGGGAACTAGGAATTTACGGCGGTTGTCGATTTTCTATAGCTAATCTAGGAAAATTAAATTAATAACTTTTTGGGAAAGATTGAAGACCATGATTGCTATTGAATCTTGATTCTGATTTGTGGAGCTGGAGATTTAGGTGTTAATTAGGCGTTAATTAATTATTTTAGAAATTAGTTTAGTTAATTTATTTATTTAGTTTAGTTAAATTAGTTAGTTAAATTAATATTTATTTTAAAACCCCGATTTTTTCTAACCTTAGAAAGATAACCGATCTATGTGGGATCGACCATTTGCCACTATTCTACAAAATAGTTTGTTTAGGAATTTTATTTTATTTGACGTGTTCGGCGTGCGTCGGGCTTCATATAGTTGGAAAGAAAATTTAACCTATATAAGTTACTTGTACTCGAGCTAAATCTTTTCGTTTAAAGAGTTTTGATATAACTTCCACCTTTCTTTATTTTTATATATCTCTCTTTTCATTATATTCATTCTTTCGGTTGTACGGTTCATACTCCTTTTCCTATTGATTCCATTTTTTCTTCTTTTTTTCAACCATCAAGTTTTATGCTCATTTTCTTAAAAAACTTGTGGAACTCTCTATTTTTATTTTTAAACCATCAAGCAAGTTTTAACTCAAACTTTTTATTAAAAATCATGTCTATCTCTTTCTTTTTTGGTACTAAGTCTTTATTTACTTTATAGTCAAGTAATATTCATACTTATTATAGAATTCCTTAATGATCTAACTTTTTCCGCAAGAACTATTCTAGTAATTTTCTTGCATTTGTTTCAAGTTCATGGTCTTCCTTAGCTTGTAGGTTTATAATCATAAAATTATACTATTGTTTGTTACATTTCTTATTTTCTTCAAAAATCATAATACTCTCTTGAGTTTGATATCAACCAAATACTTGTATTCTTACTCATCTTTAATTAAAGGCATGAACTTTGCAAATGAATCACTTATTCATTACTATACTAATATATATAACCTAATCTATAATCTTGTACATATTTAAATAGTAAGTAAATGAAATAGATACACTACCATTCTTTCCTCTTTAACGGCTTCAAAAACAAGATTTTACGATCATACCTACGGTGTTTATCTTTATTTTGTCCTTTCTTACCACTTCCTATATTGTTGATACCCCAAACTTAAACTAAACCTTGTCCTCAAGGTTTAAAAATAAGCTTGAAACACAAAAACATAAACACAAACATATAATATAATTTGAGTACTAAACATAAAAATGCATAAAATTTAAATTTAAACAACTACTAAAGTGACTAATTATCCCAAATTAAAATTAATCAATATAAATGTATTGCTCATCTCCCTAAGGTCTAGAGAAATCTTAAGACTCAAACTCTAGGACTATGCATCATCATCAACATCAACATCATCATCATCGCTCCAAAGATAGGATGCATCAAAAGACGCTCCACCCTTCGCTTCGCACCACATCAAGATCAAACATGTAGTTTGGTGTTGTTGAAAAACTAATAGACCTATCAGTAGGTCTCAACCTTCTACTCCTCTCATATCTAGCTATGTCCCTCTGATGATATGCAAAAAACATGAAATTACGTTGTCCATTCAATCGGTTTTGCTCATATCTCAACAAGGATTCACAATATTAAGCCATATCCTCTCTGTATTGTTAGCTAATCTCAGCCATCCACAGCCTCTATTTTCATGAAGTTAAGTCCTTAAGTGGTAGTATCGGTGCCGTGGTGGTAAAGGTGGTAGAAAAACTTCAGGATCATCCAAGTCTTGCTCTCCTATCAATGAGTCTATAAACTCTTAGCCCTCAAGCAAATCCCTGTTGGTGATCTTCCTCCTCTCCATATCCTTCATTTCTCAACTCTTGGGCCAGCTCCATTGTTGATGTTATTGCTACTATTGTTGTTGCTTGGTCCTCTCCTTCTTTGGCTAACAATTTGGTCTCAAGTATGTCCCGTTTGGCTCTCTCTTTATCTCTCATCCTCGAGCCTTGGTATCTAGTCAAAGATTTCAAGGTTAATATAAACTCCTCATTTATAATTACTTCGGCCTCTATGTCAAATTCCTCGTCCCGAATCAATTTCACTCCAGCCTTCAAGTACATTTGGGTTATGAGGATTCGAAACAACAACTTGTTATATTTCTCAGTCATGATTGATTTCCTAGAGTTCTTAGAAATGATTTCCTAAGTTTGATCATATCAGTCTTAATAATCTCATATAAACAATTCGCATTGGGTTTATTTATCCCGCCCTACTAAGTAGTCGGGTATAACGATGCAACTAGAAAATGTTGCCACATTCTCGTAAACTTTCCTCACACTCCCTTTCTTAATGTGCTTCAAAGACATTCTCGCTTCTCATTATCCATCCTTATTGTCCTCAGACAACTAATGCTCTCTCAATGTGTAGTGACCCTTATCTAAATTAAGGAATCATTTGGCTTAAAACCCTAAATAAGCCTCGGTACACCACCATTGGACTTAACTAGAGCCAGCAGCCTCACCATCTATACCTGATAAACTCAATTGTATATCGAATATCTAAAATAAAATAATTTATTAACGCAAAGCAAAGATTTAAAACATTTACACGATATAAAACAAGATATACAAAATCGAGTCAAAATGGAATAAACCTCGGTTATACAAAACCTCTCAACCCTTGTGATAATTCAAGATTTTAACTCAATACAAATATATATACAATAAGAATCATTACATCAAAGAGAAGATCAAGACTCAAAAACCTTCTCTATCCAATAGTTGTTGTGTTCATTGATATTCTGAAATGTTAATTAGGGTGTGCACTCCATGTAATGACCCGAATAATCAAATCCTAGTTGTAAGCTTTGTAGGATCGTGACATGGCGACCAGTCCTATGTAGCGAACTTGGTCGATACTTAGGCATCGATACCAAGGTAATAATTAAATAATTTTAATTGATATTGATGCATGTATTATATGTTTATATATGTGTGCATAACTTTTGAATTTTTTTTTATAATAGCCGAGTGCGCCAAGTTACCTCGAGATGGGTATGCGCGAGATGATCGGGTGGATTGAAAACTTAAACTTTGTTAAATAACTTAATTCACCTACTTGGACTCTAACTATTCATCTAAATAATATAATGAGTCTCAATAGAATCTAGGATGTAATCAATTAAGTCTATGTGCTTCATTCCAATAAGGCCTAAGTTTAGGAAAAATGAAAAGTTATAACTTAATTCACCTACTTGAACATATAAATTAAGCCTAAAGTTGAGAAAATACTCATTTTATTATAGCACCTAACTAATCAAATGAGTTTCATGAAACATATTTACTTAATCCATACCATAGTCTTTGTGGATTACCAAAAACATGAAGTGGTAGAAATTTGAATGGAGACCACGCTCTTGGTTCGTTGATCTACTAGTGATATGTCCATGTGGAAATCTAAATGAATCATAATGGATCCTATAGTATGCATGTGGGAGCTAACACCAACTATGGATAAATCTAGAGATTAGATGGATGTAAAGGTACTAGGATAATCTAATGGCCAAGCTTCAAAAAGTTGAAGCATAAAAGACACATTTAATCTCTACACTATGCATGAACACAAAGCCGTTCAAATAGATTTAGAGAGAAAAAAAGGGTTTAGTTAGAAATAGTGCTGAAAAATCAAAGAGAAGGTGGAGTTGGAGCTAAGAATCTCAAAGAGCTTGAGTTTTCACAAGGATCAAACCTTAGGTAACAAATCCCTCTCATTTTCATAGTACATTGTAATGATTCGAGGTTCTTTAAATCATTTTAGTGCTGGGGTTTTGCCAACTTTGATGATTCTCTAATGTTATTAGATGATTATGAAACAAGAGAATCAAATGTTCTCTTATGTTCATGAAAAACCTATGTTTTGGTTCAAGAATTGGAGATTTTGAGTAAATGAGATAATGGACTAATTTTCTTGTATAATTGGGTATTTAATCTTGGAGTTTCTACTCCTATATTGATGTTGAATGATGTCTTAGGTTTGGTGTAAATGTTGGACAAACGCTAAGGGGTTTGAACCATGCATTGTGAATTTGATTGTTCATGAATACTACATGTTTGATGAGATGTCAAAATTATAGCGAAATTCTAGAAATCATAAGTCCTTCATTTCTTATCAAAATTGGCTGATTTTATGAGTTATTCTTGGATATTTGGACAAGCTTATTACCAAAAATCACATTATTTGGATATGTAGTTTGAGAGTTATGAAATTTTTAATATTACTGGTCTGAAACTCTATCAAAGTGAGTTGCATTACCATTTTGAGCATAACTCTCTCAATTTAAATCGGATTTGAGTGTACTTTACCATTTCGGAAAGTTTATATATATAACAACAACTTAACATCAGTATTTATTGAAAATTAAGTTATCTTCTTTATCGAAATGGACCTGAAATTCAACACTTGTTCATGCATATATTTTTTTTATAACTGTTTGGGTGTTGGGACATCTTTCGAGGGCTTCCACTAATCGAGAAAATAACCAAGACCTCCATAATAGTTTGAAATACTATAAATTTGGTTCTCTAAGAGTTGCAAGTGATTCTAAAGTGTTTTGTATGGTTATTCAAAACCTGATTTTGAAAGAGGTGAAATTTACTTACTCAAATGAGCTGAATTTTGATTTAAGGTATTTAGAGCATCAAATGATGTCAGAATTGAACCAAAATTTTCATAATATCTTATTAGATCATAGTAAAGGTGCTTACCAAGTTTCGTGATTTTTCGATGTGTCTAACTTAGTTCTCAAATCATGCTTCGAATTACGGAGCAATATTTACGAATGAGGACTTAAAGTTTTATTTAGAGTCTTACATTTGGTTCTTAATCACAATAATGAGATTTTAGCACTCAAAAACCTTGGTTTTAAGTTAATAGACTTCATGAATCAACAACAAAAATTTTAGGAATTTATATGAGTGTTTTAGCCGCATTTCATGTTGCATAGAAATCAAGTTTTTGGTAATTATTTTAAGGTCCCTAAGGGATTGTTTTGCAAGCCAATGCATTAAACCAACTTGAAATGGTTTCCAATAGACTTTGATGATTCAAAAACACTTAAAAACAATAGTAAAAATGCCTACAACTTTGTAACATCGACCTTGACCATTTTGGCGAGTTAAGTGTCAAAGGAGCTTTTAAAATGAATAAAATAGTCATCTCGGGATTATCCCTTCGCATCAAACCTTCGGGCATGATATGAACAAGCAACTAGGGACCCTGAGGATTTAGCATAAACTTTTTTAGGACATATTGAAGTTGTGATTTGGTCCAAGTTAAATAGAAAAGACATTGGGATAAATAATGGACTATTTTATAATGAATTGAGATAGTCAAACTTAAATAAGCTCTAACACATATGAAATGAGCTCTACTAGGTGCCTGGGGCCTAGAGCATCAGTGCTAGGTGTCAAGAGTGTAGTATGAACATGTGGGAGCTGCATTTATCTCGGATATTATTGCATTTTGAGGTAAGTAAACTAGTAAGAGTGTCAACATGATTTGTTTTCAGCTTCTTATTGTTAATCTCTTGATAAGCATTCCATACTTGTATTTCATTCTTGTTTCAAGTGGCTTGGGGTCTAGGTAATCTCTTGATAAGCATCCGGAGTCACTATGGCTTCTCGTTGAGGACTACGCAAGGAATGAAGCATCTAGCGTTGCTATGGCTTACCATGATAGTTTAAAAGGGTTGTTGGAAGTGACTCGAGGAGTGCGCACTGCCTAAAGAGTTGTGTCAGGGCAGTTGGAAGTGGCCTTAGGCCCGCTGTGTCAAATTCAAGCTGAGTTTTAGTCTGATGACCCGTAGTTTAGACAAGATTACTTATTCGACTATCTATTTTGCTTCCTTGCCACTTGATTCTCACTACTTACTTGATTAGTCTGTTTATCATGCACTTTGTCATTTTATTTACAGCTTTCTTTAAATACCCGCATAATTTAGAGACTACTGTGATTTTGTTACTCATAAATAATGTTGAGTCTTTTCTGGCTTTACTCATTAGAATTGTCTCCATCACTGGTGACAATTGCATGTCCCTCTAGTAGCAAGGGTGAGGAGCCTTAGATCGGTGACTACCTTTAATTCTTCCTTAGAGTCGGTTGTTCCTTTGTTACTATCGTAGGTATTTTAATTGTATCTATTATATTATACTTGATGTTTTAATACACATTTGGGTATGGGTTTTAACAGATACACTTGAAATACATGTATATAATGCTTATTTACATTGTCATTGCCTGAGATATACATGAGATCTATATTATGTAGGATTTCCACATCTAGGATTTGTCCCGAATTAAGTTTATTTTTTTTAGTTGCTTTAAATTACTTTCTGCTGAATAATAAATAATAAGACTTGTAAAACTAATTAGCAAACTTAATAAGTAACCAATGGATGAATAATTCCGATTAGAGGCTGACTAGGCTTACGTTGACTTTGTAGGGGTTATTTGGGGTCCACATAGGTCTAGGAGGGGGCCCGGATTTGTGGGAAGCGGGGCCATTACACTCCAACTTGCTCGGTAAGTATAGATTCAAAGAACTATCAACAATCCATACAATAATCAAGAATGAAATGCAAAGTAACAATATGAACCAATCATATTTAAACAGATATTAAAATTTATATAAACAATATATAACAGAATGCAAGTCATTTGATTTCATAGCCCATGTTTATATAAAGATGTAGTTCTTTAATATGGAGGTGGTCAATTACCGATTCTAACAAGGTCCAAGTAGTCAATGTCACGGCCTTAATAAGACTACCAACATCTCATGTTATTTTGGTTTTAATCCTAAACCAACAAACGTTGTTTTCACACACTTGTGACCGGCTCAACTATGCGCATAGTGAGATTTTCAAGCAATTGCGTAGCCTATCGCGACACAAGCACAATTTCCATAGAGGCTGCGTGTCATGCGCTTGTACCAAACATTATACGATGAACTCGCAACACAAGCACGATAGTAAACAACTACATTACCAAGCATGAAAGTAATGAGCTAGAACATAGCCAAAGACAGTCCAGTCCATGCAATATTAGTGCGTACAACAAGTTAGAAACCGCATCAATGTATATACACAGCTCCCATATACTAGTCCATAAACTAAATGAACTAAATATACTATATAGTCGAGGCAAAGTTGATAGTTAAACAAATCCATACTCACTTCGGTTAGGTTTCATTTCCAATTTCTTAACTTTTCGGATCGTTCGACCTTTCCGGTGTTAGATAACCTATCACAAACCATCAAAGGTCATTATATATTTAATAACTGACATTTAAAACTCCTAAATTGGTCCCAAGTTAAATCGAAACTAATTTGCTAATTTTTAGGTCGACACAAACATTTCACATTTTTTTCGAGGTAAAATGCGAGGTATAAAGTCTCGAAGGAATATCAAATTCTCCACTTTTTATAGAAATATCCAATTTCTATTTATTTGGTCCACAAATATATTTTTTTCCTACTTTTTATCGATTTTCTAGAATTATTTTACTTTATTCCACCATTTTTTTTCATTTTCGTTCATTTTTTTTTAATTTGAGAATAAGGTTTGGCCCAAACCCCTTTCCTCTTTCTCTCGTCCTCTCGTTACTCAAAACCAGTCCCTATTTTCTTTTTTTTTCATTATCGATCCATTGGGGTTGGGTTGGGCCTCGAACGAATCGCATAACGGTTCGTTCGAGCCTTCCTTATTAATCTCCAACGAAACAACAACAACATCAAATGCCCAACAACAACCCAAGAACACAATGACAACAACAAACAACACTTATCTATCTCATCGATTTATTCTTCTCTTGAGATCTCTCAGTGTCCCTTTCCGTTTCTCCTTCCTCACGGTCTCGAGCCTCTATCTCAAATTTCAATTCACACCATCGAAATGGGTTTTAGGATGAAGCGATTCTGGTAGGATAAATATTAAATTTCCTCGAGATTCACATTATATGAATCTCAAGGTAGATTTGATGGTTTTATTATTTTTATTTATATTTTGGTCTTTCTTGAGATATGTGTTGCGTATCTTGAGGTCGATCTTATGGCTATTCATTTCTTCTTGACCGACTTAAGTTAGATTAAGATACAAAATATTTCTCAAGATTTGTTTGCATGAATCACGAGTCCGATTCAAGAGACATTAGTTAAAGCAACAATATTTCTTGAGATGGGGTGAAACGCATCTCAAGGCATAGGAAAGCTCTACAACATACAACAACGTCCAACATCACTTCACCTCGATGCCACGCTACATATATCTCAAGTCAAATCCAATGATTTAAACAAATTATACTTAACTATTGGTTATATATACATATGTATTATTTTACCTATAAATTCACCTCGCGCTCCAACGAGCACCCTCGAGCGTGCACACTATTGTACACCCCGCGTATGTCACTCTCAACCTCACGTGTAACAAGTCACCCATCAATTTAGTAATTATGTTAAATATATATATTTATATATTACCATATATTTATAAATATATAAAGGAATATATTCATGCGTTTATAATTTCGTCGTCCGCGCCAACGAGTACACTCGGGCGTGCACGCTACTCCACGACCCATGTGCGTCACCCTTGACCCACACACAATATTAGACGTACCATAATTTTTTAATTATTTTATTTTCAAACTATAGATTTTATTTATATATTTATATATCAACATATATAAATATATATACACCTATATATTTTACGACTTTTTCGTTTGCCACGTACACCAATGAGTACACCCAAGCATACATATTATTCCACGTCTCTTCGTGTACTTCCCCACGATTCACATGTGTCACACCAAGCGTCTTGTCAATTTTATTTATCATTTATTTTCCAACTATAGGTTTTATATTACTTTATGTTAATTACCTATAGTTACATTAATTATTTTTCATACCAATCAAACACAATACAAAGACACAATAATTGCACTCACATTCAAATCGAGACAAGTTGGGCTTAACCACGAGCTTAACTCGGGTTAATTAGATTTTGGATTAACGTTAATTACTAGGTTAAGGACACAAGTTGTTACAAAATGACTCTAAAATGATATAGGTTATAAGGGCTCTCATACAAATCATTCGGGAAGGTATGTGGTTCTCCATTCATGCTCAAGTATTTTAACCCATATATGTCATTTATTGAATGCTCATTAAATGGGACCATCACTTCTCTCACCTTTACTGGATCACCTTTCTTTGTAAACTTTGCATTAACATAGAACTCATAAATAATTTCACGCGCTCCATAAACCTTGTTCTCCCTATAGTCTTGCCTGAAATGTTCTCAACCCCATTGCCTAATGAAGTTATTGACTCTTTTATCATACTTGGCAAGTAGGTTTATTGCTCTATTACAAATTAACTCCTTATTTTCAATTACCTCATACCTCTCATTGGCCTCTCTACTAATGTAGAACTTAGACTTTAAAGGCATAAAGGCATCCTCATTCGGATATCTCGAGGATGATGCTTCATTATCATTTGTCCTCACTTCACTAACTTGATTTGTTTGCCTCCTTTTTCTTGCCATTATTTCAATAAAACTCACATAACGCAACAATTCAACACGGGTCTTTAAATCACCTATATTCAAAATTATCATTCACAAGGGTCATTCACATGCCAAATTAATTCAAAAAACATATACTAATCAACCATAAGCCACATTGATGCTCTAAATCCACGCAACTTCAAATTTCTATCCACAACCCTAACTTCTACAATTCATACCATTTCATCTATAATATCAAAAATTCATAGCATAATCAATAAAATTGTAAATTTTCCTCAATGTTGGACTACCTTCGGTGTAGATCGTTTCTTTAAGCCTATATCAATAAAAGCCCTCTCACTTTTCTCACAAACTAAAACCTTATTGCTCCCTCGACTCAAATCTCAAAATCAATGCCCTAGCTCTCCTCTTTTGTGCAAATTCGCAATACACATTCTCTTTTCACTCTTGATCACTAGGAACACTCTTTTCTCACTTAAAACACTCAAACGTGAGGTTCTAAAGTCATGTATGCTTGGTTGGTGGTGTATGGGCTGGGGTTGAAGTGTGTGAAGTTTTGGTTGAAAGATTTTTCATAACCCATCCTCGACGCCGACGCCATATTTAATAGGGCACGACACCGCCACAGCGTGGGCACATAGTCGAGGCTGCTATAAGCAATTTTTACTCACAGCATAGAGCCATACAGTCACAATGTGTGTTGGCTTATGGCGTCATGTGTGTATAGACGCCGTTGACTAGTCTCGCCTCCGTAATTTTCAAGTTTTTTTCATTACTCCCTATTGGCATTTTCTTGGCTCTATTTATTACTACACAAGGCGTCATGACAGCGTAAAATGCCATGTATATATAAAGATTTTATAAAAACTTACTCGTGATTTGTCCATGTACCCGAACTTTACCACTTTAACTCCTTTGATGTTTTACTCTTTTTGCTAAGTTTGTTGTGACTCCTTCATTCCGATGAGATTTCGCCGGAAAATGGTCTTTCCTACACATTTAACACAAAAATTTCTAAAATTAAAAAATTACTAAAATTCTTGGATTATTCTAACTAAAAAAAATAACCAACTAAAATTCTAAAACTAAAATCAAAAACCCTTAGGCTACCTCCCAATGGCACTTCGTTTAACATCATTAGCCCGATGCCTTTTCGCTCATTTAGTCCGAGTCTAAATCAAGATACTCCATTTATAGGTCGGAGATAATGATATATCTCCCGTTCGGATGTCTTGTTTGCCCTTCAAAGAAAGATAATATTCTCGCTATCGTCATCCTTCTCGATATTCATTGTGATCATTTTCTTCCTTGTGTGCAAGACCGCGTTGGCAGTGTTCGAGAATGGCTGCCCAAGTATCATAGATACATCATCATCATCTATATCTTGATCCATAATCTCAAGGTCAGTGATAAATGTGAATCTACACACTTTCACATGCATATTCAAGAATTTCCCTATTGTTGGAACCAAGTTACCATCAACTACTTGCAAGTCCATTGTATCAGGATAATTAATCTTCAAATTTGCTTGTAACATTTCCTTTGTAGGCATTACATTGATTAAGGCTCCCATGTCACACAAGATATTTCCAAAATGGTGCCCATCAATGTTTAATGGTATGTATATATCTCCAAGATCTCTTCTCTTGATTAAGCCAAAAACTTTATTGTAACTGCGAGTATAACGGTTCAATAATAGTAATAATGTGACCAACAATGATTGATTACGGGTATCTTCCTCTTGATTGGTTGAAGTCTCGATGTGAACTTGAATTTTGGTTCCGACTTCTTTTGAACAACCTTGATGTTATTTTTTTGTGCTTCATCAGAAGGTCTTTCATCTTGTTGCTTAGTTCTATATTGTTTCTTCCCATTCTTGTTATTCTTCAAGGTATTAATCCTTTATTGCTTAAATCCTTTAAGTTCATTTTGCCTCATTTCCTTTTTCTTTCTCATGCATACCTTCGATTTTCTCAACTTTCTCACGGCTAAAGTGTTAACTTTTTCAGGCTTGTACATCACTTGCTCTTGCATTGGCTCATTTGTTGTCGTAGTGCTCATCATGTGAATGGAACTAACATTCTCTTTGGGATTTGTGATAATGTTACTCGGGAATTACCCTTCCTTCCTTGAATTCAATATAATGGCTAGTGACCAATCTGTCTTTTCAGGTTCTTAATGGATTGTGCCATTTCATCATCCATTTATTTAAGAGTTTGCTTCACATTTTTCATCTTTCTCATTCCTCTCATAACGTTCTCTATTCTTGACGTCAATGGCTTGCAAGAATATTTCAAGTGACTACAATGAAGTCATTTCTTCATTTTGGCCTAGCTTCCCTTATTGGACTTGTTGATCAAAATTTGGAGGTAGCTTTAATGCATTATCAAGATTTCCATATGAGAAGTTTGGGTTGTTGTATCCTTGATAATATCTTGTAGGAGCTATTCCTCTCGACTTTGAAATTGTTTTCATAGTTACGGTTTTTCATAAAGTTGACATCTTCAAACTCAATTCTTTGTTGCATGTCTAATGGATAAGCCACCATTGCTTGGTGATTAACAAATTGTTGAGTTAGTTGCACTTATAAATTTGACTATCCCATTTGTAGCTTAGGCATCTGACTACTCGGGTTTGATAGTTGTGCCATGATCGATGCTTGTGAATCAATCTCATATACTCGTGATGGCTTTCTCACATTTGTCGAATGAGTTCTGTTGTAGAATTCTTGGACATAAGATCTAGAAAATTTAATGCTTCATCTTCATATTTATTTAGTGAGAACCACTTGTTGCGGCATCTACTAATGTCCTCGTACTATGACTCATTCCATAATAGAAGATTTGTAGTTATGCCCACTTCACATATCCATGTCCTGTACATATCCTCGTATCTTGTTGAATCTTTCTTAAGCCTCACTAAAAGATTCGTTATCATCTTACTCGAATTGGTTGATTTTCGATTTCTTTTCACCGACCTTCATTGGAAGAAAGAATTTATCTAGAAATCTTTCATTGATATATGCCCATTACGTCATAATCCCCGCATTTAGTCCTTTGAACTAAGATTTAGCTTTTCCATCCAATGAGAATGGGAAAAGTCTCATCCTAATTAGCTCATTCGCAACTTCGTAATGCAAACAATGTCACACTTCTCCAAAAAATCTTTCACATGTGTAATTGGATCTTCATTTGCTAGCCCATTGAATAGGCTATTATTCACCATGTTGATGAGAGACGGTCGCAACTCGAACTCGGTGGTGTTGGTTGGAAGCTTTATCACTCGGTTTATGTCTCTTGAGTTTCTTGTTCGAAGTAGACTCGAAGACATCTTTGTCCTCGTACTCGTCGTGCACTACTAGATCACATTCGGGTTGATTATTCCCTTGGCCCTTTTTGGTTTTGGTTCCCCACTTGATCATTTACCATCTTGGTTCCTTTATTCTTCTTTTCCTTATTAGTTCTGTCAATTTTTGGATCGCAAGGCACTATGTCCTTATCATTTTGACTACGTACTAACAATTCCCTAAGAATGAAAACACAAAAGATCAAGTGCAGATTGTCAAACTTGAAACTAAAACTTTTTTTTTATAAACTTGAAAATAAATTACGAAAGTAAAATCTTAACAATTTTTTAAAACAACTTAACTAGTGTGTGGCTACCTATCCTCGGCAACAATGCCAAAAACTTGATCATAACTTGCAAGTGTAATGGTTCAATTATAGTAATAATGTGGTCAATAAAGGTGGATTACATATATCATCCTCTAGAAAAGTCTTATTTGGACACGGTTCACTTAGTAAAGTTCACTCTATTGTTGAGAATACCTTTTTTAATTGGTTTTAACTAAACTACTATATTCTATAAAACAATATAAATTAATTTGTACTCTTATATTGAGAAGACTCTTAGTTTACAACTTCACCTAGGTAATGAATTATTACGCTTTCATATCTAATTTTCTTCATCTTCATTATATGTATGTGCAATGTTCAAGTAGAATAAACAAATTTCGTTAAGATTCAACTTCCACCATTTTTGTCGTGGTGGAAAAGATCATAATTTACAAAGTAGAACTCTACATATCGGTGTGAATAACTTAAGTCTCATATAACATTAAGTTCCAAATCCTTATACTTATAACCACTTATGTTTACTATTTGTATATCCTTAATCAATAACTATCTATTGATGTTAAATATCTTACGGTTGTATTGTCCATATTTGGCTTAAAAGCTCCAATGGCCATGGTAACTCCTAAAACCTATAAATAACAAACATGTGATCAAGATGTTCATAGCATTACATATAGAACCAACACAAATTCTAACCATTGCACTTTTTAACTTTATAATTCATTCATACTTCCTTTAGCATAACATTCATATCATATGATCCATTGATCCCTAAGATAAACAAACTACTCGTTCATCATTGAAATTAACATACACGTCATTGTATTCATTGCAATCAAAGGTTAAATCAAATAACTTCAATTAAATCAAAGTACAATACTGAATAAGCACAAGTGGAGTCTTCAATGTCTTCTCCTCCAAAACTCTTCTCAATACTCGCAAATAATGTAAACTATGCTATTTTTTGTAATATATGGTGGTAGGTTATAATTGGTGATAATGTGTGTGTTTACCACATTTTAGTACATATTTACACTCATAAGACTCCTAAGAATACATTTAGAAATCCCAATTAACAATTTCAAACGAACTAGAACTCTCAAACTTTCTATTATTATTTTTCGGCATTGTCTGTAAGTGATCAACGTTGTGTGTGTAATGTCACATCGTCGTCACAGCTTTTGAATTTTTTATGTGGTTTTTCTCCTCACAGTAGGCTCAGTGTGTATTGTCCCTGCTTTATGTATACAACCCCACAGTGTCGCCACCGCATCTACTCTCTTGTGTCTATGCCTTAGTCATCACGCCTTGCCTACGCCTTGTGGTGTATTTTGGGGCATGCGCCTTAGGTAAATCTATAAACATTATTTATCTTACAATTTTAATTAATATAATGGAGGTTTTCATTTGTTGTTTTATTATAAGTGATTGCATGTTTACCTTATAGTAAGATCCATGGGTATTTGTTAAAATATCCTACATATCCCTAGTCAATCATTATACTAGGAACTATAATGAATTAAGACTAGTGTGAATCTTGATTGATGGTTATGTGATGATCATGCATATAAGGATACGAATCGAGATCATGAGTACTTGTTAGGGAACAAGGTACTAGACTGACCCGTTATGAGAACACCACATGGATTAAGTCATAGGTGTTACTCATAATAGATATATCATTTAGTTATTCGACTTGATATTACCTTAGACTTTAATATTATGAGCATGGTAATTTAACACAATCAAATGTTTTCTTTAACCAGACGATTATAAAGACCGCGATTGGTTACCATGTGAATAATATGTGAAGGTGTCTAATTAAGATAGAATTTGTCACTTTCGTATAGAGAGATATATTAGTGGATCCCTCTATATGATTGATTGATAATGGTCAAGTTCATGGGAATTGATATGATTAATGTCACTTGGATGTTTTCAGTTTACCTAAAAATTAAGACTAGTATGATTAAACATTCAATGTGACTTTTATGCCTTATGTTTAGTAAAATGATATCGCACGACAAAAGGATAAGATATATGTTATTAATTAGGTTGTATCGATTTTGATATTCATGTTACTTTGGTAGTCATAATGCATTGCTAGAGATCGCTTATGACTTGTGTACCAAAATAGTTTTGGTTTACTGCCAACATTGCATGAACCTATTGGGTCGCACACAAAGAATGACTTTGCGCAATTTCAATTGGTCTACGTAATGAATTTTATATGATAAAATTCATGACATAAAAATCCTTACGTTTTGTTATATGATAACTTATTAATAGGGGCGTATGTGTAATTTGCTTAAACTGCCCAAATACAATAGTTGTATTATGAATATGATTTTAAGTGAGAGCTTATCTACACATAAATAAAGGGTGAAACCGTAAAACGACATAAGATTTTCATTTTTGCAAATTCCGAGTTCTCTGGATTTTGGGAGAGAAAGAAAAATGTTTTCAATCTCTCTTGGGGCTAGCACTCCAAATTGTGGTCACTATTCGTGTGTGAATTTTTGATAGAAGAAGCGCGCTTAAACATCTTGGAGATTGAATAATTACAGAAGAAAATCACATATTAAGGTATGGTTTACCTTTTAGATCTACTTTAATGGAACCTATTTTCGATCTTGTTGATGTTTTTCAAAATTATTTTGAGTTTTTCATTGCGTATGAACCCGAAAGCCCAACAGTTTCTTCCCATAGCGTTAAGCCTCCATGCCACGGGGTCATGTGTGTATTTGTATTTTTTCTCCTTATTTCATCATGAAATCACTACTTTTTTCTCTTTTATACCTTGTATACCTGAAAATACTTAAATTCCATCAATTAGAACTCATTCTAGGATAGTTAGGCTAATTATATTATTAAACTAACCCTATATACAAGTCTAATTAATCATTTATCACTAATCTATACCTTAGATGAGTTTTGAGATGGTCAAGTGAGGGGGATCAAAGGATGAGATTAATAGATCAAGGCAATATAAACATGCCTTAGTTGATTCATGCAAACCAAGAACTAAAGATCTATATTTTTTATATTGCTAAGAAAGTTAAAGGTGGCTGAAATCTTTGATTTTAAAGAAGATTGAGGATCAATTAGAAGGGACTCAAGCTCAAAAGATCAAAACGAAGAAGAGTAACCTAGGTATTATCAATTCTAACCTTTCTATCTTAGGTTTTTCATCAAATTGTGGTGTTCATGCAATGGTTTTCTATGAAACAATAAAGATATGGACTTATTTTCTTGATTTAATGTCTTAAAAACCTAAATTTTTATCAATGGTTGTCTCTTTAACTTTGATTTTCGAAATTTTTTGGTGCATCAAATTATTTTGGAAAAAAAATCTCTACTTTGAGCAAGAACACATGTTTTGGGGATTTTGATGTTCTTGACGTCGAAATTGTTGTTTGAATTGGGATTAATTGAGAGATTGTAATGGTGGTTATATTTGTTGTTGTTGATGATAATGATTTAGTTGTTGTTGTTTAAATTGAGATTAAATTTCATCTTTCAACGAATCAAACCTGGTTAGGTGGGCTCAATCTATTAAATAAATTAAAATTATAAAAATAAACTAAATACAATTTAAAATAAAATAAATTACAAAAAGTAAAAATAGATAAAAATTATGAAAAAGATTGGGAAAAATATAGAAAATTGGAAAAGTAGGAAATTGAATTTTGAGATAATTTAGGGGTTTTATACGAGAATATGTAACCATGAAAGTGTGTCGCCACTAAATATTTGGACTAAAAATATTTATTTTTGGTCACATTATAAACCCAATTAATATGAACTTAAAATATTCGAAAAAGTATATTTTGACACCAGGGACTTATGAAACTATAGTCGGGTGTCAAGTGCGCACTTCAAGGCGCGAACGGGACATTTCATAGGCTTGTTTATACTCATTCCCGCGATTGTTTGAGGTAAGTAAACCCACGAGAAAATCTTTTAGAAATCATTTAAATTCTTGTCGAATTTACCACTGTATTATGATATAAATTTGTGCCAATTTTAAGCATGCTTATACTCTATTCCTGTGTGTGTCTATGTATAGTCGACGAAGTGAGCATGTCATTGATCCCAACACCCCGTAGATGGCAATATCCGGGAGATGTCACGCGTTATGTGTCTTATTAGTGACTACACGTGAGACTTATCTCTGCGAGTCCAAAGTAGGTACGAGAAAGAGTTGGCGTGTCTAACTTCCATCCACAAGGTCTTCTTTTGACCGTGAAACATTTAGTGGGAAATACCTCGCCAACGAGGACTTCTCGGCTTAGCGAATCCGATCCCCGGGGTTTAACAAACATTCACCACACATACGTTCCGACTTTGCTCATTCATTTGCAACTTATATTCATGCTTTCTTTTCCAATTTTACTTTAATTATCTACATGAATTATAGCCGCCTTATTTGGGATTCTTGTGAATAATAACTGATTTTCCTTGGGATTTACTCATTGAAATTTGTCATTGTTTTGATGACAAATTGCATATCCTACGACGAGTCAGGGGAAGGCGGTACTTGACGATTTCATTTGATCTAGAGAGCTCCCCACTCGCTAGTATTAGTAGATGTTTGTATTTACTTATTTACTTGTCTTTTAGGTTATTTTGGGAGACGGTTTGTACTTATAAATATATGATACACTTGTGTACATATGTTGCCTTTATGATCACATATATAGTATCATTTTTTCGGGTTTCCACCCGGTAGAGGTTTGTTATATATGCAAAACTTATAATTTATTTATTTGCATGTCATTCTAAAGACTACCGCACTTCAAACAACTAATTGGAAAATTTTAACTAAGTTGTAAAAACTCTTGAATTAAGTTAATTTCATAAAATTTCTCATTAAGACTTGAAATTGACTTATTTTTTTGTAAAAGTTAGGTAATAAGTCGTGCGCCGTAGTCATGGATAAACATATAGTGACATGACATGACTTGATGACCTATCTCGCGACGCGGCGGTGCTTGATTTACATTTAAGTTGTTTTTCCCGCTCTTCTTTTTTGTTCTTTTTTCGGTTGCTTGTTCATTCGTCATGGCAAGCATATTCATTGAGTATATATGCTTCGTTGGTGGACTCGCATGGGCAACCAACAATCACTGAGAGAGAGAGAGAGAGAGAGAAATTACAGAGAACAGAGTGAGAGGAGGGTTGGACAAAATCTGAGAGAGAAATTACAGATGGAAGAAAATGGACGCGGTGAAGGAGTCAATTATGAATACGGATTTCTTATTTTAATGAAAATTGCACAGGCTGCATTGCTAAAAAAATGTCACTTTATTTCTGCTTCTAACCAAGGTAAAGGGCGGGTTATCGGGTCGAAGCTCAATTTTGACCTATATGGAGCATGGGGCCATGATCGGGCTTAGCGGGCCGGGCGGACCTAACATGTTGTCGGTATTTTGCATAGTCCTAGTCGCGACCCATTTTAAACTACGAGCGTGTTGATTAATGACACCCAAAGCCAGAAAGAATTCACATGGCGCCCTTGTCGTTACGAAGAAGGTTACCGGGTTCACCTGGTCCAAGTACGATATTTTGCGCAGCCGAAGCGGCACGTGGAGGTCTCCACGGTCAAGCCTTGAACCGCTCCAATTGACATTTCGACTTCAACCCTTCATTTCTCCGGGTTTAACCAGTCCACGCAGTCTCTTTTCACCCCATCGTCAACCTATTATTATTATTAATCTACTCAGTCAAAACCCTTCTTCATCTCAGAAGCTCGACATCAAACTCAGATGTCCAAATACCACAACAAAACCAGATTCAGCGAACGCGCTCGGAAACAGAACAAAAAAGAAAATAAAAAATCAGAGCAGAATCTCAACAACGGACAACAGAGAAAAACAGAGACAGAAAAACAGAGAAACAAGGGAGCGCATCGAAGTCGATATCGTCCTGGTTCGCGAACCAGTAGTAATGGAAGTGAGTTGTTGCGGTCCCCACAACGTCATCACCACCGCCATCTATGAACTACATGCGCACTTGGATTCGCAAACCCAATCCCAACAACAACAACAATAACGAAGACGACGACGCTGATGAGAACAAGCACCGAAGAAGCGGTGACATGGACGCGAAGCAGAAGCTGAAGAGGCAGCAGCAGCAGAGGAGGAGGCCGAGACTCGACCGCCGCAACGCGATCAAGAATATCGACTACGAACCCACTAATTCCTCTTCCGAGGACTCCAATTCGTCGTCTCTGCGGACGCGATCGCTTGAGCTCTCGCCCTACTCTGAACGCTCCAGCTTTAGAATTGGAGGGCTCGATGGGGACATTGATCGGATGTTCTGCTCGTTAGGGCTTTCCGGTCCGGACGACTTGGCGATCCCCGCCGCGGCATGGGAGGCTAGGAAAGCGAGGTCTTCATCGGATATTCTGCCTCGATCGCGATTGAATCCGGTGGAGAGCACCGAGGATTCGGCGAGGGAAGAGAGAGGTGGGAGTGGTTTGAGTGATTTGCGGAGTTCTGATGATGTGGTGGTGTCTAGTGTTAGGGTTTCGTCTCTGGTGCCGAGTGGGGGTAGGGTTGGTAATGGAGGAGGGGGAATTAAGGGGGTTCGTCCTCCTGCACTTGCGCCTCCGCCATCGATGACCCTGCCGGATCTGGGTAATGTGGGATCTACTTGGGATATTTTGAAGGCTTTTGCACCTGAAGATAGCACCAATTGTGGTGATTTTCGAGGTGGTTCTTCTAGAGTTAGGAGAGCGGATACGAGCTCATCGGATGAAGAACAAGAAGAGGATGAGGGGAGTGATGGAGATGAAGTTGAGGAAATTGATGGTGGCATTGGGGTGGGAGGAGTTGGTGATGGATTAAGATTTGGGGAAACCGTTGATTTATCGGAATCCTGCTCGTTTTCGACTTCTAATGATGATGATACTTCGAGCACGAATACGGATCCCACCTACATTATTTCACCAAATGGTAGATTTAGGTGCAATATCAGGTCATGGACGAAAGGAACTCTTCTGGGAAGTGGTTCATTTGGAACGGTGTATGAAGGGCTCAGTGAGTAAGTGGAATTTTCTACACTTTTAGTTTCTTTGATGCAGCTAGTGCTATAAATAATTTGAATGCTACTATAGAAATTTGTGTTCATAATGGTTACTTGTGCTTTGTTTGGCAAAACTAGCTGTTAGTCTGGCTAAAAGGTGAAAATCTATTTGGAATTTAAAAAGTCAGTAGCTATTAATTGAGTGCTTCATTAAGTAGCATCCAAAATGCTGTATTTAAATCTAAAATATTCTTATAATATTTTATATTTAGTTAGCAAAACATGACTTTATGGTCAAGTTGCTTGTATGCTAGTTTGTACTTTTCCAAGCATAACTTTAATTTTGCATGCATCTTGCAACAAAAGAAAAAAGCTTAGGGCAAGTTGAAAATTTGAATTAATTACTAAGTTAGTATTTGGGCAACTATTGGAAGCTTGCATAATACAATTTTTTTTTTTTGAAGTAAAATAGAAAGTTTACTAATCATCAATGGCTGATACATGACTAAACATAGAATCAGTTAAAGTACATTGATTCACTAATTCTATTTGTTCAAAAGAACTGCCATCCATTTGGCTCGAATGCGATTATGCGACTATAAAATTGAAACAATGTGATAGGAAAGAAACAACTTTTGTATCCACCATGGTTTGAACCCATGAGCTCGTACTTATAAATTCCATACCAAGACATTGGGCCACCCAATTGGTTGTTTTAAAAAAAATGTGGCAATCAAGGATTGCTCTCTGCAAACATCCGAAACACATGACAATACGCAAACACCACTATAACAATATAACAAAAAAAAAAAACTTCTAACAAGGGAAGAAATCTAAAACTTCCAAAGCAAGTGAAGACAATGTAAAACTTCCAACAAGAGAAACAAAACTAATTACCACATGGAAAAACTAATGAAATGACCAGCCTTGTAGCCGCACAAATTCAAGAACTATCGTTGAGAGAAATGTACCACAACAAAAATGGAACTTATCTTATCATATCTAAACATATCTCGTAATTTATTGAATAAATATAATGGAAAAAAATGTATTTGGAGCCAACGCCGATCTAGAGAGAAGATTGGCGGTGGTTCAAGATCAAAATCGCAAGAGAGAATCAAAGGAAAAAAAAAATAGGGTTTGAGTGGTGGCGGCTCTCCACAATCTTCGGCGATGTGTGCTATTTTTTTCCTTTTCAATTGCTTTGCATAGTCCAAATTATAACTTAAGTTTGTTTTGCTATTTAATGTTGTATCTATAGTCATGATATAATCTTTTTTCCACTTTTCTACAAGTTTTTATGTTATTTCTTCGTAGTGTGAACTCATATTATAATGTTGTCGGTATGATCTTAGGTTTTAGGGTTTATTAATTTGTAGTTTCTATTTTATTATTAAGAAAGTTTCAATGTTTATTATTTAGTAGATTTCTTATTTTTAGTAGTCGCTACTTATTTACTAGTTTTTATTTTCTAGGAAACTATAAGTGGGAAAGTTTCTATGTTCTACATATGACGGGTTTCCTTTATTTTTTTTTTTTTTTTTTTTTTTTTTTAGGAAATGTAGGTTTCCTATTCTATTTGTTTTTTAATTAGTGGTTTCTAACTTTCTATTTACCATTGTCGCTATTTTTGATTGTGAACGTCTATAAAAAAACTATTAGTTTCTCGCTTACGGACACAACATCCGCAAGCGGCTTGCCTACGATACTTCTTCGTGGGCATGTGGTTCTCTGCTAGTACCGATATTGTCTCCCAACTTAACCACCTGCAAGTCATAAGTGTGGGGTTTTATCTTAAAATGCCTTGGTACTATTAGGAGGGAGATAATTACTTATTTACATCTTTATGAAATTACACTTAATCAATGTGGGACTATATTTTGGTCCGCAACACAATCTTCAACAAAGACCAAAGAGAGTTAAGAAGCAATAAAGTTAAGTTATCGAGTGCAAAAACCAAAGAGAATAGAGTAAAGAGGGGTCATGGACTGCTTTCCTCTCCATCTCATGTCTCCTATCATTTCTCTCTTCGTCATTTTTCTTCATTTTTCATTTTTCATTTTTTTCCACCATTAAGATAGGTCGAAGCACAAACTCGACAAAGTGTCTAGACCCGTCGCTAGATCCCAAACTAAGGTTCATAACAATTGTCGCCTGTCTTTGCAAATTCTCTTGTATCGTTGTGTTATTTCGTTCTTAAATTATGGATGAAACAAGAAGAAACATGAAGGTTCTACTTGACTCAACATTTTTCCAAATACATGGGTCTGTGTTGGCATAAACTTTGTGATTAGAAAGCGGTTTCCACTCTCTAAAGTTACTAATAGTCCAATTTGTCCCCTCCACTTTTGGACCAACTTTAGAGTGTTCAAACTACTTGTAAATCTATGATCTGTACAACAACAACATCAACAACATAGCCTCAGTCCCAAATTAGCTCAGGGGTGGCTAAATCTATGATCCGTAATGGAACTAAAATAATAAGATAGCTATGACTCAAAAACTTCATTGATGTAGTTCATATCATATTTTCTTGCTTTATTGCGCCCGTCAAACCATGATGTAAATAAACTCATCCACTATGGTTTCATCAGATCTTCCTCCTTGCAAACCTCAATCTGGAACCATTAGTTGCACGGATGCTCAATAAACAAACTTCTCCCATCAATAATTGTAGGTCATTCTTGAATTTCATATTTTCATGGCTTTTTGAAGGAAGTGAAGATGTTTGTCAATTAAACCTTTTTGTTGTTTACTATTTTTTAGCTTAATAGGCTACTTTAACTACCAAATATGAACTATTGGGTTTTGTATAGGTTTGTATCCAAATGGAACTAGGTATATGACGTGAGTGCTCTTTTGATTACTCTGCGAAACGCAATCATTTGAGTTGCCATGTGATCGCCAGGTGAAGGATGAAACGAACAAAAAAAAGTTATCAGCCTTTTTTAAGAAGTATTTTTAAAAAAATTTCTTCTTTAGGTAACCCTTTTAATATTTCAGAAAACAGTGGGAGCGCATAAATATCTCTCATTTTATTTTTATTTCTATATTGGTTTGTGAAACTTGTCAGCTTTATCGAATAAATGAATCTTGTCAAAGTGAAAATCTCAAGCAACTTCATATGTGACTTCTTAAAGCTGGATTGATCCTATAAAATGCGATTCTTATTACCTTGTGTTTAGTCAAGACTCTTTCCCCAAACCGGTCAAATAAAAGATTTCTTCCTCACAAGCATGGGATTGAAATGGAAATAAATCTTGGAATCAGTAACATAAGTTCATTTTTTCTTGGGTGGAGAAAGCAGTTAAAAATTCTTCAGATTGATTTAAAAATTAATAGCACTCTATGTAGTAGAGAAAATTATTTCCAACTCCTTAAAACTCGATTTGACTCTTTGAAATTGTCTACGTTTGAACATTTAGACTTCAACTTGATATGTTACATCCTCAACCAAATATAAAATGTTAACAAAGGTTTACTTCAACTTCTGAGGGGCGAGCACAACACCCAAAAAATCTTGGATTGGAAGATAAGGCCAAACAACTAAGTAAGATATAATATGCCTATTACAAATACTTATTATAAGCCTTTTTATGTTAATGTGCCCAAATTATCTTGTTTTAGAAGTCCGAGAAGGAGGATCCTCTAACTCTAGCTATAATGGTGCTAGCTATGGCCAAACAAGCGATTAAAATATAATATGCCAATTGCACATAGTTGGCATAAGTTTTTTTTTTTTTTTTTCTTTTTGAGTTAATATACGCATAATAGTTGCGGCATGATGCTTTGTTACTAATTTGTGAAGAAAAATTCTAATGCTCGACGAATTCATGTTGCTTATCAATTCTCATTTCGTTGTAGGGATGGATTCTTCTTTCTTTGTAAAGGAGGTCTCCTTACTTGACCAGGGAGACAAGCCCAACAAAGCATCCATCAACTTGAGCAGAGTTAGAAGGCATTAAGTATATTTTTGTAAAATGTGCTTAGTTTTTCATCTTGTAATTTTCTTGGAAATTGAGTTATTAGGTAATGTACTTTGTTGGGCGCCTTTTTGTGGAATGGTAGCGATTGTCTTATTCATGATTACCATTTTGCTTATTACTTCAGGAGATTGCTTTGTTAAGTCGGTTCGAGCATGAGAACATAGTGCGATATCTTGGCACGGACAAGGTCTTGCTTTTCTTGCATTGTGTTTGCAAATTATTTAATTGATTGTTGATATTATTATTTAGGGGGTTTTGCACTTGCAAATCTTCTTTCCCATCTTTAAATACCTCCCTTCATTCGAAAGAAGGAACCTTAAGCTTTTTTCATTTGCTTTTGAACCTAAGGAAATTAATAGTATACGAAAAAAGATTCCGTCCTTATGCATTTTCCCTAGCTGGTGGTCTTCGGAAGAGGATATTGAGACCATAGAACTTTGAACTCAGCATTAGGTATATCTTCATCATACATTTGATGCTTTCACCTGTTTTTACCTTTTAGAAGTTCAAGCATACATAAAGAAACAAAGTGGTTGTTGTATCAAAACATTAAGGACTGATAGTGATGGTTGGTAAGCTTCTATAACTTTTTTTATTTTTATACGGGTCGTGATTAAACATGATATTACAAGGGACATGAGTTGCAATATTTTTAAGGCCAAAGATGACCACATGCCAAACCATTGGACCTGTCACTTGATCGATACCTTACTATCAATTTTTTGAGGTCCACCTTACTATCAATTACTATAAATGAGTATATATCCAAAAAAGGGTATTCAACTTAAAGCGGATTGTCGGGCGGGTGGCTCGTCAAAGACCCATCACATGCCAGGCTTTAATGGACTTGGGATGGGCAAGTATAACATGATTTTTTAAAGCCAAACCCGGCCCACGTTGGGGGGCCTGGGAGGGTATGCGAGTTCATGAATAAGTAGTTCAAAAGCATACAAGTCATATAACCCGCATACTGAAGCCATACTGGTAACTAGAGGTGTTCACTTTGATAAGAAAGATGCTTGGAATCGGGATATAGATAGAAAATATCATTTTAGGGCATATCGTGCTTAGATTTGATGGTGAGCCAGGTTTAGAAAAAGTTATAAAGTAGGTATTGTTTAGCAATTAGCTTCTCGTCTCTATCTTAGTTTTTGGTGGTAAATGATGACACTTCATTTCTCTTATTTATGTGCATTGATGCATGTTGATTGCTTTACATGCATTGGTTGGAGATTGGTGAGTTTCACCAAGAGACACCTTTGGAGGTTGGGCTAAAAAAACCGGTTTGAGAACAGGGAATTTCCCCATAACTTTGCGGAGTAATGAATTACCAACACAATGTGTTTGCCCCAAAATCCAAAGTTGAACAAAACAACAAACAAAAAAAGTTGAATAATGTTCACCACAAACCAAGACTTGGTTTGATAAGAACTTGTACAAACACCACAAGCTCTCTAGCTTGATAAGTTCACCAAGAAAACAACACCACAAGAACTCATATGCAATGGTGCAAAACCCCTTTCAATGGAGAAACAATAACTCGATAATTCAACTCTCTTCTCTTCTCTATTAACTTAATAATTTTTTTTTTTTTTTTTATACGGGCTACATCGTGTAACCTTAGTAGTATTTTACATAAATTAAACTTCATAACTCTAATCACTTTCTTAATGCAACTTAAACACAAAAAGATACTCAATAAGAGATTTTAAATCCCTAAGAACACTCCCGAGAACGTCCTAACTAGATATATAAACAGAGCATAACTCCTAAACAAGTTAAAATACTAAAATTAGTGCAAAAACTACGCAAGTTTTGTTATGTGCATTTCACAAATATTGTGGAATAAATTTGTGCGCTTTGACGCTTTACGCAATTTTGTAGTTGTGTGATTATATAACGTAACTAGATACCATTAGTTTCTATTGCGGTGTGACATTGCTTTGGTTTCGTAATATTGTGTTTGTTGCAGTGTTTCTTTGTACACTATGTGATTAGATCAATTATTTAATGTCGGACACATTGGTGCGATCAAATTAATCAAAACTTCGTATGACTGGATTAAGAGTATATAGTTATTTGGTCAAACCCAAGTCGAAAATTAGACTCAAGTAGTTGGCTATGAATGTACATGTGTTAGCTTGCATAAATATAATATATGTATGAAAAAGCACAATTTTTTTTTTTGTTATTTAAGTGATAACTAGTCTACAACACGTCCTAGAAGGTTTGAGAACTTATAACAAGTAGTAGGAGATGCAAGGCATCATGGCCTACAAGAGCATTTGTATTTAAGGAAAGTATGATCTTGGGTGACTTGCTGAATGTTGGATTTTTTCTAGTTGTATTGTATTGTTAAGAGGGAGCACTAAGACTTTAGGGATCGAGGCAATTTGTTGGATAAGATATTAGGATTATAGCATTGCATTAAATCTAGATTGTTGGTTTCAAATGGTTGGGTTATTTATTGTGTTGGATGAAGAATAGTTGAAGTGGTTAGATTTAGCCTCGATAAAATAGATTAGGACTATGGTCTCGTATAAAATGATGTTTGATCGAATTTGAACTCAAATGGTATTCAATTGGCTATGAGATATGTCTTGAAAAAAGAAGCACGATATTCGAATATCTTCCAAAAGGCATAATTTGAATTGCTAGATTTCATATATATCCAATCAAACACAATATGGAGGTGCATGTGAAGGCTATGTCTTTTTTATGAATAAACACTAAAAATGATGTAGAACAAGGTCAAGGCATCAGAATTGACCACCATAGTGTAGTTGGCTACATGGATCAAACTCAATCTTTGACCAATTGTCTATGTTTATATAATACCAACATTAACTCTACGACCACATCTTTTGTCAAATTATTTGCCCCATTGGTTACACATTGGATAATCTTTA
The DNA here is from genome assembly GCA_039657365.1 of Stephania yunnanensis. Classification (NCBI taxonomy): domain Eukaryota; kingdom Viridiplantae; phylum Streptophyta; class Magnoliopsida; order Ranunculales; family Menispermaceae; genus Stephania; species Stephania yunnanensis. The sequence goes on along the minus strand of CM077585.1, from coordinate 30,891,789 downwards.
GTTGGTTTCCTTAGCTTTAAAGTATTTTTTTGTGTTTCTTGTCCCACAATTAGATTATGTTGATTTTGTTGTAAATTATGTTGGAACTTGCTAAGAACTAGGAAGGAAATAGAAGACTAAGAACTTCTACTACTACAAACTACTACTACAAAGGAGAAGAGAAGAAATGAAATAGTTGGAATGAGAAGTTTTCATTCAACTTGGTGTGTGAATTACAATTGGGTTGACACCCTTTATATAGGCCATTTGGTGATGATGATAATTGTACTTATACGATGTGTACAAGTTATACATACACTACAAGTCATAGAACACATCACAAGCAACGTAGACAATACATGGAAGAGTTGGTGTACATTGGAGAGGATTATAAGTTACATGACAATACATAGATAAGTGATTATACATTGAATACAAGTTATGTAGAGTGTACAAGTTACATTCAATGTAGAAGTCATGCTTGATGTTACAATTCAATGTGAGAGTCATGCTTGACAATGTGATTATTCATTAGCTTGGTTAAAGGGTCATCCAATTTACAACACTCCCCCTTGGATGACACTTGTTGAGAGAATATGCATCGTTAAAACCTGTACTAGAAAAACCCTGTGGGAAAAAATCTAGTATAAGAAAAAGAGTACAATGTTCTCTCGTCAATCTTGATTTGTAGTATAATATTATTGATTGCCTCATTAAAAACCTTGCTAGGAAGACCCAGTGGGACAAAACCAAAGCTAAGGAAAAGAGTGCAACACATTGATTCACTTTGAGAGAATATATAAGCCTCATTAAAACCTTTACTAGAAAAATCATGTGGAAAAGAAAATCTAGTATAGGAAAAAGAGTACATTGCTCTCATAATTTTATTTTATTTTATACGAAGTATAATAATGTTAGGATTGCCTCTTTAAAAACCTTGCTAGGCAAATCCAGCGGGATCAAAAGAGTGCAATACATTAATCAATCTTGATAAAGAGTTTAATATTATTAGAATTGCCTCGTTAAAAACCTTTGCAAAGAAAACCTAGTGGGATAAAACCATAACAAAGGGAAAAAGAGTGCAATACACTAACAAATAATTCATTTTGATTCTCCCCTCATGTTCACATGGGCGAGACATTTTGTACATTTTGTTGCACATGGACATCGTTTTCTATATGAACCATTTAATTTGAAGCATATGATTGTCACTCTTTCGTATATAGTACTCGCATCAAGTAATTGATTCATAACTTTGTTACTACTTTGAATGATCCTTTGAACTTCGAGTTCATATTAATTTATACATGGATCATAATATAATGATTTAATGCAATTTGATGTGTTTCAAGCAATTTCACGTCATTCCTTTTGAATTGGCTTATATCTCCCCATAATGGTGGGAAAACTGCTTCATCAAAGTGACAATTAGCAAAACTTGCTATAAATAATTTCCCTATTAGGGATTCAAGGCATCTTATAATATGATTAATGGAGAGTAAATCGATATACGTCTCATATTGATTTGCCTTGAGATAATCTCCAACTGAGAAAAATCCAGTTCGATAAAGGATATCTGTGCGAATTTATGATATTTTCGCATTATTGATGATTATGGATAAATCAAATAGATTTTTCCACATTATGAATGTCATTTGATTTATGACATTCGTTTTAATGTGTCTTATATATTCAAAAAGTTTAAGCCGAGAATATTATACTCTGATTAAATCATATAGATAAATTTTCTATTATTCTGAGTAGACTTCTTTTGAACAAGACATTAACAATAAAATTGTTATATTAGATATTGCTTGAACATTAGGCTCTGCTAAGTTCGAATTCGAAAAATATTCACTTTTATATTATAATGTACATGCATGTAGCACGATACATAAGATATAAACTCATCGCCCATATTTAGGTCACGATTTAAACACATCTCGATGTGCTTGTTTTATCGAGCCATTTTCAATAATAAAATTCATAATATTTTGCCTTTGATTTTGAAGGCATGGTAAAGGTCATAAAAATATTCGGGTATATATATGACAATATTTAGGCAAATACCCTTTCATATATGACAAAAAAAATGTCACAATTATGAGCGCTCAGTGTCAATAATTATTTGCCCTTTGTAGTGGTGCACCACTTTTGTTCCAATTTTTGGTGGAATTGTCAATACGACCTTTACATGATATTTTCACATTTTCTACGTCCATAAATTTATTATTGCGATCATGATCATTATATGCAACATATGCTTCTTAATTTGAAGCTGAACTAATTGGACGGGAGCGATATTATATTTATAATATCTCATTATTTTACTCAGCTACCTTGAGAAAAGAAATCAATCCTTAATATTTATTGGATTGACGTGCGCACTCGACATTTGTTGCAGCAATAAGTCGAGGCGGGCCACCTGACCTTATTTTTATTGTCTCATCAGTCATATTTCCACATAGCCTCAACATAGAGGTAATTAAAATTGTGGAATTATAATTAATATTTGAATGATTAAATTTTGTAGCTTGAGACTCAACCGCTCACTTTGAGCTTTTGGAGCATTACCTTTTTTGGTATTTATATATTTATAACTCCATAAGGTGAAAAGATATATAAAGTGAAATATTCACTTTTCAAATCTCCAAAGAGATATTGGCAAATGATTTAAATTTTGTATAACATAACATAGTCTTGCATAGATGTTTTATTAACAAATTATAGTATCTAATTGTCATGACAAGTAATTCTTGTCGGTAATATAATATGACAACAAGTTCAACTATGGTTGAATAATATTTTGAAAATAAATTTAATATAAAATAGTTTTCTCATTTTTATGTAAAAACATAACATATGATTAAATATATGTTCACAACTTGATTCATTAATAAACAAAATATACTATTCATATAAGTTGGTGGGACAACCTCCAAGTTGGGTGGCGAGACATAGTCTACTTAATACCATACCTCCTCGAACGGGATAACCCGTCTCCCTTTCAATGTTTAGCTTTACCGGAGACAAGGCTTACCCACTATCAACTCAAACTTATAGCATTATTTATATTATAAAATCAAGAATAGAACAATTTTGTAGTTTTAAAAGAAAAACTATATGTCACACATTGACTTTTGATTTCGATGTAGAAAATCGTACAAGACGCAACAACAGAGCATACTTTCGTAGTCGGTGACGTTACAATGCATAACGTATGAATAAAGTACATTTACATAATTAAATATGCATGTAACAAAAAAGAAATTAATCATGATAACATGGAAATAAATTGAACTTATTTAAATTAATAAAAATTATACCTTCTTAGCTTTATATCTTTGAAAAGCTTCTTGATCTTCAAGACCTCCTCTTGTAGAGCAACTTCGTCTTTGATAACGTGTTGTAAATTGAATTGGAACTTGTTAAGAACTAGGAAGGAAATAGAAGACTAAGAACTTCTACTACTACAAACTACTACTACAAAGGAGAAGAGAAGAAATGAGATAGTTGGAATGAGAAATTTTCATTCAACTTGGTGTGTGAATTACAATTGGGTTGGCACCCTTTATATAGGCCATTTGGTGATGATGATAATTGTACTTATACAATGTGTACAAGTTATACATACACTACAAGTCATAGAACACATCACAAGCAACATAGACAATACATGGAAGAGTTGGTGTACATTGGAGAGGATTATAAGTTACATGACAATACATAGATAAGTGATTATACATTGAATACAAGTTATGTAGAGTGTACAAGTTACATTCAATGTAGAAGTCATGTTTGATGTTACAATTCAATGTGAGAGTCATGCTTGACAATGTGAGCATTCATAAGCTTGGTTAATGGGTCATCCAATTTACAACAGATTTGATTTACTTATCCTTTTTATTTTTAGGATCATGAGAAGCTCTATATCTTCCTTGAGCTTGTGACTAAAGGTTCTCTTTCGCAACTTTATCAAAGATACCATTTACAAGATTCTCAAGTCTCTGCATATACAAGACAGATTCTTCAAGGCTTGAAGTATCTCCATGACCGTAATGTAGTTCACAGGTGCGCAGCATGATCTTATATTTTTATTTGACGTCTATATATGCATTCCTTTAAAGTTCTGTTCAATGTGCATCCAAAGAAAGCTCGCAAAGACCAAATGTCATCCTATTTATGCTGCCAGTTGCTGTTTCATAGAGGCGAGATGCATTACTTTCCCGTATGAAAGTGTTGTAATTAGTAACTTCTTATTACTACGTAAGTATATTACTTTGTGCAAGGTTTTGAAACTATTTTATAAGAGAGCTATTACCATCCAACATGTGTGAGATATTGGAACTTCAGGAAGCCCATACAAGATTCTAGGTGGCTATGATGTGCATCACAATTAGTTCTATTACAGACACGGTGAATATATTTGTGGTATGTGAAAAATATTTTTTGCCTTAAATTATAGAACTTGTAAAGTGATTGATATAATTGAGTAAATGTAAAGTCCCGGAACCAACTAATTTTTCTCTCTTTAAATCCCACCTCTCCTTTTCTATTAACAGTGTGGAATTTATAATCGTAGTGCTGCATATGCGATTCATAAAGACTGATTTATAAAGTTTGTGCACCATGAGTGTTGTTATCTATGTTACCTGGCCTCATATATAGATGTTGGGTTCAAGGATTGAAAATTCGACTACGCCTATGACTTCACGCACCAAACATTCAGAATTAATTTGTGTTAGTGTGATTTGATGGGGGCAATTTTTGTAAAATTGTGACATTATAGAGAAGTATAAATTACTTCTTCTAAGTGCTAGACAATATCCCAATTTTGTCAACACGCATTAGAAAAACATCTTTTTTAATAATATTTCATATCTTTTCTCTTTCTACACTCTATCTTAAGTTTTTTGAACTTCATTTTTATAGGATTGAAGATTTTGGATGTTATTTCTTTCCTCAACATGCAATTTATTGGAATTCATTTCTTAGAAGTGAGATTGAGTTTCGGTCTTGCATTTTCAAACATGTTTCTTTCTTTAAGTTTATTTATAAACAAAATTGGTCCCAATTAGATATCACTTTTACTACTAGCATTAAAATGTGTAAATCTTGTCTTTATTCTTCAACTTCGATGGACGTTTTGCAAAATCTCGTTAACATCTAATTCTTATTTGTATGCTTCAAAAAATCTAGAGTCGCGCTATAGGCACCCCGCTCTTATCGAGGGCACCTCATATTTTTGAATTAGTTTACGTTTCCAATGGAAATGACATATCGCCCCTCTCAAACAATGGGGTGCCTTGATGCAAGAGTGTGATGCCTACAAAACTACACTACGTTCCAGATATAGGTTGTTGTGTTCGCTATTATCAACTAACGCTATGTTTAAGTTCTCGGTGGAAATGACCGAACCTATGGTCTCGGACACATGTCGAACCTATGGCCTCGCCGCATTACCAAGACATATGTTTTTGTGTCGGTTGGTGTCAATCGAGATATACGAGACATGTCTCGGCATAAGGCCACCAAGACTACTTGTATAGTCTCGGTGGTCACCCATCAAGTTGGGTGTTGGTTGGTATGGATTGATACTTTAATACGGGTCTCGGTAAGACATGACCGAAACTTCACAACTCTCGAATAAAGTGATGGGATGGGATGCGATGCTTGACATAAGGGGTATTTTGGTATAAAATCGGGGCGCCCATAAAAAATGGGGCGCCCTCGATGAACCGTTGGAGTGCCTATAGCGCGACTCAAAATCTAATTAGCTCGGAGAAGTAAGGAGAATTTTAGGTATGTGTCTAAAGCTTGGACATGCATATTCTCTAATTTTAAGGGCATAGGGACACTGCAAAAAATGTCTAAAGATTTTCCAGTTGGACACATAAGCTTAGATAGATATACTTGTGTATGTACTTAGCCTTAAAAGTTAGGCCTATGTTTTTTCTTATTTTTCATCTCTTATTTTATATTAGGAAATTATTGTTATACTTATGCTTTTTTCTTTCTTTTTTTGCATTGTGCATCTTCTTTGCATGAAGATATTTAAAACGGCATGGCCTTATTCTTATCAACACATCCCCGTCAATATTGTTATGTATGCATATGTCTGCATGGATGTACTATAATATATATAAATGATTGGAGCTGTTTAGTAGGGGGATGGGTTGATCGAGTGTGGTTGATAGTTGGAAATGAGGGTCACAGAAAGGAAAGAGAAAGTGGCTTTGGGAATCAGCATATTGACAAGGGACAAAGAAAATCTAAGGTGTATGAATGAGGTGCATAAGCTATTTGCTACAGAAAAACCTTCATCAAATAACGAAGCTGCCAAAAGATTATACCTTTGCTTTCATTGAATTATTGTGGGCAGTAGAAAATTGTAAGAGTTTGAGTCTCATATTTAACGGCTAACCTTATATCAGTTTTTTATTGAGAAACACCAAAGGAAAAGGAATAGCAATGGGTTTTTATTTTTCATAATTGGCAATTCGAATACGTTATTGCCTATTGGAGACATCGATGTAAGCTATATAATTACCTTTTCTATGGTCTAGGGATATCAAATGTGCCAACATATTAGTGGACGCAAATGGATCTGTGAAGCTTGCAGATTTTGGGTTAGCAAAGGTATGTTTTTCGTCAATTCAGCAGAGCATTCGTACTACTGATATTTTGTTAGACTGATCTTGTTTTTCATCATACTATGTGATTCTCAGGCAACCAAATTAAACGATGTAAAATCTTGTAAAGGAACGGCATTCTGGATGGCCCCTGAGGTTGGTTTCTTGCTTTCTTAATATTATTCAATGCCTTTTATATTAAACGAAATCCTGGTTTAGCAAAGAAAGTCTGTGTTTTTTCTTGTCATGTATGCCAGCCACTTTTGATTCAGTGAACTTTCCATTATATATATATATATATATATTTGTTGATTTTTTTATTCATTTGCGTATAAATAAAGAATTTATATTTATAATTTATAATTGTGATACAATATATAACTATCCAACCAATTATATTGATCGATATCAATTTTCTTTGCACCGAATTGATGAAACAATAGTTAGTCTAATAGTTGTTTTAGTGGCTGCATTATTGGCCAGAACAAAAAGTGGAGAAACTTTCGTCTTTTTAATTAGCAATATCTAATAGAAATCCCTTTGTATTCATATTAATCTTGTCTAGTATCTTGACGCTAATTATTTTGTGAAGTCTATCAATAAGTACTTTTAGAAAATAAATAACAATAATTAGCATGTAAAAAGTCCAAGTGCCATTGTGCAAATAGTTGATATGATCATATAATATTTGTGTGGAACCAACTACCAAAAGAATGACAACATAGCACAACTAGAAGTTTCCATTAGATAGATTTTCTTATTCGTTTATTAGACTGTTTACCTTCCTAGTTGGACTCAATGTTAGTAGTTTCTATTTTTGTAAGTCATTCCTATTGTATGAAAAGTCTATAAAAGACTATCATTATGAAATAGTAAAGCAAGCTATTATTTTGTGAAAAAATTAGTCTAAAGAGAAGTAGTCACGGACTCTTCTATACAAGACTTAGTCACGGACTAGTCTTATTCGAAGAATCTATTCCAAGGTTGTTAACATACGGTATCCGAAGCTAACGATCTTCTTGGGTGACATGGACGCTTTGACAAAGAAGCTTGAGGCTTTCATGTAGCACATGACAAGCCAACAACAAGCATTTGAGAAACAGAGATGGTTGATCTCTCCATCGCAGATTCAAAGGATATCAAAGAAACCCACCGGTGGTGATATCGAGGACGCCATTGTGGTTGTGGAGGACACAACAAAAGATCGGAGGATTTAACAAATTTGTAGCAAATCGGATTTGTCGAAGTTTATCAACGCTAGCTCTAGTCATTGTTGGCCGGACATTAGATTTGAAGCCTCGACAACAAGTGAATCTTTTTACTGCGGGCTTGACCGAGGACCTCGGATAGACATGAAGATGCAACAACCGGGAAATCTAGGAGTTGCAATAAGCATGGCTCGAGCACTAGAACACAAGCAAAAGATTTCACAAGGCGCCCATTGTATTGCTTGCCTTAGGTGGAGCACAACCATCCAACAACGTTGCGGGAAATGACAAAAGAAGCTCCTCAACCCGTTTTGTGAAGTGCCCTACCTAAGCAAAAATGGTCAAAAGGAGATTTAAGGGCTTGTGCTACAACTATGATGAGTCATACTCTAAGAGACACAAGCGTAAATGTCTATTTTGGATACGAATACCGGTAGTCGAAAACGGCGGCATTGATAATGTTCCCGATGATCCTTGACCTAGTAGGGCCTATTATGAAATTGAGCTTGAGGGCAAGCTCAAAGCCCACGAGGAGTAATGATATACAACAACAATAACAACAACATAGCCTCGGTCCCAAATTAGCTGGGGTCGGCTACATGGATCAAACTTTTCCATTGTGCTTGATTAAGTGCAATTGATGGTGAGCTTTGCAAACCATTCAACGAGGGAGTAATGATATACAACTACAACAACATAGCCTCAGTCCCAAATTAACTGGGGTCGGCTACATGGATCAAACTTTTTCATTGTGCTCGATTAAGTGCAATTGATGGTGAGCTTTGCAAACCATTCAAATCCCTCTTAATTAATGCATCCCGCCCCTACCTCGTCGAATTTCTACGGTTTCTATTGAGTCAAGTTTTCTAGTTGGGACATTTGTAGGTCGTCTTTGCGGGTGACCAAACCATCGCAACCGCCCTTCCCTAATCTTTGTATCAATTGGTGCTACTCCTACTTGTCTTTGAATTTCTATAGTTCTTATTCTATCTTTACGAGTTTTACCACACATTCACCTAAGCATCTTCATTTATGCTACGTTCACTTTATGTAATTGTTGTTGCTTTACCGCCCAACATTCACTTCCATAGAGCATAATTGGCCTAATTGCGGTCCTATAAAATTTTCCTTTTAACTTAGTAGGAACATGTCGATCACAAATCACCCCTGTTGCACTCGCCATTTCTTCCATCCAGACTTGAATTCTATGTGTGACATCATTTTCAATGTTACCATTATTTTGTATGATTTATCCTAGGTATTTAAAGTGGTTTACCTTAGGAACTTCTACTTCTCCTAATTTTACCACACCGTCATCTCGATGTCTAGTGTTTCCAAACTCACAGCGCATGTATTCGGTTTTCGTCCTACTCAACTTAAAGCCTTTAGATTCTAATGTATTCCTCCAGAGTTCTAATTTCCTATTCACTCCATCTTTAGTTTCATCCACTAAGACAATATCATCCGCAAATAGCATACGCCATGGTATATCCTCTTGAATATGTCTAGTTATGATCATATAATATTTGTGTGGGCCCAACTACCAAAAGAATGACAACATAGCATAATTAGAAGTTTTCTTATTAAAGATATTAGTTTGTTAGAAGGTTTACTTATTAGAACGTTACTAATTAGATAGATTTTCTTATTCGTTTATTAGAATGTTTACCTTCCTTGTTGGACTCAATGTTAGTAGTTTCTATTTTTGCAAGTCATTCCTATTGTATGAAAAGTCTATAAAATACCATCATTATGAAATAATAAAACAAACTATTACTTTGTGAAAAAATTATTCTAAGGAGAAGTGGTCACAGACTCTTCTATACAAGACCTAGTCGCGAACCAGTCTTATTCAAAGAACCCATTCCAAGGTTCATAACAATAACCTGCAAGGGGGATGGCAATAAATAGCCTGGTGTACTGCGTTAGAACTACTGACAACATCGGAAAAATAATGATAAGTGCTCATAAGTCATAACATGAAGAATAAATATAATCTTTTTTTCCTGGATCACTTTATCAAGTTCTCTTGTTTAATAAGTTGATCATAATAATAAGAGGTATATTGGAATTTCATGTCTACATTTTAATTTAATTCTCAGAAAGTACATAACAAGAATGAACTACCTTTCCAAATATGAGCTAGTAGAAATATGGAACTTGCTTCCCAATGGTAGATATATATATATATATATGCGGGAGGGAGCTTTCTCCACAAAATACGATTCCTTGGAAAAACTATTATTGAACTTGCTTTGATGTTTACAAATGTTCAAGGATATCAAGGATTCATGAATTTTTCTGCACCCGTACGAGTCTCTTTACCTCAAAAGAAAATCTTTCCTTCCAAAAGGAGTTGTTTGTATGAACAGCATTGGGAAAAAGAACCTCAGCACATGTTTTTATCTGGTTGTATTTAGTAAGGGAACGTGCTGATCGTGTCAAACTGGGTTTGGGCCAAACTATTAGCTATTTCATCGAAATTGGGGGATAATTTTTTTCACCCTTGTCTTACCTGACAAGACTTAAGATTTTATGGTTAATCTTCTTGATATGATTATATTTTTATCCACTATGACTCCTTTCAGACTTCAGGGCCTCAAGGATTGTTCTAAATGTGCATTCCAGAAGTTTGTTTATTTTACGACGTGGTTTCTGGAAAGGAAATTACGAGGGATTCAACTCTAAAAAACTATTCGTTGTCTTGCACTAAAGTATCATGTATGCATTGTTATGCTATGTATATGCCATTAAAGTGTTGAAGCCTGTATAATAATTTTTTCTGTTTGTATTTACTAGGACTAAAATCACATTACTAATGTTTTCAGTAAGAGTTATGCATGCAATGTTCTAGTTTTATCTTAAGAAGTTGGCCTACATATTTATTCAGTACCTCTAGGTATCATATTTGTACGAGCTGTATGATTTAAGATGATTTACTGCATTATTGTTGTAAAGTACTCTTTGGATTGTCTTTTGATTATGAAATGAATGTGCAAAATAAATGACATGATTATCATTCATAGGAGTAAAATCTTTTTATTTTAGACGAATGATTGTGAAATTGGCTGCTGAAATAATGAATAGTATTGTTCTGTTCCTAGTCAGAAGTTTAATATGTATTGGGTAATAAACACAATGTACATTAAGGATATTTTTTGATTTCTAGAATGTAGTAAGTGTCCTAAATACCACTTTTCCGCTTTTATTGCAGGTTGTAAATTTGAGGAATCGTGGCTATGGACTTGCTGCTGATATATGGAGTCTTGGTTGCACTGTGCTAGAGATGTTGACTCGTCAGCTTCCTTACTTCCATTTGGAATCTGTATGTAACATATTTAACAAACTAAACTCTTATGCTTTTGATCGTATTTGTTTTTAAACATGTTCTTAGTTTTGCACTTGCTGGGCGAACTTGTTGATTTTCTGACATGCTTGTTCATGTATTCTGTGGCACAACAATTATTTCATATTGGGATTTATTTTAGGACAAATCGGTGAAAACATCCTAACCTTTCAAGAAAGTTGCGAATATATCGTATCTGTTTAAAAGTTGAAATTATATCCTGACTTTTTAAAAGTTGAAATCATTTCCTAAGTTTTTAAAAGTTGAAATCATTTCGTAACATTTGTATTCCAGGTCTTTTTGACTTCTAAATTTGCTGATGTGGCACTTAAAAATTATTATTTTTAATCAAAATGGTGAGTTTTAAATTAATTTCTTGAGCTATATCAGCAAATTTGAATGTTAAAATAACCTAGGATACAATCTCACCCAACATACAAAGGTTAGGATATAATCTCGACTTTCAAAAGGTTGGGATATGATCTCAACATTTTTTAAAAGTTAGGATATTTTTACTAATTTGCCTTGTTTTTATATTTCAGTTTCTCTTTGTTATGTTTGTTTTTTCTTATGTTTTCTGGCTTGGACCTTAGTATTTCAGCAATCTTCCCACTTCATTTGGCTTTCAATGGAGGAGCACTTTATTTTATTTTATTTTTTATTTTTTATTTTTTATTTTATAAATCCAGCACTGCATCAGATTTACTAGAGCTGAGAAGTTTGTTTCTCTTAAGGCCTGAAACAGGCCTTGTGAATTATGGATATAGCGTTGGTGGTTTGCTTTATTCTGGTATTTGTGGCATAAAATCAGGTTACATAATTTGGTGTTCATTTCATATCCCATGCAATACACTCATTACCTTGCAAGTTTGCAACCTCTGTAGATGCTATGGTGGGGACAGCGTAGGCTTAGCTTGGACATATCTAGTGTTTGACTAGGTGTTTGAATCTGAATTTTTTTCTTTTTGAGTTTCAGGTCCCAGTTTCCCATCAATGCAGCCATTTTTTAGAATTTCAGTATCAAGAATGACTGCATTAAACTCTACAGGCAGTGCACAGTCTGTATGGAGTAGTAATATTTCATAACATCTCGTCACATATTAAATTGGATGCAATTTATGAAGGATGTTCTCTGTCATATAGTTCAATCTCTCATATAACCATGTCCTGTGTTTTATGAGAGAGACGTGCTTATTCAACTCTTCAGATTTTGACTTAGGATCTTGTCGTGCTTCTGCACAAAACTTTTGGCTGGTTATTCTTATGTTATCTCAGTTTTGACCTTCATCTAGTCCAGTTCAACATCCCCATGTCTGCAGCATGTTTTCTAACTTTTGGTTTGACAACTCATAAGTATACTGCATAACATATGTTGGCTAATCTCCTTTTTAAGTTTCATCAATCCGCAAATATTATCCTCAAAGAACAAATGCGATCGAGCCTACTTCTATCTGTCTATCTGGTGCTTCACCTTGCCCATCCTTGGTTATCCATACAAACTTTCTACCTCCTTTTGCTTTCTATTTTCATAAAATGCTCGAGTATAAAGTTTCAAATACATTTAATTCTCTATCAGGAACCATATTTTCACATCGTTTAATTCCATGATGAATGACCTACCCAGTGGACATATAAAGAATTTTCTTCAATCAATTCTGACAATAACAATTGTATCTGTTCGTTGTTCTATTGTTAATCTTTCTGAAAGTATCATCCATGAGCTGGATTAATAGTATCATTACTTATTAGTTATTTTGGAGTACTAACAACTACACGTTTAACAGATGCAAGCACTATTTAGGATTGGCAAGGGTGAACGACCACATGTCCCTGATTCCCTTTCAAGAGAAGCACAGGATTTCATCCTCAAATGCTTACAAGTTAACCCGGATGACCGACCCACTGCTGCTCAGCTGCTGGACCATCCATTTGTTAAGAGGCCTTTAACATCTCCCTCAGAATTTGTTTCTCCTTCTCCAGATTACTGGAAAAGGTCCTGAGTTCATCATCCAAGATCATTGAGGTGCTGCGATAATTGAGGTAAATGCATTTCAAATTATTTTGTTCACAAGAAGGAAGTTTAATGTGCACCTTCATACTTGCCTGGTTCATTTTCTGCGAGGTATAATAAAAACAGTCAAAGGATGCTTTTAGTTTTGGTCGTAGTATATTCTGGCCAACAAATTTGTTTATCCTAAAGCTGTCAGCCTTTGCTTGTTTCACATGGATCTGAAATTGTTTTCTCTTTATCCTATTCCTGGAGGCACATAACATGTGCAATATCTTCTTGCCAACAAATTTCCTGTTCAGTTTTAATTGATGCCTTTCCCTATGAGGAATAATATGACTTAAAAGAAGAAATAAATAACATCTACAACTTTAAAAAAAATAAAAAAAAATTAACATTGTACATAAAAAAAACTAAATTAAATATTAAAGGAAAGGCATCAACATGATGGAGTGGTAAAATTAGGAGAAGTAGTTTTTAATGTAAACCATTTTAGATATCTAGGATCATCATAAAAAATGGTGCTAATATTGAGAATGATGTCTCATGTAGAATGTAAGTAGGATGGAAGAAATGTACTAGTGCAACAGGTGTGATTTGTGATCGAAATATTCTTACCAAATTAAAAACAAAATTTTGTAGGGCAGACTACAATTAGGCGTGCAACAGGTGTGATATGTGATCGAAATATTTCTACCAAGTTAAATTTTTTTTTTTTATAGGACTGCAATTAGGCCAGCTATGCTCTATGAAAGTGAATGTTGAGCGGCAAGCGACAACTTCATAAAATGAATTTAGTAAAAATGAAGATTTTTAGGTGATTGTGTGGTAAAACTCGTAAAGATAGAATAAGAAATGCATAAATTCAAAGGAAAGTAGAAGTATCACCAATTGACACAAAGGTTACGGAAGGGAGATTGCTGTAGTTTAGAAACCTTCAAAGACGGCCTACAAATGTCCCCACTAGAAAACTTGGCTCAATAGAAACTGTAGAAATTCAACGAGGTAAGGAAGACCGAAGTTAACGTGGGAGTTGGGACACATTTATTAGGAGGGATTTGAATGGTTTAGAAAGCTCACCATCAATTGCACTAAATCGAGTACAATGAAAGAGTTTGGTCCATGTAGTGACCCAATTAATTTGGGGTGAGGCTATATTGTTGTTGTAGACCGCAATTAGGTCAACTATGCTTTATGGAAGTGAAAGTTGGGTGGTAAAGAAACAATAAGTGCATAAAATGAACGTAGCGGAAATGAGGATGCTTAGATGGATGTGTGGTAACACGCGAAATTTAAAGAAAAGTATGAGTAGCACCGATTGAGACAAAGATTAGGAAGGTCGATTGTGGTGGTTTGGACACCCCAAAGACGGTCTACAAATGCCCCCACTTGAAAACTCGATTCAATAGAAACTAAAAAAAAATAAAAATTCAGCGACGTATTGGTAGATCGAAGCTAACTTGGGACACATTGATTGGGAGGGATTTGAATGATTTAGAAAAGCGATACGGTCTTTTTTATTTAGTAATTATGTAGTAGGTTTCTTATTTTAAGTAGTTTCTATTTTATTATCTAGGAAGCTTCTATTCGGTAGTTTCTTTATTTCTATTAACCACCAAAAGTAGCGGTTGCTAAGTATTTACTAGCTTCTATTATATTAGGACTCTATATATATTGGTATTATGAGATGAATAAACCAGGCTATTAATGTGAAGAAAAATAGGATCGAAATTAAGAATAGAGTTCGCATTCTCGATTTCAAAGTATTCTCTCTCTCTCTCTCTCTCTCTCTCTCTCTCTCTCTCTCTCTCTGCTACTCTCTCCCTCCTCCCACCAACACCTATTCTTTCTCTCATCTTCACGTATTTTATCTCATCTACTTTTCTCTTTACTTTTCCTCCAATCAAGATAGGTAAAAGCATAAATTTTACGGTGTCGAAGCCGTGACTAGATCCCAAACCAAGGTTAATAACAACTTGGTATCGGAGCTGGTGTCATGGGTGACACAGATGCTTTGGCAACGAAGTTGGAGACCTTTATGGAGCAGATGAATGCTCGACCAAGGGCTTTCGAAGAACCGGTGGCGGATCAATCGATGTCAATATGAGGAGCACCAAAACAACCCTCAATCCAAGATATCGAAGGACAATCCAACGGCTCCATTGAACACCGCATGGCTTGGTTGGAAGGGAGGATTGACCTTTTGTACAGAGGGCAGATGATTCATCGATACACTAAGATGGTGTTTCCTACGTACGATTGCACCGATGACCCCTTGGGATGGTTGAAAAGATGCGAGAAGTTATTTCTCCATCTAAAGACCTAGGAAGGAGACATGGTCGGAGATTAGCGGCGTTCCACCTTTTAGGTGAGGCACAACTTTGGTTCGATCAAGTGGAGCGGAGGATGCGAACATTGATCGGCGTTGTTTCTAGGACCTATGTCACGTTCGATTTGGACCGCCAATGAGCAACAATCTATTAGGAGACTTGGCTAATTTGAAGCGAGGCTAACGCAATAGAAGAATACCAAAGCCAGTTCCAATCTTTGTTGGCCAGGACATCAGACCTTGAACCGCGACAACAGGTGGACTTGTTCACTGCCGGTTTGACAGAGGACTTGCGGATTGACATTGAATTGCAACAACCGGGCAATTTGGGCATTGCCATGAATCTTTCTCGTGCCTTAGAGCGCATGGAAAAATTTTGTAAAGAGTCACTCCCAGCACGCATCATGTCCACGGTGAGCACTTCCAAAAATTGTGGAAGTTCTACCAACACACCTTTCACCAGAGACTCTGGAGCACCCTTGAACGGCCAGTCACAAAAGGGAACAACCATTACCACCAATGCCAACACAATAATCGGCAACTCCTCACCTTCGTTCATCAAGAAGTTATCAAAGGCTGAGATGGCGGAACGAAAGGCGAAGGATTTGTGCTATAATTGCAATGAATCTTACAACCCTAGACACAAGCGGAAACGCTTGTTATGGATAGAGGTTCCTGAAGTTGAAGATGGTGGTTACGCTAAGTTAAAAAGCGAGCTTGAGGACAAGCTCAAAGGATAGGATGGGAGTAATGATACGATTTTTATTATTTAGTATGTTTCTTATTTTAAGTAGTTGCTCGTTTATTATCTAGGAAGTTTCTATTTAGTAGTTTCCTTATTTCTATTAACCACCTAAAGTAGCGGTTGCTAAGTATTTACTAGTTTCTATTGTATTAGGACTCTATATATATGGGTATTATACTATTATGAAATGAATAAAGCAAGCTATTAATGTGAGGAAAAATAGGATCGAAATTAAGAATAAAGCCAAGGACTCAATTCTCAATTTCGATAGTCTCTCTCTCTTTTCGTAACTCTCTCTCTATCTCTATCTATCAAGTACTCTCTCTCTCTCCTCTCACCAACACCTATTCTTTCTCTCATCTTCACCTATTTTATCTCTTCTACTTTTCTCTTTACTTTTCTACCAATCAAGATACGTAAAAGTATAAATTCCACCGTGTTGAAGCCCGTGACTAGATCCCAATCCAAGGTTCATAACAAAAGCATACTATCAATTGCACTAAATCGAGTGCGATGGAAGAGTTTCGTCCTCGTTACCGACTCTAACTAATTTGGGATTGAGGCTATGATGTTGTTGTTGGAAAGGCATGAATTATTATAAACTTTGTATGACCAGTTCATGTATGGTTTATATAGATGGTAGAAATTACAAGTCAAAGTTATTTTGTTGCTTACAGAATATATATAAAGCATCGTATATCCAACAAGACTTTCTTTAAACCATTCTATTCTGTAATCTAATTTATACTAGGCAACCATGCTTCCTTAGTATGACTTGGCAAAACATAAATTTATCAAACACTTGTTAATTATACGAACTGTGCATGCCAAAGTTGTACAAAATGCCCTGCATTGATTAGGCTTCCCCAAATTAATTCTTAGTTTCAACTGTTGAAGTCTTTGCAAAATTGTGCTTTTGATCCCTATCTAGAAGAGTGCGGATGAAATTGTGCAATACCATGAAGGAATGTTTCGGCAATAATGTGTCCATAAGCATTTATAAACAAATTGTCTATGCAGGAATAGTTTTTTAGTTACATTTAGAATACTTTTAGATGTTTATGGAGATAAATTTATTTAATTACAGTTTGTTGGAAATCTGATCTATTGTAGATTTGGCATTGGTTTGGCGATGATCTTAGAAATATGGCAAGATCTGTGTTTTACATGAAGGTACATTGTCAAAACTACAAATTAGAAAGGTCAGGACTTGATTAATTCTTTCTTTTCTTGAGTGTAGTATTTTCTCCATTTAAAGAGCGTTTTCTACTCATTAAATAGATATAAAAGCTTTGCTCTCTAATTTTTGAGTTGGTACGTAAGGAATTTCTCTAAACTTGTATGAAACCTCTTTCATTTTGCTGTCCCAAACTTGTAAGCCCCGTCAGATTCACGAGTTGTAGTCACTTCAACTCCTGCTACTACCCTTACCAAAAAATTTTTGAGACCCATTCTCTCCATTTATGAAATTACCACCATTCAACTGAATGAAGATGATTAACTTTGTTGGTCTCTATCCATTCGCACATGTATCCGTAGAGAGGGAGAAGTGTGCCTTCATTATTAGGGACAAGAAAGCTCTTGCTTGCAATAGATGACAAATTATATGCCACTTGGGATGCTTAAAAAATCTCATGGTAGTAAGATGGATGATTAATTCCATGGATTAAGATATCAATTCTCGTTATATGTTCTCTGGAAAGAATTTTGGAATAATGTGATCAGGATATCCTCTGACCTGGGTAATCAATCTCTGGTTTTTTGAGTTGACTCTTAAATTTGAAGATGCAAGGCGAGGAGATGACTCTATTACAAAATACTTCAATTTGTTGAGGAGATTGTGAAAAGATCGTATCTCTTCAACGCATATGGGTGGAAGTGTACTTGATGATTAAAATAATCAGTCATCACAATAAATGTTGGGTTTTGGGGTTCATACGCACGGAGATTACAAAACAATTTTGACAAAAACCCCAACAGGATCCGAATCTAATTCCATTAAAAACGTTTAAACCATGAAAAACTTAATCATACCTCAATCGCAATATACCTTTCGGAAGGTTGATCGATCTCTAAGGCCCCGCTTAACGACGAACGCCCTCTATCGCGATCCACACACGAACGGCGGCCGAGATTCGAAGTGCTAGCGTCGAGAGAATGCCAAACCTTTTTGTTTCTCTCCAAAACGATCGAGCATACCAAAAACCCTAAGTTGTTTCTTAAACGAAAAAAAGAGTTTTTGGCCTTTTGATCTTTCGTATGTGTGTTCTAACTTAAAGCGTCTATTTATACAACCCTTGTATATAGACGGTTAAGTAAATTACACATATACCCTTACTTAAAGAAGTATAAGTGTAATACACCACAAGGACGTTTCGTCATGAATTTTATCACATAAAATTCGTTTTTACGAATCGTCTTAAAATCTCGCAAAACCATTCTTAGTGTGCGACCCAATAGGCTCATACAACGTTGGCGGTGTACCAAAACACATTTTGGTATACAAGTCATAAGCGGCCTCTAGCAAGACATTATGACTACCCAAGTTGTACGAATATCAAATCGATACAACCTAATCAATAGTGTATATAACATCCTTTTGTCACACGATATCCTTTTGATCAAACATAAGGCATGGAATTGTCATCCAACATGTTCAATCGTACTAGTCTCGATCTCTAGGTAGTCGAAAACATCCAAGTGACATTGATCAATATCAATTCACTTAGACTAGGCCTTTTAACAGCCTAACACATCGAGGGATCCACTAGATATCTCTCTTTATATGAGAGGGACAAATTCTATCTCGATTACACAACTTCATCACATTGCTCACACAAGTAACCAATCACAACCTTTATAATCGTCAGGTTAAAGACAACGTTTGATTGTGTCAAATCACTTTGTGTTCCTAATGTTGAAGTCTCTGGTAATCTCAAGTCGAAGAGGACTGGAATATATACCTATCATGAGAAACAACTATGACTTAATCCATGTTATGTTCTCATAACGGGTCGGTCAAAGTACTTTGTTCCCTAACAAGTACTTGTGATCTTGATTCGTATCCTATATACGTATAATCATCATATGATCATCAATCAAGACTCACACTAGTCTTAATTCATTATAGTTCCCAGTATAATGATCGACTATGGACATTTAGGATATTTATGTAAATACCCATGGATCTTATTATAATGTAAACATGCAAATTAATTATAATAAACGACAAATGAAATCCTCTATTTTATTAACTAAAATTATTCATAAAGACGGTTAATGGATTGACCTAGGGCACATGCCCCATCATCTCCCACTTGCACTAGGGCCAATCATACATGCATCTAATGCCTAATGATCTAACATGACCATCATGTTTTGCTTGTGGAAGAGCTTTTGTCAATGGATCCGCAACGTTGTCTTCGATAGGTACTCTGCAAATCTTTACGTCTCCCTCTCAATAATTTCTCTCGATGAGATGAAAACGCTCGAGTATATGTTTGGATCTGTGGTGTGATCTAGGTTCCTTGGCTCTGTGCTATTGCCCCGTTATTGTCACAATACAAACAAACAAAGGGTTAGCAATACTCGGAACCACACCTAGTTCGAAATGAACTTTTTGATCCAAAGCGCCTCCTTTCTTTGCATCGGACGGACTGCAATATACTCGGCCTGTTGTAGAATCGCCACGAGTCTCTTGCTTCGAACTTTTCCGACTTCTTGCACCCCATTCAAAGTAAACACATATCCAGATGCGATCTAAAATCATCTATATCAGTTTGAAAACTTGCATCTGTGTAACCATTTACAACTAGATCATTTTCAAAACCTCCATAGACCAAGAACACTTCCTTAGTCCTTCTTAAGTACTTAAGGATGTTCTTTCTTGCTATCCAGTGACTCTCACCTGGATCGACGGCGATATCTACTTGTAGTGCTCAAAGCATATGATACATCGAGTCGAGTGCATAACATGGCATACATGATAGATCCAATAGCCGATGCATATGGAATCTTATTCATACGGTCTCGCTCATCATTTGTCTTAGGACATTGAGTCTTCTTGAGACTTATCCCATGAGACATTGGCAACAATCCTCTTTTAGAGTCTTGCAAACCGAACCTATTCAAAGACACCTTGTCTATGTAAGCACTCGACTTAGACCGATTAGCCTTTTAGATCTATCCCTATAGATCTTTATCCCTAGGATATAGGCCGCATCTCCTAAGTCTTTCATTGAGAAACACTTCCCTAACCAAGACTTGACATTACGCAATGTTGGGATGTCATTTCCAATGAGTAATATATCATCTACATACAAGTACCGAGAAAAATAACTACACTCCCACTTGACCTTCTTGTATACACAAGGCTCATCTTCATTCTTAATAAAACCAAAATCCTTGATTGCTTCATCAAAACGAAGATTCCAACTCGAGAAGCTTGCTTTAATCCATAAATGGATCTTTGAAGCTTGCATACCTTCCTAGAATTCTCGGGATGTACAAAACCTTGAGGTTGTGTCATATACACGTCCTCAATGACTTTCCATTAAGAAATCTTTGTTTTTACATCCATTTGCCATATTTCATAGTCATAATATGCAAAGCAATGGCAATTAAAATTCTTATGGATTTAAGCATGGCTACGGCGAAAAAGTTTCATCATAATCAACACCTTGAGTCTGCTGAAACCTTTTGCTACAAGTCTTGCTTTAAAAGTATGCACTTTGCCATCCATGTCAGTTTTCTTCTTGAAAACCCATTTACATCCAATGGTCTTACCACCTTCGGGTAAATTAACCAAGTTCCAAACTTGGTTATCATACATGGATTGCATCTCGAGTTCATGGCACTTAGCCATTTATCGAGTCTGGTCCGGACATAGCCTCCGATAAGTGGTGGGCTCATTTTGGTCTATAAGCAACACATCACGACTATCGGTAATGAGAAATCCGAATCTCTCTCGGCTCATGTCTTACCCTACTAGATTTACGTGGGCCTTGTGTCACTTGTGGAGGTTCAATCGGTTCGGAACGTTGTTGAACTTCCAAAGAGCGGTTCAGTGTTTACCTGTGATTCTTGAACTTCTTCAAGATTTATTTCTTTCCCACTAGTGTCTTTTGAAATAAACTGTTTTTCCATAAAGGCACCATACCGAGCAACAAACACTTTGTTCTCGGCGGGATTATAAAAGTAATATCCTTTTGTTTCCTTAGGATACCCCACAAATAAACACTTGTCGATTTAGGTGCTAGTTTTTACGAGACTTGTCGCTTTACGTAAGCCTCACAACCCCAAATCTTAAGAAAAGACAAACTAGGTCTCTTCCCGTACCATATCTCATATGGTGTTTTATCAACCGCTTTAGAAGGAACTCGATTTAGAGTGAAAGTGCAGCTTTGTAATGCATAACCCCAAAAGGATAATGGAAGATCTGCTCGACTCATCATAGATCGAACCATATCTAATAAGGTTCGATTTCTCCTTTCGAAACTCCATTCCATTGTGGAGTTGTTTGGTGGAGTCAATTGGGAGACAATCCCACAATTTCTAAGATGATCATCAAATTCTTGGCTTAAATACTCACCACCTCGATCGATCGAAGTGTTTTGATAGTTTTACCAAGTTGATTCCCGCACTTCATTTTGAAACGTTCGAAACATCTCAAATGATTGACTTTATGTTTCATAAGATATACATAACCATATCTCTTTGAAATCATCGGTAAATGTAATGAAGTACCGATAACCTCCTCTAGCCATTGTGTTTATAGGACCGCATACATCGGTATGTATTAGACCCAATAAATCACTTGCCCTTTCTTGTGTCCAAGTAAAGGGACTTTTAGTCATCTTGCCCGATAAACAAGATACGCACGTTTCATATGTTTCTAAATCAAATGAATCTAGAAGTCCATCTTTATGGAGCTTCGTTATGCGTTTCTCATTTATGTGCCCGAGACGACAATGCCAAAGATAGGTTTGATTCAAATCATTTGACTTGAACTCTTTGTATTTATGTTAAAGACTGGAGTATCAGTGGACGTTTTCATGCTTAGAATATAAAGACCATCATACAAATCAGCATTTGCATAAAATATGCCTTTACGAGAAATGGAACATCTATTATTAGCAATAATAAAATCAAAACCATCCATATCCAAACATGAAACAGAAATGATGTTTCGCTTAAAAATGAGCACAAAATAACAATTATTTAAAGTTAAAATAAGTCCACTAGATAAAACTAAGTCATATGATCCAACGTACCAGGGCAAAGCAACTCTTGCTCCATTCCCTACGCGGAGGATGACTTCTCCTTTCTTCAACTTTCTACTTACGGTGAGTCCCTGCACATTTATACAAATGTGAGATCCACATCCCGTATCTAATACCCGGGGAATCACTAGTAGATAAATTAATTTCAATAACATAAATACCGTAGTGGTAGTCGCACTACCCTTTTTCTTCCTTAGATCTTCCGAGATAGAGTTTGCAATTTCGAACCAATGTCCAGTGCATGACGAGAAATGGCAATTTCCTTCCTTTTCTTTTGGGTGTTTTGAAGTAGAACAGTGGGGCTTGACTTGTTCCATAGGCTTTGCGACAGTGCAAAGAACAAATTGCCTTGGCAACTTTAGCCTTGCCTTTACCTTTCTTCTTCATTCCCTTTCCTTTTGGACCATCAACACATTACTAGAGGGTTTCTTGATATTTTGTTCAGCGAGTTTTGAGCATCAAATGCAACTACGAAATTGATTTCTCCATATTATTCATATTGTAGTTCATCACAAATTGTGAGTAACTCTCTCAGTAATGAATTCAAGATCAAATCCGTAGCCAACTCTTGGCTTATGGGGAATCCGAGTCTATCAAGTGGTCAACATAGCCCTTCATCTTCGAACATGAGGACTAACCGACGCACCCTCGGTCATCTTGCAAGAATGTAGGTTTTTGACCGTCTCGAACCTTTCTTGCCTAGCTTCTTTGTTGGAACATTTCCTTCAGCGTTATAGCCATGTCGTAGGCTTCCATTAGTTCCATGTCCTTCGAAGTTCGGGAACCATAGTTGCCGACATAATACATGCAACATCGGTAGAATCGTTGACATGCTTACTATGCGCATCCTTCACAAACTTTCGTAGCATTGGTGGTGGGTCCTCGGGGATTGGAGCATCCGGGACATACAACTTGCGTTCATGCTTAAGAACAATTCTCAAGTTTCGAACCAGTCAAGAAAGTTAGTCCCGAGATAGTTTGTCCTTCTCAAGGATGGATCGCGATGACGAGGGGATTATTGTTACTTGAAGAGGCCATTGATCTACAATAAAGATTATGCAAAGTTTATTTTAGTATAGAGGAATAGACTCCCACTAAATTAACAACCCTCCTAAAAGCATCTTGTTTATTTAGGGGACTAAAATCCATATTTCACCTAATTCTATGACAGCTATGGCATGAAACATAGAACTAGATTATTTAGGTAGGTAACAGTTACCAATTACATCTTATGTAATTTTTAGATCTTTTTTATGAGATACGAGACATCTTATGTCTTAGCATGTTTTTATCTCATCATTTGCCTAAAGCTCAAAACTATTTTGATGGCTTTATTAAGTCGGACCATTTTAAACATTTAGGTAACTCTTACCCAACTTGTCTCACCAAGATAACACAATACACCCAACTATGGTCAAAAGCGTATTAGTGTGATCGAGGCCTTGACAAGTGTTTAAAAATGGATGACATGAGACTTAAAATTTAATAGAGGGATTTTATTCTCGTGTTTAGTGATTTTTATGTAAACAATAAAATATCATATATTCTATTGATTTGTTCAATCACTAAACAATTTGGAAATTTCTATATTATTCTCCAATAAAAGAATTTCCTCATGCGCTTAGGAAGACGGATCTCAATTCCGAAAATTGAAATTCGCTATAGAAAATCATATTTTTCGTTGATTTTACTATACTAAATTTACCCCTTAATTTATCCAAATTAAGTCAATTAAAACATTTTTAATTAACCTTAGGCCCACATCTAACTAATCATCTTATCCTAATCCAATTAGGACTAATCTTATCCTAATCCAATTAGGACTTTTCTTATCCTAATCCAATTAGGACTAATCCTAATCCAATTAGGACTTATCTTATCCTAATCCAATTAGGACTAATCTTATCCAAATCCAATTATATCACCAATAACAAGATTCTTGATATTTATCTCATATTCTAATTTGTTATCTATCTTTATAAAATAGAAACTTCATAACAAAATAGATATAACAATATAAATAATTAATTTCGAAAATTAATTAATTATAAATAAATAATTTCGAAAATTAGTTATTTGCAATTTCGGTCCTCATCTAGATAATCACAAATATGTGTATCATATACACAAACGTGATAATAAATCTCAAAGAAAACTTATGTATATCACATATACATCAATTATCAACATGCTTTCGATCATATATCATGCATATATCGAAGAAAACATGCAATGAATTTAATGGAATCGAACTCGATGGCTCGATACCACCTTGTTGGGTTTTGGGGTTCATACGCTAATGGAGATTACAAAACAATTTTGACAAAAACCCCAACAGGATCCGAATCTAATTCCATTAAAAACGTTTAAACCATGAAAAACTTAATCATACCTCAATCGCAATATACCTTTCGAAGGTTGATCGATCTCTAAGGCGCGCTAACGACGAACGCCCTCTATCGGCGATCCACACACGAACGGCGCGAGATTCGAAGTGCTAGCGTCGAGAGAATGCCAAACCTTTTTGTTTCTCTCCAAAACGATCAGAGCATACCAAAAACCCTAAGTTGTTTCTTAAACGAAAAAAAGAGTTTTTGGCCTTTTGATCTTTCGTATGTGTGTTCTAACTTAAAGCGTCTATTTATACAACCCTTGTATATAGACGGTTAAGTAAATTACACATATACCCTTACTTAAAGAAGTATAAGTGTAATACACCACAAGGACGTTTCTGTCATGAATTTTATCACATAAAATTCGTTTTTTCTGAATCGTCTTAAAATCTCGCAAAACCATTCTTAGTGTGCGACCCAATAGGCTCATACAACGTTGGCAGTGTACCAAAACACATTTTGGTATACAAGTCATAAGCGGCCTCTAGCAAGACATTATGACTACCCAAGTTGTACGAATATCAAATCGATACAACCTAATCAATAGTGTATATAACATCCTTTTGTCACACGATATCCTTTTGATCAAACATAAGGCATGGAATTGTCATCCAACATGTTCAATCGTACTAGTCTCGATCTCTAGGTAGATCTGAAAACATCCAAGTGACATTGATCAATATCAATTCACTTAGACTAGGCCTTTTAACAAGTCTAACACATCGAGGGATCCACTAGATATCTCTCTTTATATGAGAGGGACAAATTCTATCTCGATTACACAACTTCATCACATTGCTCACACGGTAACCAATCACAACCTTTATAATCGTCCAGGTTAAAGACAACGTTTGATTGTGTCAAATCACTTGTGTTCCTAATGTTGAAGTCTCTCGGTAATCTCAAGTCGGAAGGACCTGGAATATATACCTATCATGAGAAACAACTATGACTTAATCCATGTTATGTTCTCATAACGGGTCGGTCCAAGTACTTTGTTCCCTAACAAGTACTTGTGATCTTGATTCGTATCCCTATACGTATAATCATCATATGATCATCAATCAAGACTCACACTAGTCTTAATTCATTATAGTTCCCAGTATAATGATCGACTATGGACATTTAGGATATTTATGTAAATACCCATGGATCTTATTATAATGTAAACATGCAAATTAATTATAATAAACAGCAAATGAAATCCTCTATTTTATTAACTAAAATTATTCATAAAGACGGTTAATGGATTGACCTAGGGCACATGCCCCATCAATAAAAGTTTGTAATGCAACAGAATTTATAAGTTTCATGCTGGCTCCTGCGTTGGGTTCAATGAAGTGTAAGGATGGAACTTCATCATACGCCCCCTCCACTCATTGTTGAAGTTTTTGCCTAGTTTGATGCTCAAAAAAGAGGTTACTGGTGAGCCAACTGGCTAATCTATTTTGATCACTGATGCTTCTGCCTATAAGGCTGCAAATGACCAGTGCAGAGGTGAGTAGAAGCCTCGAGTATTATGCAATTACTGTAATACCAGATAAATGAGACTTGCTGGAAATTTCCAATCGGAAAAACAGTGAGCAAGGAGAGAAGCACTCTGTGTTATGAAGTTGAATCAGATCCTCTCATAATAGAGCAAGTTAACCGACTATTGATTATGTAAAAGCCAATTTATCATCTGGTCCGTGTTTCCTGAGAACAAATAGGTATAAACCTAAAGCTCTCTCTCTTGTTTACATTCTTCTTTGTAGATTGTAAACTCTTGAGCTTCAGATCAAGTTTACTTTTGAATAGTAACTATTCTTTCTAGCTGGTTTAACGTCTATTCTCCTTTTTGCAATGAAAAGATTAGAATTGCTTACTGCTGTTTTTCAGGAAAGGATTCATTAAAATAAACTGACTGAGAAAATCACTCTCAATTCTCTTCTTCGTGTCTCTTATCTTTTATCTGCTAGTAAACTTTATGAGATTTATATTGTTATATAATTTTCTCAAATCGGATCATGTACTTCAGAACCAAAACACTAGGATGATGATTTAACTATATATGTTGTATCCCAAACTGAATCATTGGCGTCACTACTGGTTTGTTAGAACAATTCGGCTTGTTGAGCAAGCAAACCTGCCCTTGGATCCTACTGATATACTCCCCAAAGTGACCTCCTTGGAAGTTTTACTCCAAAAAGGCCTTGTTTCCGTTGAGGAGCGATATTTACTTTTTTTTTTTTTTTTTTTTTTTAAGTCAGAGATCTACACTTGTGTTTTCATTGCGAAGTTGTTCTTTACCAATGGGAGTATACAGTATCTTTGCTAGTGTTCGATTCACAGAACTTTTAGGAAAGTCATGAGAGTTTGAAACATCGTGATTTTGTCAGCTTTGTAGTACACTTGCCTTGAAGAGCCAAAGAAAGTATGAAAATTAGTGCAGTCACATGAATTACAGTTCCTTAGTCTCTTTTCCTTAGTCTCTTTTCATATGGGTTAGAGGGCGGGAGTATGTTACAAGCTTAGTGGTGACAACGTCTTTCTCCTTGTTGCTGGTTGGGTTTCAAGGCTCTTTATCGCCTAAAATGATTGCCAAATGTTTAAGGCGATAGTTTTATCCTTCCAAAATTTGATTTTCCCTCTTAATATAAAGGCAACTCTAAAAGTCACTAAACAAGTTTTTTAAATTATTACCAAGTCATCCTTTACTATTCTATAGTAAGCTTTGGCAATGGTTAAAACTTGTCTGTAATGGCATAAAACTGAGCGGAGTTTGGGCAAATCATACGCTGCGTGGAACCTGAATGTGTACATATTTATATGCGGTTTAAACCTGGTTTCTTTTCTTTAAATAAATTTATTTTGTTTGAGGACTGAATTGTTGTAGAATTTTATTTTATTATTATGTTCTTGATTTTTTCATGATCATGGATATGCATTTTGTGCTAATATTCCTAAATTATGTGTTCTCATGGTAAACTTGTTTCTATGAATGTAATTTTTTTATTAGCGGCCTTTTTATTTTTGTTTTTATTTAGAAGATCTGAAGGTCCTGAACTGTAAGAGATTAAGTCAACATGGTGACAAATTTAAATTCAGGCTAAATTTTTGGTATCCACCTAAGTCAGAAGACTCAGAAGTACAACTCTTTGTTGGTTTTATCTTTCAAATGTAACAATTCATATCGCCTTTTGAATTGTTACAGGCTAACAATGTGGAGGTTTGGCTCCAACATTCATTTGGGACTATAGTTGGACATTGGTTGAAATTTCAGCAGATAGATGGAAGAGTGTTTTTTGGGGGGATTGATTGTTTTAAATTTCGGCAAATTTTGAGGGACGGTTTTATATGGAACTTTTTGTACAAAAGATGGCATATTGTGGCTTTCCTCTTTTGGCATCTCCTCCATTACTTGAATGAATCACTTCATTAACTCCTTTCCACACCATCGTTACCCCCTTTTTTTTCGGTGAAGAGTTCTTAGCCTTTTAACC
Source organism: Stephania yunnanensis (assembly GCA_039657365.1). Classification (NCBI taxonomy): domain Eukaryota; kingdom Viridiplantae; phylum Streptophyta; class Magnoliopsida; order Ranunculales; family Menispermaceae; genus Stephania; species Stephania yunnanensis. The sequence goes on along the minus strand of CM077585.1, from coordinate 30,863,386 downwards.
CAAATCATTTGAAGGAATATGAACTTCCAAGAATTTTAGCAGGTGTGATATTAGACACACAAGGTTGGACCCGTCACCACTCAAAAGTACTCACTGCATTTTAGAGAAGTCAAAGCTAGAGAAATTAGACCTTTTCCTATAAAATTTCCATCATGCCTATTCATTTGGCCCTTCATTAATGTTTATTTTTCTTCATTGCTTTTGATATATTTTTTTGTTCACCAATTTTGTTTGGAAGGAAAATGCTTGATTTTATCGGTTTGCTTGGCAGTGTAAAATTTCAGGCTTATTCTCTGGCGAAAAACTTGTCTGTCTGAGCAGTTTGTGCAAATTTAGTGGTGAAGCCTGATAAAAAGGAAAAAGAAAAGAAAAGAAAAAAGAAAAAGAAAGGCAATAGTGGGATTCCATCAAGTGTTATTCCACCGTTGCATACTTCGCATCTGGGCTGGCCAATTATAATTTATGCGGGGAAATCATTTATCTGCAATTATTGAAGGGAGTGTGAGCCTGCGCGTCTCTTTACCATCACGCTGGTAGGCTGGCAAATTTAAGTTTTTTTGTTTGGAGTGCAAATGTGTAAGTGTATATATGTAATACTTATGGAAAAAATCAAAAAAATTTTGCATCCCCAGTGCTTTGTTTGTTTTCTCTCTTCAATTTGGAAGCTTCTGTCTACCCTACTTTCCCTACTTTCTCTAATTCTTTCAGTTTATATTAAGTCAAGTTTGTTAATGGAGCAAATGATAAACTAGCATTTGTAAATGGCTCTATTAACAAACCTTTTGAAAGCTCGTCTCTTTTCTTGATGCTTATTGGAATGGCTTCAACATGTTTCTCTCATGGCTACTTTATCTTGTCAACAAATAAATAGCCAACAATGTTATCTACAAGAAGACCACACCAAGTCTGGGATGATTTGCTACTTAATGGTCTTACCCAGGCTCGAGCTCGGATTAATTTGGGTTCATTGGGCTTCGAATAGAGGGTGGCTTAGACAAAATAAAAAAGAGACCATTTGATCGTGAAAAATGGAAATTTATGCTACTAGTAGAGCAATAGAAAATGAAAGCAAACAAATCACAACACCAGATATGCTGATGCGGTTCGATTAACGACCTATATCTCGTGGGTCATGTCTAGATATGAAAATTTATTAAGTTGAAAATTCAAACTTCCACAAAACTACTTTCTAGTGACGCCCTCACCAAATCAATGCTACTAATAGAGTAATAGAAAATAAAAGCAAACATACCACAACACCAGAAATGTTGATGCGGTGCGGTCCACGACCTACTTTTGTGGGGCCATGCCTAAATAGGAAAATGTTGAAAACTAAGATTTACACAAGACCTTTTTCTAGTGACTCTTTCACCAGTTTTGATGCACTCTTCACACTTATAGTAGATTCTCTCCCAAGTCCCTTCGATATCTTGAGAGCTCCCTCGATTGGACTATCAAAGATCCCCTTGGTAATAATTCAAAAATACAAAGAAAACAAAAATGAACACAAGTTCGATTTTGTTCTCACACTTACAAAAAATAACTCAACTCAAGACTACATTTTTAGTTAAATGGAATAAACTTTGGTCTCTCGAACATTATATAGAACGTCTTCTAACTTGCTTTAGATCACTTCTTGATAACCTCCAAGATCCGACCAACCACCTTTGAATCATTTAGTTCCATCTCCAGATGAACTTTGTTACAACTAAAATGATTTTATCTTCTATTGCAACACTTACTACCTCGTTGTTCGGTTGCCATAGAAGTCTTCAACAAAACCAATCAACTAATTTGAGATAAGGGTGAAGAAATAACTTCCAAAATACGAATTATGTGTTGTTACTAAAATAATCATGCTCTGTTATAACAAATAAGATTTACGAGTTGTTGCAACAGGATATGATTTATGCTCTATTACACAATCAACAAATCTTGAGATAATAATCAAATATGTAACTTCACATATCAATTCGATTCGATCAACTCGCCTTTACTAACCCTTCTAACCACGTGATCATTATCAATATCATCTTCAATGCTCATCTAACCATATGATTATTATCAATGTAACCCACAAACAAACTTTGAGATAGACACAAATAATGACAATTATGTGCGTGAAATGTGACTCTAACAAATCAAAATTCTTAGCCTTAATGAATTTATAAAAGTATATTTCTCAAAGAAAAAACGAATTTATAATAGTATTAGGAGTCAAATACTCCCATGAATGCCAACTATTTCAAATGCTCACCCTCTTTTATTGGAGGAAAAAAGACGACACCGGCGTTCACAACAAACTCCATCAATCATCAAGAACAATAGCTTTGATAGCAATCCATAAAACAACAAAGCAAATCACGTGGTCGCAAGCTTAAAAATATTTCGTTGTGATTATTGTGGACTTGATGACCATTCAAAATCAAAATGTTAAAAGAAGCCTAAAAACCCATATTTTTTACAAGATAAAGTTCAATATCACTTGAATGATTGTGGACGATGAAAAAGTCACCCAAAAACAAAGAATAAATGAGGAGAGTGGCAAATGTGGATTGTAGGTGTCGATTGATGCCTCGATAACGTTGAGAGGATGCCCATCGTAAGACATCTCACCTCTCACTTCGGTTTCTAAAAACTTAGGGCTCAACTATACGCACTCCACATTTACGCTCTGTTTGGCAAGGGTAGCAGTAAACTAGCGATAGGCGATAAACTAGGCGATAGGCGATAATCTACTAGTTTGGTAGCGGAAAGTCGATAATCTACTAATTTGGTAGCGGGAAAGGCGATAATCTATTTGATCAACTAAAAATTGTTTGGAATGATAGTGATTGATTAGCGAGATAAATGTAAAATGACAATAAAGGACATATGACACAATTAAGTATATTAATTATATAATCATATAATTAATTGTTATAAATAACTTTGTATTTTATTTACAAAATACAAATTAATACCATAAAATAATTTGTATTATTTAGAAAACTAAATTATGTGTGTCCATAAATGATTACATGAAAATAATTCTATATAAATTTATAAGAATTTGCAAAAAATAAACACATGTAAATAAAATACAATAAACGACTTGGATAACTATACATATACCTAACGCATCATCCATAATTGAGAAGCAATGTTATTGCGAATATTCTTTATTTCTAGAGAAGTCTCTCTATGACTTAAAAAAATAGTAGATTAGTAAAAATAAAAATAAAAATGTGTAGGATAGCCCACCACTCGAACACTACATTAAAAAATATTTTTATAACATCTAAAAATATTTTTATAACATCTAAAAATATTTTTATACTCGACGTTGTTAAAACTTATTTAATATGTAATAAATATCTAACAAGATTATCAATAATTAAGAAATTAATGTGTAATGATTTTTAATTTTAGTGAAATTCTTTGTTTTATAAAATTTAGTTAATTATTAATCACTATTTTTTCATTAACAATATTAAGCTATATGTTAATTTTAAATTCAATAAGTTTTAATAACGTATTATATAACTGTTGGTCTAGCCTAAAAGAGCTTGAAATGCTGGTTTCACCTCTGCTAACTCTACCAGGGTATAATCGCAGGGTACTAATATTCGCGGGGTTTATTTAAGTATTTGTGTATTTTGTTTCCACTAATTTGCAAGGGCATTAATTTATTAATACCGTAAAAATAAGGATATAATAGCGAGAAAAAATCTAAACGACGGATTTTTGGTTCAAACGCTACTAAGAGTAGCGTTTCAATTGGGAGCTTATCATCTAGATTATTTTTAAAATAAGCTACAAACCAAACACAGCTTAACAAATAAACTAGCTGATAAGCTAGTTTGTGCTTACCAAACGGGGCCTCTATAAGGGCACCAAAACTTTGAGTGTATCTCAAATCCAAATTTCAATTTATATGGGCACCCAATATTTTTATCAAAATACTCTTTCGCCCCAATCGAAGCACCCAACTCAAACCTTGGTCAAAACATTTATTTTAGGTTCGACAACATATGACCGAGACTTATCTTCTAAATTCGATGTTGACCAATCAAACTTCTTTCGTGAAATTTAGTTGACAACTACCGACCTAAACGTTCGGTGGGTTTCCTCCTTAAGTATAGGTTCGATAGCCTTTGACCGACTCTCCAACTAGAGGTTCGATTAGCTCTTACCGACTCTCCAACTAGAGATTCGGACCAACGATTATTTGAGCCACTTGATGATGCGCTACAAATCACAAGAATAGAGCGTGTGAAGGAATGATGATGGGGTACACAAAAAAGAGAGGAAAAAGGTGGCGAGGTACACTAATCACGGTGAGGGTTATAATTAAGGGTAATTGTGCGGTAGAATTGACATTTTTTAAGTTTTACTTTGGGTCGCGCTATGTGCACTTACTCAAGGCAACCCATTTACAAAGGCACCCATCAAGTTTGTTAGGGCACCCCAAAATGAATGAAATTGCCCTTGTCCTTTAAAGGAACGTACCCCGCCACCAAATTGAATCAAACCCTCTTTTTCCCTTCTTCCACTCTCGCTCCCATTACGAATCAAGCTCTCAATCCACCAAATCCCCTTATTTTCATAAAAAAATATCTATAACTGGGTTTAACCACAATCCCGTATTATTCGGCCACACAGGTTTGTGATTTTTTTATTTTGGTCTCGGTCGTCCATTGCTGAGACCATTGAGTAAGCGTCGGCTAAGCTCAACCGATTGTTGTAATAAAGTATGTTTAGGATTAGTCTTAGTAGTCACCAAGATCTAATGGCATCTTTTGGTTATACCATATCGAGACTTTGATTGAAAGTACAGGTCTTCAGAAAATCAAGACAACATAATATGTCTCGGTCTGTGTGATCGAGACATTCATCTATGTGGTATACATTCAAAGGAAAAAAAACATAAAAAAATCAAAACTCACCTTCCCATGTGCCCGTGTCGGCCCCCTTGAGTTCTCTTAATCGATTGGACCCTAAAAACACCCAACAAGGCGTAGATAGTGTGGAGTGCGCGGAAATATGAAGGAAGAGTCGGTCGTTTGGGTGAGAGTGGCATTTGAGTCTTTTCAAAATGAAAACAAATAAATGGGGTGCCCTGAGTAATGAATAGGGTGCACATAACACGAGTCCTTGACTTTTTGCTAGGGTGCCCTAAGTAAAAGGTGGGGTGAGTATAGTGGGGCTCAAAATTTATCTAGATTATTTTCCATTAATGATACTAGTGATGGAGTAATATGCCTTTGATGCACAAATTTCCTACATGATGTTTGGGATATTTTCAACCTACATCAAGATGTGTATGCACATACCTTGATGTGTGTTGAAGAAATCCCAACTATCATGTGTGAAAGGTAAATTTATCGAAAGTATGTTAAACACTTTCCTTCCAAAAAAATGATGCATTTTTCGAGATTCAATAAATAGGGATGGTTAGTTTAAAATTACAAAAGTGCAAGTAATTGTAGAAAAGAATACTTGTCAAAGGTACAATGTGGTTGGGTGGTCATTGAAGTTGGTAAAGGGTGGATGGTAAGCTGGTAAGGGGTCTTCAATACTCTTTAATCAAGGGTTTTTCAAAAAAATGGGGTGGAGATAGTTTTTATTTCAAAAAATATGGAACTTTACTTTTAAATTCCAAAACTAGGGTATAACTCCTTTTGAAAAGGAGGTATTGATGATGAGGTGACATGCATGGTGGTGAGGTGGAAGGCAATTGTATAGATAGCTCCTTTGGAAAAGGAGCTATCTATACAAAATTATACACTCCATGAATGACTCCTTTTGAAAAGAGCTATAAATACGATTTTTTTCCCGTGAGCGACATGTGCATATGGAGATGGACGACCCACGTCACTCGCGTATCTCGAGGTAAACAACCAATGTAAACAATGCGTACGCATATCGACGTGGACAACCCATGCAAACGCCACCCATATATGCTGAGGTGGAGGTTTCATGCAAATGTTAGGCACGTCTATCGAGGTGGGCGACCGATGCAACCTCGTGCAACTCATGCAAACGTCGCGCACATGTCTCGAGGTGGTAAAAGCTAATGCCAACGTCACGCACGTGTCTCCTGGTTGACAACACATGGAAACGCCACGCACGTATGTCGGTGGGCGGCCCATGTGTTCGGCCCATGTCCACGTGGTTATCCCATGTGGACGTTTACACGAATAACGCCTTCCTAAAAGACGTTATTCGTGTAAACACTTGTCCACGTAGGACGACCTTACACTGATAGCGCCTTTTCAAAAGCACTATCAGTGTAAGGCCGTCCTATGTGGATCAGACACATGGATAACGCCTTTTGAAAAGGCGCTATTCATGTGTCCACGTTAGCGGGAAAAACTCACCTAACTAATAGCGCCTTTTGTATAGGCGACATAGCCTAGTTTTACAATAAAAAAAAAACCAAACTTATTTTCCTCATTTAAACTAAAAACTTTTGTACTCTTGTAATTTTTTCCTTTAATTATTATAATTCCCGTTATGCCCTCAACCTCATTCATTCTTCCACTATATAAGATTACAATTCCCTCTATTTATCTCGCTTCAAAACTCCTCTTCATCTTTCTTTTTCTCGGCTCCTCGGATTTCCTTATAATTATCTCCGTAGTAAACATCTTCACATCTCTTCTTTTTTTCCTTCTTCACATTTGTTGTTGTTTTGTCTACCCATTTTGTGGTTTTTATTGTTCGTGGGTGAGAAAGAAATACATTTTTTTCTTTAGGGTTGTAGTTAGTGGTAATCTTTTCCTAGTCTAAATTTTCTTGTAGGGTATTTTAGTAACAGATTACATCCTTAAAATGCCTCCCTTGATTACAATGTTTCTATATGTTAGATATAGTACTAAACACTATGACACAAGGTTAGTTTGTATAGACAAAGGTTAGTAATATACTTAACCATAATTAGTTTACTCTAGTTAATCTAACCCAACTGTAACAACCTTGGTTAGACAGTTGGGGTTGATTGTGTATATATACTCATGTGTAACGTGTTGAGCAAGTTTATGAGAATTTCACCATTTGAGTTGTGACAGAGCTTATAAGCTTATGTACTTCGTTTGAGTGTGTTTTTTTTTATCTTCTTCTTTAGGTTGTTCTTCACATGGCATCGAACTATAGCTCCAACTAGTGCATCTTCTAGTGATTCGTGAGGAGTTCAAGATTGACATTGCCGGATGTTCTTGCATTTGCGAGCCTTGAACTTGACCTTCCAATGAAGCTAGATGACACAAACTACATTCATTGGAAGGTCCAAATCTGTGTAGCCAATAAAGGTCTTGGTCTTAACTTCTTGATCATTGAACCAATGGCTTCTTCTACATTAGATAAGTCTTCTTCTTGAACATAAACGGAGGTTTATGTTCAAGAAGATGAGTACTGAAGTCAACTTGATTCAATCTTGATGGTCTGGTTGTTTTCAAATATAGATAAATCTGTCATTGGACATGCTACTCGAATGTGAATATGCTTATGAGATCTTGAGTGTTTTGGAGAGACCATTTGCTCAGCCTTCCATGGCTAGGGCACTTCAATTGAAGAACTAGTTGAATACGTTGAAGAAAGGTTCTAATTCTATTTTTGATTTTGTTGTTAAAATCGAGAACATAGGAGCTTAGTTGAAATCAATTGGACAAAGTATGATGAGAATCGATTTGATTCAATCAATCCTTAATGGTGTAGGACAAGAGTTTGATTCTATGGTTGTTGTAATTTCTTCGCAATGAGAAAACCATTTTTCTTTAAGATGCACAATATTTGTTAATGCTTCATGAACAATGGATTGCACAATTTAATTATGTTGCTTCCATTGAGTTTTCATCTTCCTCTCGCAAACTTGGCTTCTAATACTAGTGATAAGAGATCACGATTTCGTAAGTCCCTTGAAGTCGTCACAATGGAGGTCGTAATCATGGTACTTTAAGAGGTGGTTTTAGTAATCAAAGAGGTGGTAGGACTGAAAATGAGGGTAGAGGAAATAACAAATTGTTCTGTCAAATTTGTTCCAAGGCTGGCCATGTGGCTTTGCGGTGTTATCGAAGGTTTGATTAAACCTATTATGGTCCTAACCAACATAACAATGGAAATCAAGGCGTGAATCGGTTCAATCAAGTGAAAAGGTTTTCACACCTTTCACATGTTTTCATCAACCAAGCGCACCAAATGTACATCTACAAGCTCAGTTTCATCAATTTCAAGGTCTCATTGTTTCTCCCGATTCAAATTGGTATATGGATTACGGGGCATCTTCTCACATGACCTCGAGATCCTTCAACTTTGTCTCACAAGACTAATCACACAGGTAACCAAAGTGTTACTATTGGTAATGGTGATAAACTATCAATTTCTTCAATTGGAACAACTTCTCTCTATACTACTGATGCATCTTCTCCTAATTTGACTTTGAAACAAGTTCTTCTTGTTCCTAGTCTTGCTAAAAATTTGGTTAGCATTTCTAAATTGTCAAAAGACAATAATGTAGTCATTGAGTTTACATCCGACTCATTCTTTGTTAAGGACAAGGCTAAAAAGAGAATCTTGCTTCAAATGAGACTTAGAAATGGATGTACTATCTTCCAGATCACTTCAACCAACCTTTCGCCGTGTCACCGCTGGCTCACTCCTATCCTCTGCTTTGCACATTTGTCTCGGTTATTGTCTTCATGTAATAAATTTGTCATTTCCGGTTAAACAACTACTGTTGATACTTGTAATAAATGACATGCTAGACTTGGTTATCCCTCTACTATGGTTCTTCAAAAGTGTGTTGCAGTCATGTACTTCTCATGGTTCTAAAGTTGAAGCGCCATTTTGTGACTCTTGTAAAGTTGGGAAATTACATAAACTCCCTTTTACATCTCTTGATATTCTGCTGCTACTCGACCATTGGAGTTGGTATACTCGATCTTTAGGATCCTTCACCAATGCTTTCTACCACTGGATCTCGCTATTACATTGCGTTTGTTAATGCATTCGGTAGATTTACATGGTTCTATCCCTTTAAGCTTAAGTCTGATGCTTTTGCAGCTTTTGTTCACTTTCATAAGACTGCTAAACTTCAACTTGGAACAAAACTTGTTTGTTTTCGATTCGATATGGGACTTGAATACAAACCTATTGAGTCTTATTGTTACAAACTTGGTATTACTCATTGTTACTATTGTCCATACACACATCAACAAAATGGTGTTCGAGAGAAAACATAGATCTATTGTTGAAATGGGCCTCACACTCTAGCCCATGCTCGTATGTCTCTTAACTATTGGGAAGAAGCTTTTCTCACTTGTTGTTTTTATCATCAACAGTGATTTGCCCTCATTTGTTTTACTGAGTTTCAATCACCCTATTTTGTGTGTTTCAAGAAAGCACCGACTATCAATACTTTCGTGTATTTAGTGCAGATTGCTTTCCCGGCCTTGCTACTCTGCTCATAAGCTCAATTTTTGCTCCGCTAAGTGTGTTTTCATTGGTTACGAGTCCCGCCATCACGACTATCATTGTCTTCATTCCTCGGCAAAGTGTATGTTTCAGAGATGTTGTATTCAACGAAACTAAATTTCCTTTTCGGTTGCTATTTTCTCGGTGTTTCTTCTTTACTATCTGCTTCATCTGCGAGACTTGCATTTTCCTTTGGTTCTGTTATCTCCTTTCATCGCCTTTTATCTTCAAGGTCTTCAACATCACCTCTAAGCCAACCTTCTACTTCAACACTTGGTTTAGATTCTCCCTGTTGTATCTCCATTAGCTTATGTTGGTTCACTCTTTGCTCCTTTGTCTACAAATGTCCATGTTGTGCGTCTTGTGCCTACACCATCCGACGCTTTTCCATCTTTTGCATCTTCTACTCCACCTACTCTTTCTATCAATCTCCATCCAATGCTAACTCGGAGCAAACATGGGATTTTCAAATCCAAAGCCTTGGTTGCTACTTGTCCTCATGCTTTGGTTGCTAAGTTGGAATCGAAGGCTGTCAAGCGAGCGATTCAAGATCGACATTGGTACAATGTTATGGTTGATGAACTAGTAGCTTTAGAAAAGAATGGTACTTGGATCCTTGTTCCCTCCACTCCTTTTATGAATCCAGTTGGTTGTAAATGGGTTTTAAAGTGAAGACTTCTCCTATTCGCACTGTCCAACGTTACAAAGCTCGTTTGGTTACAAAATGATTTCATCAGACACCTGGTTTGGATTATTTTGATACATTCTTTCCGGTTGTTAAGCCATCTACCATTCATATTTTGTTCGGTCTTCTTTGTCAATTTCGACTGGCCTATTCATCAAGTTGATGTAAATAATGCCTTCTTGAATGGTAATCTTCTTTGAGGAGGTTTACATGGTTCAACCAGGGGTTTTGTCAACAAATCTTTTCCTCGTCATGTTTGCAAGCTTAAAAAGCTTTGTATGGTCATAAGCAAGCTCCCGAGCCTGGTTTTCCAAACTCAAATCTGCTCTTTTGGGATGGGGTTTGGTTAACTCTCTCTCGATGTTTCTCTTTTCTACAAGAGGTCTAATGGCTCCTTGTTTATGTTGTTAGTCTATGTTGATGATATTCTTGTCTTTGGTTCGATCCTCACCAAGTTCGGGAGTTGATTACCTGGTTGGATTCCTATTTTTCACTTAAAAATCTTGGCCAAGTTGACCACTTCTTAGGATTTGAAGTGTTTCGCAACTCCTCGGCATTTTCCTTACACGACACAAGTATTTACTTGATTTGCTTTACAAGATCGGTTTACAAGACTCCAAACCTCTTTGTAGAGTTATGTATGTACCGTATAGTGTATAGGAGCTGTAATGTATTGTATCATATGATGGTGTATCTTGTATCATATATCTTTGGTGTATCTTGTATCATAGGTACATGTTAGTTTAGATCAGTTGGTTATGACAAGGGTGTGTAATGTACACCTTCTATGTATGTATATAAGTAATGTACTTTGTAATTTCGATGTAAGAATGAATAAGCTGATTGAATACGGTTTCAAGCTTCTTCTTTGTTAATTCAATGAGTTGTTACTTTGATGATCAATTGATCATCGATCCTCTGTTTATTTACGGTGTGTTAATTGTACATGGTATCGAGAGCGGGTTTTTCTTGTTCTTGATCTGTGTTGAGTTTGATTACTCGAGTGTTTGATCATGGCATCCAATCATGGTTCTTCGAGTTCTTCGACTCGAAATGTAGCAGGAAGAGCTCGATGTTGGCGATCTTGGTGTAGAGAGTCCTTATTTTCTTCAAGGATCTGATCATCCTGGTATGGTACTTGTTTCTAACACTCACCTTTGGTTCGAATTATCTTTCTTGGAGTAAAGCTATGTTGATTGCTTTAGGTGCGAAAACAAAGATTGGTTTCATGATGATGGAAGATGTATGAAGCAGATTCAAATGATTCCAATTTGGATCGGTGGATCAAAGTGGATTATATGGTAACTTCTTGGATCTTGAATTCTATTTCAAAAGACATTGTTGAGGCATTTCTTTATACAATTTCATCTTTTGATCTATGGAATGAGTTGAAAGAAAGGTTTGGTGAATGTAATGGACCTCTCTTGTATCAACTAAAACGAGATATATCTTCTATAAGTCAAGGAGATCTCTCTGTCTCACAGTATTATACAAAGCTTAAGAAGTTGTGGGATGAATTGAGTTGTTTGGTTCCTTTACCTTCTTGTGAGTGTGGAGCTTCAGAACAATGGCGATTCTGGATTCTAATGATAGATTGATGCAATTATTTATGGGATTAGGTGATATGTATGATCATATTCATAATCAGATCTTGGTGATGGATCCCTTACCAAATATAAACAAAGCTTATTCTATGATTCTTAGAGTTGAAAAGCAAAAGGAGGTTCATGTTAGTTATTCACCTGTAATGGATACGACCATGATGATGAGAACTAACAAGTTGAATTCAGCCCATCTGGTTCAACTAATGGTCCTAGATTTCTTGGTAAAGGAAATCACAAGAAATTTGTTAATAAAGATGAAGCTGATTCGTGATCATTGTAAGACAAAGAGGCACACAAAAGAGACTTGTTTTAAGCTTCATGGAATTCCAGATTGGTATAAGAAAGAGCTTGACAAGAAGCGAGATGAATAATAGTTTAAAATCTTTTGTGAATATGATGGAATCACCTCGGATATACAAGATGCGGGAACATTTCGGTTTGAAGACTTTCAAACTAATATTGCGGCAATGATACAAACAAGGCATTGAGAACTTCATGAAAGGAAAAACTATTTCAATGAAGGTGTTTCCGCTCATGTAAATTCATTGTTTCGATTTTACAGTAGTTCACACGAAAAGCTTTCTAGCTTACCTTTTTCTTTTAGTTCGAGATGCTTGGATTGTGGACGGTGGAGCAACAAATCATATGTGTATTAACTATGATTTGCTTGCTAACATCACTGTTTTGGCTAAACTGTCATGGTTTGTTTGCACGATGGACATACTAAAGAAGTTAATTACATAGGAGATGTGCAAGCGAGTTCGAGACATAGTTCTATCTTCCTCGCTTACATATAAACTCATTCAAGTATAATCTTTTGTCGTTAGCAAGTTACTTTCCTCTACTAAAGCGACAGTTGAGTTTTATCCATCATTTTGTGCTATACTGAGAACATTGAGCGTCTCAAGTTCTGTTTGTGGGAAGGATGATTGGAGGTCTCTACATATCTTGGATTCTAGTTCTTTTAATAAAGATGTCATTGATTCATTTATGTCTCATACGTAATTATCATTAGCTTCTTTGTAATAATGCTTTTGATAATTTCTCTTGGCATTGTCGTTTGGGGCACCCTTTCGTTAATGTAACAAAACGACTTGATTTGTTACTTAATAGTTCTTCAAATAGAGAGGACACAATGTACCTTGTGATGTTTGTCAAATGTCCAAACAATGCATAATGGTTTTTCCATTGAGTTCTATACAAACATCTTGTCCTTTTCAATTGTTACATATGGATGTTCGGGGACCATATAAGCAATCTTCACTTCAAGGAGCTCACTTTTTTATGACAATTGTGGATGATTATAGTCGATTTACATGGACTTTTTTGATGAAATATAAGTCCTTGACAGGCACTCTAATCAAGCAGTTTCTAGCTTTTGTTCACAATCATTTTAAAACTTATGCTCAAACCATTAGGACTGATAATGGTACTGAATTTTGTAATAAAGATTGTCAAGCTTTGTTCTCTGGTTTGGGGATCATACATCAGAGATCAACACCTTATACTCCTCGGCAAAATGGTGTGGTTGAAAGAAAGCATCGTCATTTGTTACAAGTTACAAGAGCTCTCATTTTTCAATCTAGTTTGTCCACGAAGTTTTGGGGTGATGCAGTTCTTACTGCTACTTATCTCATTAATCGACTGCCTTCTCAGTTGCTGCAATGGAAATCTCCTTACCATATCTTATTTGGAAGGTTGCCAAATTATCTTTCCTTAAAGACATTTGGATGTTTATGCTTTGCTACTAATGTTTCACCAAGTAAGACCAAGTTAGATACACGAGCAATTAAATGTATCTTTCTTGGTTATTCTCTTGGACAAAAAGCTTACGGGTTATACAATATGGCAACACATACCTGTTTTGTTTCAAGGGATGTGATTTTCTTTGAAAATCAGTTTCCATTTCATAATGTTACTTCAAGTTCAGAATGTCCATTACCTATTCCTTGTAATGACTCATCTGATTCCTTGAGAGATGTTCCTGCTACTACTGTTGTGCCTTATTCAAGTAATGTACCTACTTCTGCTGCTATGCCTCATTCTAGGGAGTTCCCTGTTGAAGTTTTAGATCCTCATGAAGCACCTTCTGATGTTCGTATGCCTGTCTCCTCTATGCCTGGTGATGATACATTAGTGCCTCCCGCTGATGTTGTCCTGCCTCCTACTTGCAGCTTGTTCCTCGTAAGAGTCATCATGCTTGTTCACAAGCCTCTTTGGATGAATGATTTTGTTTTAAACAATGTCCATACATCTGTTTTTACTCCTGCAGAGTCTACCCTCTCTTTGGTACACCTCCTATTTTTCCTTTTGTTCACTCTTCTCACATTACCGATGATTACAAGAGTTTTTCTTCTTGTTTCAAGCATTAAGGAGCCTACTTGTTATGCTCAAGCTCAACATGATCCTGTTTGGATCGAAGCAATGAATAAGGAGTTACAAGCTTTGGAGGAAAATGGCATTTGGAGTCTCACTGATCTACCACCTGATAAGAAGGCCATTGGTTCTAAGTGGGTTTACAAGGTTAAACTCAATCTCGATGGATCATTGGATAGATGTAAAGCTCGGTTGGTTGCAAAGGGTTTTCATCAAATTGAAGGTGTTGATTACACTTGATTCTTTCTCTCTGTATAGTGTATAGGAAGCGTAATGTATTGTATCATATCTTTGGTGTATCTTGTATCATATATCTTTGGTATATCTTGTATCATAGGTACATGTTAGTTTAGATCAGTTGGTTATGTCAAGGGTGTGTAATGTACACCTTCTATGTATGTATATAAGTAATGTACATTGTAATTTCGATGTAAGAATGAATAGCGATTGAATACGGTTTCAAGCTTCTTCTTTGTTGATTCAATGAGTTGTTACTTTGATGATCAATTGATCATCGATCCTGTTTGTTTCGGTGTGTTAATTGTACACCTACTTCTACCCCTTTCTCGTGGTCGAAGTTGTCTTTACACTTTGGGCAATTGTTCTCTGATCATACCTTGTACATAAGTACTCTTGGTGATCTGCATTACCTTACATACTCGAGGCCTGACATCAATTTTATTGTCAATAAGCTTAGCCGGTTCCTTCAATGACCTACTGATGTCCATTGGCTAGCCTACAAAAGGGTATTTCGTTACCTTAAAGGGACATTGAACTATGGTTTGTTCTTCAAACCTTTTTCTTCTCTTTCTATTGAAGTCTTTATTGATGCGAATTGGTCAATTTGGTGATCTTGATGATCGTTGATCCACCGGTGCTACTTGTTTGTTCTTTGGTGGCAATTTGGTCTCGTGGTCCTCCAAGAAGCAAAATGTGGTTGCTCGTTCTTCAACAGAGGCTAAGTATCGAGCTCTAGCTCATAATGTTTCGACATCTGCGGACTTATTCTTTGCTTTCTAAATTGGGTTTTTCCGGTCTTCCTCGACCGGTGTTGTGGTGTGATAGTACCGGTGCTAAGGCTTTAGCCTCCAATCCAGTCTTCCATGCTCGTCCTAAGCATGTTGAGATTGATACTAACTTTGTCCAAGAGAAATTGATTTGAGGGGTGTTTGACCTTCGCTATGTTCCTTCTCTTCATCAATCTGCCGACTTGTTTACCAAGATTCTTCCAGGTCCTTGGTTTTCATTTCTGTGTTCCAAAGTTAATTTTGTTTCATCACCACGATTTACTTTGAGGGGGAATGTTAGAAATAGTACTAAACATTGTGACACAGGGTTAGTTTGTATAGACTATGGTTAGTAATACACTTAACCATAGTTAGTTTCCTCTAGTTAATCTAACCCAACTATAACAACCTTGGTTAGGCAGTTGGGGTTCAGCTGTGTATGTACACCCATGTGTAACGTGTTGAGCAAGTTAATGAGAATTTCACCATTTGAGTTGTGACAGAGCTTATAAGCTTCTGTACTTCGTTTACAGTGTATTTTCATTTCACAACTCAAGATGATGTTTCAAATTTATGGCTCACCTCCAAGTAAACTATGATTCTGTCTTTTTACTAAAGATTACCATGTGCTCAATCACTAAATAAGTAGCAGCCCACACTAATATTTGATGGGGTTTATCAATTTGGTGGAGTCACTCCAAATATTTAATTAAATTGCTGTATTAGTGACAATAGGATCTCATGGCGCAAGCTGCATAATGATTCTTTAGCTTTGGAACCATTTAATATTCCTATTAAAAATTAGATATCCCTTTCGAGTACTTGACGCCACAAAAACTAATTTATACCTTTATTTGGTAAATGAAACAAACAGAACTGAGTTAAGACAACGTAAGAAATCATTCATGTTTTTATTACTTTAGAGCTAAAATGAATAGAGGTATCAATATATTGCATATGCCCATCTCCATAGCCTTATGCTTCATGTAATCTCCCACTATTTAAAACATGTTTAATAATTTCATATAAACATGATAATAAATTTTTTCATTGCTGCCTTTATCTCTAATTAATGCAGTTTCGGATTAGTTTTTTATTTTTTCACTTATCAATTAGTCTTAGATTTCTGATTTAAACATCTGGTTTTTAGGATGGTAATGAAAATTACGTCCTTTTCCTCTCTAGAGAGGTTTTCTACTTTGACTACGCTTGAAGTTGGTTGGGTTCTTGGTGCATGAGTTCAGAGGTGAGAGACGAGTGAGCGATGAAGCTGTTGAAAAGGACGATTCGGAAGCCAGGTGAGTGTATGAGTCGTTGATGATCTTTTTCTTTTCTTAATTGTTGTGAAGATATTCTCGACAGAGAAGCTCGACTGATCTACCGATTTTATGAACAAGACACATTTAGTGGAGCTTTTTTAATCTACGTCAATTCTACATCTACTTTATCAATCAAAATCTCTCTCTCTCTTTAAAGTAATATTTAATGTTGATCTTCTATGGATTAATCAACTGATGCAATGAAATTATATGGTCTTTAAGCTAAGGTGTTTGGTTTTCCTTCTTTTTGCCTGAGTCATTTGTCCTTAAAATTTTTCTACTTCCTCCCTGATTTATTAGTGTAATGAATTTTGGTTAGTTACGTTGAAGTCGTTTGAGGGTTTATTATCTTTGAACAAAAGAAGAAACTTATTATCAGAGTTATCAAATTATAATTGATACTACTTGTTACAATGCAATCATTTTCTGGTAAATTAATGTTAATCTCTAAACTTTTAAACTTGTTGTTGTTGTTGTTGTTGTTGTTGTTGCATCGATGGTTGTTGGACTAACAATAAAAACTTCTACTCCCAATTCACAAATAATTTTGTACATAATTATGATGAGTAGGGTCGGATCCTACGAGATTGATGAAACAAATTTCTCTTTCGAAAAAAGGTGAGTTTTCAAAACACGTGCTAGGTGGACTCATTGAGTCCAGACTCAAACTAGCAAAAAGACTTAAGTACCCTTCTTCATCAATCCACCACTTACCACCACTTGCCGCCTCAGATGTTGTGACCACCGCCGCTGCCGTGATCACCGGCCACCGACGATGTCGTCGTCATCATCACCGCCCATCATCTACTACCGTCGACCAAGAGAGAGATTCGACCGAGAGAGAGAGAGAGCATGGAGGCCGAGAAACCTCCGGCCGGATCCGATTGCTCTCTTGCCCAAATTTGGCCGAGCGGCCGGAAATGACGAGAGAGAGCATGGAGACCGAGAGAGAACCCCGGTTAGATCCGGTCGCCTCTCTCGCCAGATCAGTCGATCGACCGGATCCGGCCAAAAGAGAGGTCCGATCGCTCTCTCGGCCGGATCTAGTCGAGCGACCGGATCCGGCCGAAAGAGAGATCCGACCGCGCGAGAGAGAGAGAGAGAGAGAGAGAGAGAGAGAGAGAGAGAGAGAGAGAGAGAGAGAGAGAGAGAATGGCGGAAAGAAAAGGACCACGATGAGAGAGGAGCTCCGGCGCGGCGGCGCAATGGCAGTCCGACGAGGAGTGGGCGCGGGGAGCTCACGGGTGGCGAGCTCGCGGAGGTCTGGTCGACGCGCGGCTGCGCGGACGACGCGGCTCGTCGGTGGGAGACGACGCGGCTCGTCGGTGGGAGACGACGCGTCTCGTCAATGGGAGACAACGCGGTCGGGTGCGGACGATGGCTAGCGAATGCGGCGCGGAGGCTTGGACGGTCGGCATATGCGGTCGCGGCGGTGGAAGTGGTGGAGGAAAAGTGGCGGTGGAAGGGGTAGAATTGTGGAAGTGTTTGTATTGATTTTAGGGGTAAGGGTAATTTAGTCTTTTTATTTAGATAGATATCATAAATTAACAGTAAAAATTATATGAGTCTGGACTCAAAAAGTCCAAATAGATTTTTTGTTGACATAAAACATGATCACAATATAGAGCCCCATTCCCGGTTCATAGACTAAATGCAATTAATATATTAAATATTGCGGCATAAAGATAATCTAAGGGTGTGTTTGATAGCAAAAAAATCTTCAATAAGAAAAAAACTTTTTTTAAACAAATCTTCTTGAGAAAATTTTATAAAGAAAATTTTCTCATTGTTGTTTGATTGCACGAGAAAGAATTTTCTTTTATGGTTCAATCCGTGTGCACATCTAAATCATCGTCGATGTCGGGCGCTCGACGATGATGTTGGTGAAGAAGCGGAGATGAAGAGAGAAAGAAAGAATGTATGTCCGCGAAAGAGTGGCAGATGCCAAGTTTGTTTAGGTGGAAGAAATGATCGGTTTGTGAGAGAGATGGAGAGATTTTCAATTTTCCACACTGGTGTGTGTTTGATAGCAAAAAGAATTTTCAATGAGAAATTTTTTTTTTTAGCAAATCTTCTTGAGAGAATTTTTAAAGAAAATTTTCTCATAGTTGTTTGATTGCACGAGAAAGAATTTTCTTTTATGGTTCAATCCGTATGTGCATCTAAATCATCGTCGATGTCGGGCGCTCGACGATGATGTTGGTGACGAAGTCGAGATGAAGAGAGAAAAAAAAAAGTATATATCCGCGAAAGACTAGCAAATGTCAAGTTTGTTTGGGTGGAAGAAATGATCATTTCGTGAGAGAGATGGAGAAATTTTCAATTTTCCACGCTAAAAGATGAGAAAATAAATGAGGAAAATAGGGAATGTGATTTTTTTTTCTCGGTGCGATTTACAAAGCTATCAAACAATGAAAAAAACGGTTACAAAAAAAAATAGACAATTTTCTATAATTTTTTTCATTTTTTTTTATATCAAACACACCCTAAAAGATGAGAAAATAAATGAGGAAAATAAAGGAATGTAGTTTTTTTTAGTGCAGTTACAAACCTATCAAACAATGAAAAAAACGGTTTACACAAAAAGTAGACAATTTTCTATAATTTTTTTCATTTTCTTTGCTATCAAACACACCCTAAATGAATTCTGACTTACCTTGGTGTGCAAGTCCTTCTTGTCACGTGTGGACCTCACTCATAATCACAAGTCGTCAATCTACATAATCACAGGAATTATGGATCAATTATCACTCTAAACTAGTCGTAGGAACCTCGTAGAACACTAGACCAAGTCCCGAAATAATCCTCGAAAGATTTCCTAATTTTTATCAATTCAGGGTCCATCGTTGCCATAGCACTGTCACCCTATAATACAACGCTTCCACATAGCTGAAGAGCTTTGATTTAGGGCTTTTGGGGTGTTCAATGCCGTCACAACATGGTGTGAGTAATTCTCATGAAGACTATCGAGATCGCCGACTAAGTCTCGACAATTACATTCGGTTTCCTTTAGCGATGTTTCAGCTTCGTGTGGGTAACTCCCACAACGCTGCCACATCTCTGGGCCTAAAATCCGTCGCTAAGGGCACCCCACCATTTAATGAAGGCACCCAAAGTTTTTGTAAAAAATTGTGCAAAAGTGGAAAAGACTATTTTGCCCTTGTATATATAGTGATTCAAACCCCACAAATCATTTTGACAAAGAAAAAAAGGCACCCCACCACAAGGTTGAACCCCAAAGCCACATTGCATTTGGCGAGCGTTGATCGATTATTGCGGATTGACATCATCCGACAGCGAGGTAACGATGTTTGACAACCATATTCGTGTTTTTTAGACTGTTGAGTTGTGTATACTCGTGAAAATGATGATTTGTTTGTCAACGTAGGGTTTGGTAATTTCTTCAAATCCGAACTTGCCTCCACTATATAATGGAGGATTGTACTGCTTCGGTGGCAGAGGAGGTCATCCTTGAGGTAATTTTGAAAATTTCTTGTGTATTCGTTGCGGTTATCCGAAGTTTCTGTCTGGGTGCGCGATTGTTTCGGCCTCGCGGGACCGAGATTTATGGTAATGTCTCGGTCGTAGAGTACCGATTGGTATACGTCTCTCACGGAACGGTAAAATCGAGAGTATTCATTAACTCTCGGTCGTTCGTGAGCGAGACTATGAAACAAGTTGCCTGATTGTACTACCGATAACTTGTTTTTTTGGATGTTATTGTGATTGTGCTTGTACATTTCGGTTGATTATAATGTTACACTTGTTTGTATTGCAGTAACGCCGGTTTTCGCCCTATTTCCGACTACACGGACACGTTTACACCTTGTAGGCCATTCCCAACTAGAGAAGCGGCAGTTTCATGGCTTCAAATGATAGGCCGTGAGAACATGTTCGTGCTAGTGACAAAGCACTCGACGCCGGGGCATTAAGCGCATGGGAAGGGTGAAACTTGCTGTGAGAGGTCGGGGACTTATAGGGGAATGTCACAAAGAGTTGGTAAGGGTAAAGTGGCAAAAATTGCTTTGAAACCAAGAAATGAAGAAGAAGACGAAACGGCGAGGACTCAAACCTGGTACCAAGAAATGTGGATGCCCTTTCCTTATCAACGTAAAGGAAAATGTTGACTCATTGTGGTATATCACTTGTTATATGTGGGAGGCACAATCACGAGCCCGCAAAAAACTTGGACGGCCATTCTTTTGCGGGGAGATTGGATAAGGCTGGCGAGGGAAGTTGTAGTGCAAATGACAAAGGGAATGTGAAGTCAAGAGACATCCTAAATACGTTGAAGCAAAGAGACGTTAGTAACATATCGACAATGAGGACTATATATAATGGAAGACAAAAAGCCCGAAATGAGGATGCGGGTGGGAGGACTCAAATGCAACAATTGTTGCACATATAGGAGAAGAATAAGTGGCTGTCATGGCATAGGAAGCATCCCGTTACGAATGTTGTCATGGAGTTATTTTGGTCACATCCCGACTCAATAAAGTTGATAAGGTGTTTTCCATCGGTTATTTTGATGGATTGCACGTACAAGACAAATAGGTACCGAATGCCTTTGTTGGAGATTGTTGGCATCACTTCTACGCACTTGACGTTCTCCGTTGGGTTCGCATTCTTATCATCAGAGACTCATGGGCATTATGTTTGGACACTTGAGAAGTTGAGATCCATATTGGATGGGTGGCCTAAGCCTGACGTGTTTGTTACCGATAGGGACTTAGCCCTTATTAGTGCCATAGAAGAAGTTTTTCCGACCTCGTCTCACCTCCTTTGCTCTTGGCACATCAACAAAGTAGTATTGTCCAAGACTAAGAAGATGTTTGGGGAGAACGATGGTTTTGCGCGTTTTATGGATAGGTGGACGAGCGTGATGTATGCCAACTCGGAGGCCTTATTCGAAGTTAGGGTGAATGACCTGCGTTGTGAGTTTGGGCATGTAAAGGGTCTTACGGAGTACTTGGACAACACATGGTTAAAGAACTACAAGGAGAAATTTGTCTCGGCTTGGACAAATAGACTTATGCACTTTGTGGAAACGACAACGCAGAGGGTGGAGTCTACGCATTCTACTACGAAGGTACACCTGGGAACAGTCAAAGCCAATTTTGAGACTCTATGGAATGTGGTTGATGGACTCCTTAGAATCCAAAACAACAATATCAAGGCATCGTTTGAGCTAAGTTTGAATGTCGTCCAACATGAGTACGTTGCTTGAGTTGTATCGACGATTGCGCGGTTATGTCTCTCAACGGCGCTTAGGCTAATTAGAGATGAATTGACACGTGGAAAGGATGTTGGTCACGATTCCACTCGTTGTGGTTGCGTGATACGCACCACACATGGCCTTCCTTGTGCACATGAGCTGAACCATCATATATTTGTAGGGTCGCCCATCCCTCTCGAGGACATTCGTGTTTCTTGGCGAAAGTTGAGTATGATACCTGAGAGTCCGGTGGACCCGTCTGGGTACAACGTGCACGATGAGATTGAAAGGGTGTTGGAAAAGTTTCATGCTTGCAGTAATGAGGACGATCGACTCAGGATTATTCAGCAGCTTAGGGAGATTAGTCGACCTTCGTCTACACCAGGTGTGTGCCGCCGGCAAAAATTAAGACAAAAGGGAGGATACCGGGGTCTTCGAAGAGAAAACACGACTGTGACGATTCTTCTACGAGACGGTTGCCGAGTGAGTTTGAGTACGTGCTATCGACTCAGGAGGCCTCCGGTTCTAGGCAGAAGAAAAGTAAAGTTGTTCCTAAACTGCGTCGTGGTAGTCGACGCACGCAAAGTGCAACTAACATGGCTTACGGTCATTGCGTAGAACCGGATTGGTTGCTACATGTTGAGGGCATCATCGATGTGCTTGCCGATGGGAATTGTGGATATAGGTGTGTTGCGTCTGGGCTTGGACTAGCCGATGTCGACGGGTGGAGGATCATCCGTAGAAGGATGTACGATGAGATTATCGGGCATGAAAACCTTTGGCGAGAAGTGTTAGGCTCGGGTTACGAGAGTGTCAAGATTGCGGTGCATTGCCGAGAGAATCAAGTTGGTGCAACTTTCCAAGAATGGTTGACACTTCCAGACATGGGATTGTTGGTAGCCACCGCATCAATGTGGTTCTCGTCAACCTATCGCATGGGAGTGCCTCCACATTTCTACCTCTACGTAGTGCTCCACCATCCACCGGCACAACAGACATGTCATTGCCATGATTAATGACATGAATATACATTGGCTTAGGGTAAGTGATGCGAATTTGGTTGAATTGTTTTGTTGTTTCCCGACAATATGGTCATGTTATATTGTTCACATTGACAGTGTTGTTTGAGCACGAATGCACCATTGCCATCCTTATACCCGTCGTGGGTACGGTATGTTCAGGATAGTGGGAAAGGTTGGCGAGATAGATTCGTATTCCGAGACATCGCGCCCATTGCAACTCTACTTGATGCCACCATATCCGTTGTAGATTTAGGTACACCGTAGTGTTACAACTGGTACCTCTAAATTTGTTTGGTTGTACATTTAGTAATTTTGAAAGTTAGCTTTCAAGTTGTGTGGATATAGAATGAATGAATTTACCCTATCTTTCGGGTATTGTTGTACAGTTTCATTCTTGTATAGTGAATTTATCATACTGCATTGATATATCAATAATTTTGTTTTCGTTGATCTTGTCGTGTTGGAAGGTCATGCTTGGAAAGTTATTTGTATTGGTACTTGGAACTGGTTACTGGAACATTCGTTTCGATCCTGCATGACCGAGACGTATGTTAAAGTGTCGGCCGTACGCCTCGAGACTTAACGCCAAAGCTCGTCGCGCAATACCGAAAACACCACTTATCGTCTCTCTACGATCAATACCAAAAATTGCACATGGGCGTCGGTCCTGTTTGACCGAGATATCAGAAGGATCCAAACACAAATTACAACCAAACAAAATGGGCGATGAAACATTATAAACTGTTATGAAAATGTACTCAACAGGCAACGAGAACACATCAACCATTTAAAAATGTCATAAAAATGTAGTACAAATGTCTATCCCTCCATTATCGGTGATCATTGCTTGGGTTTTTTCATATTCTTCCTTCGATACTCCTTCCCATGCATTCTCTTATGAGGCCCAAAGATCGGCCTCGACAGCCGAGCCGTGGCCTGGGTTGAGGGTGTGGAAGTGCTACCATGCCGGGATCGCCTCGGCCTGGTTTGGTAGGGCCGGTTGTCGCGGTTGTGCTTGGCTGCGGTCGTGGAGTTATACTCGTGGGGGTGGGACTTAAACTCCTTCCCGAAAGGAGGTTGGCCATGTCGCCGAGTGGTCCTCGCCGAGTCAAACGTAGACATCTCTGGGGGGAGGTCCATCCATCGCAACGCCCGCCAACGCTCGCCTATTACGCCGATGAAAAATATCGGTTATCGTCAATGTAAAACATTTCGGAATTACTTATAAATGCATAATACGTATAACCATTCCAATACCTCAAGTATCTCGTTGTCCTGCGATGGTTGAGGCGACCATTACAAGGTCCTCAAAGCTCGGATTCGCGATAACAGGATGAGACACTTTGACGAACCAAGGGAGGTAGTCCGGTGTAGCCAAAAACTCAAATCGCCTTCTCGCCCCGAACATCGGGAGCCAACACATGGTTCCTCCATCGCTCCCAATTGTCTTGTTCGAACCCATACTTGACGGAGTACTTGTTCGCAAATGGGCCTCTGTGTGCTTCCAATGGACGATACGGAGGATCGGTATAGATTGCACATGGCCAAACCGTATCGAATCCTCTCGGGTGGTAGGGCTCCACCACATCCATGTACTTGATCTTCCCACCGTAAAAGGCCATCGCTTGCACAACGCCATTTTCCCTTAAATTCACATATGGGTCCCAAGTGACCTAGAAATAATTCAACAACAAGTGTGTGTAAAATAAATACCAAAAAAATCATTCATCGAGGACATGGATAACCACTCACCTCACTTGGTCGCAACCTATCCAAGGTTCTCCTAATGGCCCCGAGCTTGTCAACATTCGCAACCGTCTCGTGCTTTTGAATCCATCCGGAGACACGAGGGTGCACGTAGTCCAAGTACTTCGCATTGGGCGTGGCGCACCAAGTTTGAAATGGTCGTACACCCATCCCTACAAATACGTACAATGTTAGTTAGTCCACAATTGCAAGTTGGCCTCATTGAAAAAAGAATGATAATTAAGTCTATTTTATAACAAACCTCAAGCAATGTGAGATAGCCAAGCAATTCGAGACACTAGCACTCTCGTGGCCAACAAACCTCAAGTAGGCCAACGCAGCGGCGCTCCCCATGCGTAGTTCCCTACATCGTCCAAGTCCTCAAGTAGCTTCAGCAGCCGCGATCGACACCGAGACCCACTCTTATCGGCAAAAAGAGTGCACGACAACAAGTACAGCGGGTACGCTCGGGCGGTGCATTCCACAGAGGATAATTTACGGGTATTGAACCACTTTAGGGCACCATCGACTCTTCAACCAATGTTTGCGCATCGTGAGCCCCTTGCGATATTCACCTCCTCCTCGCCTCCCTGAGCTAACCCCAAGTAGGTTCGAAACCATCTTGATAGCGTCCGAGCGAGATTCCTCCGTGTACCTAGCAAAGTTCTCCACTTCAACAACTTTGCCCGTCACAGAATCTTCGGGAGGAAGCCGACATCCTCTAATGAGATAGACATTTCACCAAAAGGTAGGTGAAATGTGTTCGTCTCCGCCGCCACCGCTCCACAAATGCAGAGATTACCTCCTTGTTGGCCTTGCATGTATGAGCAGTCTATCGGCGTATTCAACCCGAACGCCGAATAATCCTCTCGAAGTCCCGCCGTGTCCGGTGACACGATCTGTAAATCCCATTCCGCTATTTGAGCTCCGTGATTGATATACTTAAGAACGGGCCGCTCCCGCAAATGTAAAAACATCTCGTCATTATGTGAAGACCATGAGTGTTAAGTTAATCCTTTCAATGAAATTGAAATTACTTCGTTCCTCCAAATCGATAAAGCCACATGATCCTTGAAGCTCTTCAAACAACGCCCGTCTATACCGGGGAATGGAGCACGCGCTTCAATGACCACTTCGGCTCTCCTTCATCATGGCCGGCTGGGCTCCACCTCT
Organism: Stephania yunnanensis; assembly: GCA_039657365.1. Classification (NCBI taxonomy): domain Eukaryota; kingdom Viridiplantae; phylum Streptophyta; class Magnoliopsida; order Ranunculales; family Menispermaceae; genus Stephania; species Stephania yunnanensis. Next base: position 30,837,786 of record CM077585.1, on the reverse strand, counting down.
CATCGCTCCCCCACATTACGATCTGTTTCTATCATGTTCCCCGCATCCGAAGAGAGTCGCTACCGGACTCCGATGCATGCCCCTCCTCTTCTCCTCCTCAAGCAACAACGGGATCCTCAAAGTCGCCCCCGGATCGAGGGTCGAACCCTCATCGTGCAAATGTAACCTTCCACGAGTGCCATCTACCTTCGCCTTGCCCTTAACATCCTCATTATCCTTCTCTTTCTCTTTCCAAGTATGATGTCGTTCGGGGTCTCCGGCCACCTCGCCCCTGGTTAGGCCTCGGGACCTCGGCTCCGGCCTCTTCCCTAGTCACGGTAGCTTCGGACGAGCCATACCCGAATAAATTACAACATATAAGCGCATGGAACATATCCCAAATTTAATTTACAAAACAAAAATGTCCAAATCATCCATTTCTTATGTCTCGGTCAACGAGGTTTGTGAAACAACACATATTGTCTGGCCACCCATGACCGACAATTCCTCCCCTATATCGACATTGTACAACCGAGTCCAATGGAACGGTCTCGGTTGTGCGCCACCGAGATGTGTTGACCATTTCAATTCGCCTTGCTCTCGGCCAATCACGACCGAGCCTACTCTAACACTCACGCCATGGTACAACCTAGAGTATGACCAAATTCTCGGTTGTACACCACCGCCACCACATTACCTAGCAAGAATTCTATCTCTCGTCACGTCTCGCCGAGAGACCTAGAGTCCTCTCGCCTTGCGTAGCCGAGACTCGTGATATTTTTCGGCATTTGTAGCCGAGATTTCGACTTCCCCAAAATGTAGCTTCTCTCTGGCCATGCTTGTCCGAGAGAGTAAGCACATTCTCTGCTCGTGTGGCCGAGAACGCGAATTCCCAGCTTCTTACACTAATGAACAAACCACCACCGTAAATCACAACTACTCTACCAAATGTAACTTAATTACACTAAAAACGTACCTTCGAACGACCGATTTCGCGCAAATATCGTGTGTTCGAAGATGTTCACGGAACCCCGACTTCGAGACGAAATCGGCTCACACCACGACCCTACGAATCGCAAAATAAACGTAAAACGAAGGAGAAACACAAGGCGAGACACGATTTCGATATTCCACTCACCGGACGGTTCACACAAAACGGTTCTTGGAGTCCAAAGGCGGTGAAGATGGTGCTTCGGGGGTGGTGGGGTGCAGATGGATTTCCACGAGGGGTAGTTTAGGTATTGAGGGTCTAATTTTGGGTGCCCTGTGTAAATCGATTTGTGCCCACATTAACTGGGTGCCTTCATTAAATGGTGGGGTGCCCTTAGCGGCCCTAAAAAATAAAGGGGTTTCTCTTCCATTTCGTTCCATGTAACTTAACATACTAAAAACAACTTGGATTCTCTGAAAATAAGTCTTACAATAGCAATTTCGTAGGATATGCTTCATATCATACCATTTATAACACCATCTCATCAAACCACTCTAAGACATGGAATGAATGGAATTTCTCACTTGAATTTAGGTTTAATTGGATGTATCTAACTTTAATTTGACCCTAGAAACCCAAAAGTTCAAGTGTTCCCATCCTTCCTAACAAGAATCCCTAAAACTTAACTACAATTCAATAGGGAAGGGTAAACAATCACCAAGAACACCAATTCACTGATTTTTATCATCTTCAAGCTCGAATAAGCGGAATTAGTGAATTCCCCAATCCCCTAGCTTAAATTGACCAATTTCCAGAGTTTCCCCCTTGATTCTCCTCCTCTCTTCTTCGATAAATCAATCAATCAACACAAGAACAATAGCCTTCACATCAAAGACTACTGCTCCTATGCCATCCAAACCAATCATAGAGATGTTCAACTCGTATCCCGAAACGAATTCGTTGTCTTGGAACGACCCACACCTCACTCTCTCCACGACACCTCAACCTTTCCCATGCGCCACATGATCTTCATAGATATCTTTACTCGTATTTCGAGATTCATTTTAAGCATATTTGTCTAAAGTGACACCTCCTCATTGTGACATCAATTGTCGCACATCTCTCACTAGTACGTGATACAAGAACCATCTACTTCCTCCCATCAATATTATAAGTTGTTTTACCGAAAACACACATTAAAGGATGCATTTATTGTGGGTTCAAATTACATTCTTGCACGTGCTTTAATTATATGGTTAACTATACCAACCCTGTATTTTATCCAATAAAAAGAGAAAAATGTTTGATTTCAATTAAAAAATTAGGAATAAAATGGGTAAGGAAGTACAAAAGTTCTCTAGAATTTCGAAAATGACTTACTTTTTTTAACAAAACTTTTGTAAGATGACTTATAAAAATGACTAGACGGGGTAATAGTTTAAATAATAGTTTTGTAACTATAGAACTTAATTTATTAATTCAATACAATACAATATACATACCACACAACAATCAAACACAGGTACACATAGGGGTGGGCAAACCGCAGATTTGGTGGTGAAAACCACCAAGCTCACGACCAAACCGAGGTCTACGGTTTGGTAATTTTTCAAACCACCACCAAACCATGAATCATCAAAATCGCACCAAACCGAACCGCGATTTGCGCGGTTTGGTCGATTTGGTTTCGCGGTTTTCATGCGACCCATTTTAAGAAAAAAAAAACATGGTTAGTCACCGCATGGATAGCGGTACATAAAGACATTCACAACAAGCCATTCTTTCCTCTATTTGTTAATCAAAACTCAATTAACACTTCAAATCACCACCAAGCTTTGATGAGTTAACAAACATTATCAATAATCCTCATTTAATCAATAACCATTAACCAATCATTCATCAAAAAGAACCTAATCAAAGTTAAAAATCCAAGTTCATATCAAAACTTACAACAAAAACAAATAGATCGAAATTTAGAACAAATAATTGAACGAGATAAATCATCATATAAATTAATACGTTTAAAACAAGAGTCAATCGCGGCATGAGAGGAATGAACAATTTGAAGTTGTATATCAAAATTTGATTCCACAACTTGCATGTTAATCAAAATTTGATTCCACAGTTTGACAAAAAGGGCGTACCACGGTGCGAGGCGGCGGTGCACGTAGCGGCGGTTCGCGCGGTGGAAGCGACGACGATGGCGATGGATTCGGCGGCGGCGGTGAGAAGGGGAGTGAGGAGGATGAAGGGCGGCGGTGCGATTGCGGTGAGACACGTCACTCCGCGATGGGCCGACGGCGGCGGTGAGAGTGCTCGAGAGGTGGCTGCAGCGGTGCGGGAGTGAAAGGAAAGACGGCGAAATTTGTGGGAGAGTGGAGCCGGCGGGAGTAAGAGGAGAGCTCATTTTATTAGTTGGCTATATCGGTAATACTTTTTACCTTCTATATATTTGATGCCGAATCATCTATTAGTTAATTTTTTTTTTCTCTGGAGATGTAAGTCATATAGTAGTGATTCGAGGACGATGAATAATCTGATTAGTATATTTGATTTGCCTTTATCATCATTTGATTTTTTTATATTAATATTCACCATTTATCCTACTTTTACTTTTCCTTGTGAATTGAGGTAATTATATTTTATTAATTCATGAAACCAATGAAGACATCTAAAACGAGATGAGAACTTAACAATTTCGACATCCATATGACAATATAGTGTTTAATTTGCAAAATAAGTCTTAATTTGATATTAGTTAATTATGGTGGCAAAACTCCTTTTGAAAAAGAGATCAAAGCGTGGTTATGTTGATGTCGTCGTGGCACACATGTATTGCATTAATAGAAGGCGCTATATGTGTGCGGCTAGTAAAAAAATGCATTTGGATTGTTTTTATTACTTAGTTTAAGGTTAGGGTAACCCTAAACCCTCGTGATTTTGTGAGAGATCGATCATGAGGTGAGGTTGTTGGGTATTTATGATTGTTGATTGGTTTGCTATTAGCTATTAGCGTGGGAATTAAAAGGGAGATCAAGAGAAGAGTGTGGCAAGTTGTTATGTTTAAGGTTAGGGTAACGCTAAACCTTCGTGAATAGGGTGAGAGATCGATCAAGAGGTGGGGTTGTTGGGTATATATGGTTGTTGGTTGGTTTATTGTCTAGGGCCTCGAAACTAATTTAGGAGAGATTCATACTCATATACTTCAGTATGAAGATTTACTTATTTGACATGGGACTAACTTTTGGTCCATATATATATCTCCAACACATCTCATGCTTAAACTTTAGCTTCCTAGGGTAAACATTGCATTTGAAAAGCTCGATAAATGAAGATATGTTGAGCATTTCTTAGAGTAGCATTGAACACTGAACATAACTTAACTCCATATAAGTGCAATCTATTCATACAGCCAAGCCATTGCAAACAGGCAACATATGCATTTACATTTCCATGAATTTTAAGGGAATATTAATCTTATCACAACAACCTTGTGCATATCAAAGAGCATTGTTTTTCAATTCTACAACAAAACATGTGCATTTTCATTTCCATGAATTTTAGGGGAATATTAATCTTATCACAACAACTTTGTGCATATCAGAGAGCATTATTTTTCAATTCTACAACCAATTTAATGATAACTAAAACTTCCATCCAAACTCACTCTACCTTGAACGAAGTCTTTTTAGGGTGCGGCCCCACCTTAAGTAGTCGCTTTCCTTCTACCGAGTATGGAGTGTTGGTGTTGTACCCCATTTTTCACTTCAAGAACGATTGGATACCCTAAATTTCTTGGGAAAATTATAGCCATACTGCATATTTTAATTTAAATTCGCAAAATACTACAGGTTTATTTTTTATTCATTAATTGATTAGGATATTCTGGTTTTTGAAAATGCTTCATTCGAGATGAGGGTGAAGACATTAACAAAGATTGCGCATTCGGAGAATGCGCAATTCTTTTGTGGTGACGGGGATGACAAAGAAACAAATTGTGCATTTTTTGAATGCGCTATTTATGTGACACGAAGCATCCACGTGGCCCCGACAGGGAGAAGATGTGGACACGAATAGCACATTCGAAAAATGTACTATTTGTGTGGGTTATTTGCTTGATGACGGGGCGAGAATTACACGAATGGCTATGTTTTCCTATATGAACATATGTGTAAATTGATTCTACCATTCTCCGCAATCATTGCAGGGAATCTCTGCAATCCAACACCACGCTAACCCTACTAGTATTTGTCTTCAATGGCATTGTTGAATTATTGGATAATGTGAAATCTATTTAATGGTGTTGGTTGGAAGGCTTAAAAGAGGAATATAATGGACTTGGGTTAAGAGAGTTAGGTATGGTGTCGATGTGAGAAGGAGAGGGAGGAAGCGATGTAAGGGAGTTAGAGAGTAAGTTGGGGCTGGGTTTGTGAGAAAGAGAGGAATAGATTTAATTGGCTTTGCGAGAAGTAGAGGGAGATTAGTGAGGAGACAAAGAGTTAAGTCGCGTTAGGTTGACTTTGTGAGAAGGAAAGGGAGATCACGAGGGAGACAAGTAAGTTGGGTTATGTTAGGTTGGCTTTGTAAGGAGAGAGAGATGGTGAGTTGGGTTGTGTTGGGTTGGCTTTATGAGAAGAGAAAGGGGAGATCAGCAAGGGAGACGATCGAGTTGGGATTTCATAAAAAAAACATCGTGACTTTGGTTGTGTGATTGGAGTAGGAGAGTTTGGACTGTGTGATCGAGGTTGTTGAGTCCGGGTAAAGGGAAAGGGAAAAGGGAAATGGAAATGGAAAGGAGAGTTAGACTTGAGAGAGTTGAGGCGGGTAGGTGGTGTAAAGGGCGAGTTTTATTTTTTGATTAATGACTATTTTTGTTTTTTTTTCTTTTTCTTTTTCTTCTTTTTATTTAATTTTGAACACAAACTAACTATTTTTTATTTAAATAATGTTAAGTACTTGATGATAATTGAAATTCTTTTTATTTTTATTTTACATGAGGAGCATCGATCAAGTAAATACTATTTTTTGGTAAGTTTTTAAGTTTTTTCTATTTTCTTCATAAGTTTAGGTCAAAGTTCATCTTTACTTTCAAGGTTTCAAGGATATCAACACCAACACATGAATCACATGAACAACTCAAATTAAAGTGTAACACAATATATAATATGTTGAACTGTAAATTGTGCATAAAAAAATTAACAACATTCAGGTCCTTTAAGCCAAGCCACATCAATAAGAGATCCAAAGCGTTGTTCGAGATAGATCAGACAATAACTATCAAGGCCTTGGTACAAATAATCAAATTAAAATATGGATACGAAGTAACTACAAGCGAATGTGAGATGCTAAAAGGAAGCAGTTGCAAATTCTTTCGAGTTTGGATGCGTTATATGCTAGATTGCCAAGATGGTTGGCGGTTGTGCAAAGGAAAAGCTTGAGGACAAAAATTAAGTGGTCACATAGACAGTGGGTTGCTAATGAGATAAGGACCGAGCATCCACAATTTTGTCATGCGTTCTTCGTATTCGAAACATCAATCGAAGCTTTCAAGGATTGCAGGCCTCTTCTACAAATTGACGCGATTTTCTTGTATGACAAGTATAGTAGTAAGCTAATGATTGCATTTTTTGTTAATGATAATGAACACATACTTCCAGTTGCATTTGTAGTTGCGGAAAATGAATCAACGAATTCGTGAGGATGGTTTTTGAGGATGTTGCACAAACACATGATGGATATCTAAAAATAGGCCATACCAAAAATCTAGTCGGGTTCTCCTTGTTCATGTTGACTTTTTAGTAATAAGATTCGCTAAGCCCTATTTGGCTACTCCAGGAGCTACTTTTCATGGCCATTATGGGGAAATCCTTTACGAAGGAGATACATTAGTTGCATTTATATATGAAAAATCTAGATGCGGGGATACAACGCAAGGCCTTCCAAAAGTAGAACAAGTATTAGAAGTGCGTTCGATTGATTCAATATCAATGAATTTAAAAAAGAGAGTTGAAGGTTGGAACGAATGCATAACAATAATTCTTGGAATTCATTGGGGATTCTTGATTGGTCTTGAGCTAATCATAGCGCAAAGTCGTATCTTTTTGGTTAATAAGATTCAAAAAATTTATCGATCCCAAGGAGTCTAAATCCATAAGAAGCATATAGAAATTATTGTACATCAAATAACAAGTAAAAGTGTTGGTTTTAGAAGATGGAATGTCTAATGCTTTTTCACCGGGAGAACTAATTGGATTGTTGCAAGCGAAACGAACGGGGCATGCTTTGGAAAAAACAATCATTCTTGAACCATCTTATTGGGAATAACAAGGGCGTCTTTGAATACTCAAAGTTTCATATCCGAAACGAGTTTTCAAGAAACTGTTCGAGTTTTAGCAAAGCCGCTCTACGGGGTTGTATCGATTGCTTGAAAGGATGAAAGAGAACGTTGTTCTAGGGGGATGATACCCGTCAGACGGATTCAAAGGATTAGTACACTTGTTCAAATTAATACAAACAACATTTCTTTGGAAATCAAAAAGAAAAACCTATTTGAGGGGAACATGAGATATATTTTGTTCCACCAAAGAGAATTATTTGATATTTAATTCTTACGCCCCAAATAATTTCCATGATACATCAGAACAATCATTTATGAGAATGGCTGAGTGCTAAGAGTGGATTCATCCTTTTAACTTAACTTTAACTATCTAGTCTTATCCTTTGTTTTGGTAATAAAAAAAATGAATATAAAAGAATTACTGGCTTGGACCGCACATCAACGGTCAATCTCTGGTAGAAGGTTCCATCAGAACAATTATTGATATTTATTTCATCAGGGTACCTCGCCTCTTTTATTATATTATTTAAATAAAAAAAGAGGAAGTGTGGAGAGAAATGATAAGAAGATATTGGAACATAAATCTGGAAGAGACGATGAAAACAGGAGTTCATTTTGGTCATGGTACTAGGAAATGGAATCCTAGAATGACACCTTACATCTCTTCAAAATGTAAAGGTATTCATATTACAAATCTTACTAGAATCGCACGGTTTTTATCGAAGCTTGCGATTTAGTTTTTGATGAAGCAAGTAGGGGAAAACAATTCTTAATAGTTGGGACTAAAAATGAAGCTATCGATTCAAGTAGCATCATTGCAATAATGGCTCGATGTCATTATGTTAATGAAAAATTGCTTGGTGGTATGTCAACGAATTGGTCCACTACTAAACGAGATTTCATAAGTTCGGGGACTTGAGAGCGGAACAAAAGACGAGAAGACTCAACCGTCTTTTGAAAAGAGATGCAAAGCAATATTGAAGAGAGAATTATCTCACTTGCAAACATATATGGGTGGTATCAAATATATGACGGGGTTACCAGATATTGTAATCATCACCGATCAGCAAGAAAAATATAGGGTTCTTCGAGAATGTGTCATTTTAGGAATTCCAACGATTTGTTTAATCAATACAAATTGTGACCCGGATCTCGCCGATATCTCGATTCCAGCCAATGATGATGCTATACCTTCAATCCGATTAATTCTAAATAAATTAGTCTCCACAATTTGTGAAGGTCGTTTTAGCTATATAAGAAATTCTTAATTAATAATAAGATAAGTCAATTATTTCGAGAACTCCGTAAATTTATTGAATCAGTTACTATTCCTGAATATAAAAAAAGACAAAAATGATTGGGGATATTATGCAATTACTTGGTATCCAAAATCGAAAACTCGAGTGGGCAAATTGAAAAAGAGCTGGTTGAATCAAAATAATTCCTTATTTATTTAAGTTATATTTCTGTCAAAGGGCAATATGAATGTTTTACCACGTTCCATCCACGCACTAAAGGGGTTATACGAGATATCAGGTGTAGAAGTAGGCCAACATTATTATTAGCAAATAGGGGTTTCCAAGTTCTTGCTCAAGTACTTATTACTTCTTGGGTCGTAATTGCTATCTTATTAGGCTCAGTCACTATAGCAGTTCGGGATCCACAAACCATTCCGACCGACGGTCATAATTTCTTCGAATATGTCCTTGAACTCATTTGAGACTTGAGCAAAACCCAGATTGGAGAAGAATATGGTCTTTGGGTTCCCTTTACTGGAACTATGTTCCTTTTTATTTTTGTTTCAAACTGGTAGGGGCTCTTTTACCTCGGAAAATCATACAGTTACCTGATCGAGAGTTAGCCGCGCCCACGAATGATATAAATACTACTGTTGCTTTAGTTTTACTTACATCAGTGGCCTATTTCTATGCGGGTCCTACAAAAAAAGGATTAGGTTATTTTGGCAAATGCATTCGACCAACTCCAATACTTTTACCAATTAACATCCTAAAAGATTTCACAAAACCCTTATCACTTAGTTTTCGACTTTTTGGGAATATATTAGCTGATGAATTAGTAGTTGTTGTTCTTGTTTCTTTAGTACCTTGATAATTTCTATACTGTCATGTTCCTTGGATTATTTACAAGTGGTATTCAAGCTCTTATTTTTGCAACTTTAGCCATGGCTTATATAGGCGAATCCATGGAGGGTCATCATTGACTAGCTTTCAAAATCGTTTTTTTATTTAGTCGCATGTCTTGTCGAAACCAACACATGTCGAAGCAACCAAATTTGGAATCAAAATATTGTCATCGATTGAATTGAACAAATAGAAATCCAATTTTCATTGGAAGAGGTAACTCATAATTGGGAAAAATGGGAATCTTAGGAAAAAGATCTTTTTAGATCTTTTTTTTTTTCGTTCCCCCTAATATCGTAATCTTTTTTGTTACTACTCTAGATTGTATATACCTTTTTAAATATTATGTATGTTTCAAAATAGCTTATCTCGAGTCGTCTATACATTGTGTGGGATAAACTAAAAAATGATATTCACTATTTCCATTTCACTTGCGTTTATTCAAATTAACGATTGACTTAACTAAAATGCGAATTAATTGCATGAACTTAGATCAACCAAATCTTGATATTGTATTGATATGTAATGATTCAGGCTAATGAATCCTTTTGTTTGTATTGATACGCAATAATGAGAAAGAACAGGAAAAGAATCATTTACAAGCGAGATAAAAAAATAGGTTGGTGAGGGGGTCAATTGGATATATGGAATGGCTATAAACCAGCTCTTGTGTATGTTTCAAAGAATTATTCTATAATCCAATTGTATATCATATAAGATGTAAATGGTTGGTTTACGTTAGGGAAAAACACATGTATATGTGATATTAGATATTTACTAGGTATATATGAACTATCCACATATTTTATTTCCTGGGTTTCAATAGACGTCTTTACGTTTCGTCTGGTACGAATGAAGAAGCAGATGAAAGCAAGCATATAGAAGAGAAAGGGTGACGGATTGAAAGAATGGTTTGGAAAAAACAAATGGAAGGACTAGAGCCAAATGGATTGATAAAGAAAGACTCTGTGGATAGGAACTAAAAATGAGATATCAAAGTAGTTCGATGCTTATGATTCAATAATTGCATTACTAAGATCCATGCAAATCGAAGTAACTACGTACGAACTATTAATTGAAGTAATGCAATAGAATAATAAGTCATAATTCGTTGGTTAATTGTATTGTATCGTTAACCATTTTATTTATTTTCGTGCAAGGAGCTTACCAGGAATCCACTGATTTCTGCTGCTTCAGTTATTACTATTGGATTAGTTGTAGAACTTGTTTCTATTAGACCAGGGGTTGGTCAAGGTATCTGTCTGCTGCGGGCCAAGCCATAAAAGGTATCGCAAGACAACCAGAGGCGAGAGGAAAAATACGAGGTATTTTATTACTTAGTCTGGCTTTTATGGAAGCTTTGACAATTTATGGACTGGTCGTGGCATTAGCACTTTTATTTGCAAATACCTTTGTTTAAGCTTAGAAATTTGAAAGTATTTTCTTAGTCTTATTAGTAAAGTAATAAAAAAACTCGTTCAGCTTTTGCTAGTTCTACCTATAAGCTATAAGAGGAGATCATATGAAAAATGTAAGCGATTCTTTCGTTTCCTTGGGTCACCGGCCATCCGGGAGTTTCGGGTTTAATACCGATATTTTAGCAACAAATCAAATAAATCGAGTGTAGCGCTTGGTGTATTGATCTTTTTGGAAAGGGAGTGTGTGCGAGTTGTTTATTTCAAGAATAGGTTGGATCCAACCAGTTGCACTTTTTTCTTTACCTTATAACTAGGAAGGAATGGTGTACGATCTCGCGAATTACTTCGAATAAATTCAAAAATCATATGTACGAACTATAGCATTTCGTGACTTATTGGTAAATCCACTTAGATTCTCTATTCACCAATACCAATAATGCGGGACTCTTTACATGGTTAAAACTAAATTATTTGAAGTCGAGGTGCAACACTGGTACTCTTTCTACCACTCTATATGGAAATGGTTTCAAACAGATCGACTAGTTGTAATTTATCTGCTATAGAACACTCATATGGATAAAAAGATTTGAACCATTTACTCGAAAAAAGGGCGCCCTGCCTTTTTTATCCAATGCGGAATCGACGACCTATGTACAAAATAAGAAGAGTTTTTTTGGATTTGAAGAAAATCAAAATCGAAAAAAAAAATAACAACTTTGTTGATAATTACGGTTTTTTTGTCTACGTTGGGAGAGTCCTCCAAATATTCTAGTTTTGGATTAAGGATCAGTTTCTATGTTTTGGAAGACGAACGGGAACATAAATGAGAGGATAAGTTCATTACATTTTAAAAAGGATATGGGAATGCCCCATTAAGTAATGGGCATGAGAGCCAAATGAATCAAAAGATTCATGTTTGGCTCGGGAAGAGATCATAGAAGGAATGAGAAGATAATCTACTTTCATTAAGTGATTTATTAGATAATTGAAAACATAGAATCTTAGAGTACTATTCGAAATTCGGAGGAACCGCGCGAAGGGGCCATTGAATAGTTGGAAAAAGCCCGAGTCCGATTGCGGAAAGTGGAACTAGAAGCGAGATGAATATCGAGTGAATAGAAACTCGAGATATAACGATATAAACTGAATTTGATTAATTCAACTTATAAGAATTTGGAACAATTAGAAAATCATAAAAACGAAGCCATTCAACTTGAAAAACAAAGAGCTATTAATGAAGTTCGACAATGAGTTTTCCAACAAACTTTACAAGGAGCTCTAGAAACTCTGGATAGTTGTTTGAAGAGCGAGTTACATTTATGCACCATCAAGTACAAATATTGGGATGTTAGGGACGATGAAAGAAATAATTGTTTAGTCTTTCTACTATAGGCATTATTTATTTTATTTTCTAGTTGATTTTTTCCTTTCTTTCTTTGAAAAAGAATAAAGAAAGACTCATGGTAACCCTTCAAGCCGACGAGATTAGTAATATTATCGTAAACGTATTGAACAATATAGTAGAGAAGTGAAGATTGTGAATACCGGCACGGTACTTCAAGTAGGTGATGATATTGCTCGTATTCATGGTCTTGATGAAGTAATGACGGGTGAATTAGTAGAATTTGAAGAGGGTACAATAGGCATTGCTTTAAATTTGGAATAAAAAATGTTGGTGTTGTATTAATGAGCGATGGTTTGATGATACAAGAAGGAAGTTCAGTAAAAGCAATAGGAAGAATTGCTCGATTCCAGTGAGCTAAGCCTATTAGGATCGTGTTATAAATGCTTTGGCTAAACCCATTGATGGTCGAGGTAAAATCTTAGCTTCGAATCTCGGTTAATTGAGTCCCCCGCTCCGGGTATTATTTCGAGACGTTCCATATATTTGGATTCTATGATCTCTATAGGACGTGGTCGCCGCTAATTAATTATTGGGGACGAGCAGACGGCAAGACGGTAGTAGCCACCGATACTATTCTCAATCAAAAAGGGCAAAATGTAATATATGTTTATGTAGCTATTGGGCAAAAGGTATCTTCTGTAGCTCAAGTAGTGACTACTTTCCATGTGCAAGGGGTGATGGAATACACTATTGTGGTAGCCGAAACAACAGACTACTTTGCTACATTACAATACCTTGCGCCTTATACAGGAGTGGCTCTGTCTGAATATTTTATGTATCGTGAACGACATATTTCAATAATTTATGATGATCCCTCCAAACAGGCACAAGTTTATCGCCAAATGTCTATTCTATTACGAAGACCACCCGGTCGTGAAGCTTATCCAGGAGATGTTTTTTATTTACATTCACGTCTTTTGGAAAGAGTCGCTAAATCAAGTTCTAGTTTAGGTGAAGGAAGTATGTCCGCTTTACCGATAGTTGAGACTCAATCGGGAGACATTTTGGCTTATATTCCTATTAATGTAATTTCTATTATCGACGGATAAATCTTTTTATCCGCCGATCTATTCAATGCTGAATTCAACCTGCTATTAATGTGGGTATTTCCGTCTCCAGAGTAGGATCTGCAGCTCAAATTAAAGCCATGAAACAAGTAGCTGGAAAATCAAAATTGGAAGTGGCGCAATTAACAGAGTTAGAAGCCTTTACACAACTTGCTTCTTGATCTTGATAAACGACCCATAATCAATTAGCAAGAGGTCAACGATTACGTGAGTTGCTCAAACAATCTCAATCAGAGCCTTTCCCAAGTGGAAGAACAGATAGTGATGATTTATATCGGAACGAATGGGTATCTTGATTCGTTAGAAATTGGAAAGGTAAATGAATTTACCAATCAATTACGTAACTACTTAAAAATGAATAAACCTCAGTTCCAAGATATCATATCTTCTACTAAGACGTTCACCGAAGAAGCGGAAACCCTTGTGAAGGAAGCTATTCAGGAGCAGTTGGAGCGGTTTCTACTTTCGGAACAAACATAAAGAGATTAATGATTCTTAAAAGGAAATCATTGATAAATGCCTCACATTCACATCATTCAAACAAAGTATCTTTCTTGACATAGAAATCTAAAAAAATAGATGGAAAAAGTCACGTCTAATAGGATTTAAACCTATACCAAAGGTTTAGAAGACCTCTGTCCTATCCATTAGACAATGGACGCTTTTCATTTCGACTTTGTTCTTTCGGATCTTTTGCCTTCCCTTTTTCTTTCCCGTGTTCGAAAAAAAATAAATCAGATTGCATGTGAGAGGGTTGAGGGAATAAAGAAAAGATGTGTATTTGTCATTATGTGCATTAATATTAATAAAGATGTGTCTATCATAATTGAATTTAATTCATTAATAATGAATATATGGGTGTAGCGGGTAGCAGGAATCGAACCCGCATCGTTAGCTTGGAAGGATAAGGGTTATAGTCGACGTCAATTCATCATTTTGAACTTCTCTAATTCAAAACCGAACATGAAACTTTGGTCTCATTCGGTTTCTTTAATGGAAGATAGATGAATTCCCATATCTAAGTCGTAAACGAACTTTAGAATAAAAATCATAATAATAAAAAAAAAAGAAATTAGACTCGTACCATAACACCTATGTCAACCTTTTTTTTTTCTATTTGAATACATTCACAAACAACAAGCAAAAGAAGTGTTTTCTAGATGATCCTTCTAGAAAAGAAGAGGGGGGTTCTAAAAAAAATTTCTAGTTACTTCGTTCTCTATTTCTATTTTCTCGAATCCGGAGGAAAAGAAGTGTGTTTCCACCGAGCTAAAACAATAAGTCGATAGTTTTAGTAAACCAAAATTATCATTTAATAGCTATTTCGCTTCAATCTCCCCTATCAAAAAGAAATTAAGGATCTAGTTACGATTAGAAATACATTTTTTTCTCTTTATCCATGGATCTTTTACTCATACACATCTAATTGAAAGTCGTGATCCAACTTGAACTTGAAAATAAAAAATATGCTTCGCGTTTTCATAATCCAATTGGTTAATTTCTAATTGGATATAAATCACGAGAATGTATATTCTTCCTCAAATCGGGTATTGAGAGGTAAAGGATTTAATCCTTTCAAGAAATAAAGTTTTTCATTGGAATATGAATCAAACCGAAAGACCCCTTAACTCTTTAAGTTGTGAATAGAACGAATCGCACTTTTACCACTAAACTATAACCACAACAATGTGATCATTGTATATGATACATGAATGGACCATTTGTCGAACAAGGGCATCATACGTAATCAAGATAGAATCATAACCAAATAAAAAAATTAAAGTGTTGACATGTTTCGTCGGGTGAATTTGATGAGATAGGAAAATCCAGTACAATTGAAATAACAATAATGAGTTCTTTTTCTTTTGTTATTGCTATTTAGTGGCAGGTCTGTCTTGAAAAAACCATTAAAGTCAGAACACAAAAATTAATTGTGCAAGAATCCATATTTTTTTTTTCACTTTCATAATTCTTCAAGCCAAGCAAAGAAAACATTTTCTCAAAACAAATTTAACTTTAGTTATTTTCAACTAACTGCACTAATTTTAGGAACTCAAGTCACTCAATTGGATTTAGTAAAAAAAGAATCATAGTATTTTTTTCAGACTCAAGTAGTGTTAAAGCTTTTTTTTGAAGAAATGAAGAAAGAAATGCTTTTGAATTAGAAATTCGTTCAAAATTCTATTATCTATTAGAAGATTATTCTAATTCGAATCAAATTATGTTAAGATTCAAATATTATATTACAATTTTTTATTAAATGAAAATTTTATAATAAATCTGATTAATTAAAACTTATCAATAGGATATTTATCAATGGAGAGGTTTTTTTTTTTTTTTTTTTTAGTATCAAATCGAGTCGAGAAAAATAAAATAAAGAAAAGAAAAAAATAATAAGAGAGGTTTATCATAGAACCTTTTATTTGTTCCTATTGTTGTTGCTCCGCGTTAACAAAACAAACAAGTATTTTTGTTTTCAAATCAGATAATTGAAATGTTTTATCTAGGATTCATTGGAACAAAACAAGAAACATCCTAGCTGGGTTAATAACCTAGTGAGGCGGGGGGAAAAAGACCGTTCGTTTCGAACAAAATCAAAGAGATATTCATTACTTTTTTACTTTACTCCTTTTTTGGAGATATCACATTATCGAAATTGAATTTGAATTCAAATTGCTGCTAAACTAAAAAAAAAAAAAATTTGTATCTTTTGTATCTTTGTATCTATACTATAACTATAGAATCAAGAGAATAAAGAAATAAAAAAAAAAAGAATTTTGTTTAAATTAATGCGTAACAATTAATACGTAACATAGCAATTGTCTTTTTAAATTGGGAGAGATGGCTGAGTGGACTAAAGCGGCGGATTGCTAATCCGTTGTATGAGTTATTCGTACCGAGGGTTCGAATCCCTCTCTTTCCGTTCCTCTAAGGATTGGGCTTGAGATTTTTCTTTAGAATCAAAGAAAAATCTCAAGCCCCCCTTTTGTTATAGTTTCATTTCTGGAACCGAAAAAGTCATAAGATAAGAAAGAAAAAAAAAAAAAAGGAGAACCCTTTCTTTTGATTTTATTCCTCACGCCCAGGATTACGTCCTGGATCATTAGATAGGAATCCGAAGATGAAGAGAGAAACAAAGAATATCACTACTGTGTAAACGAAGAGTTTGAGAGTAAGCATTACACAATCTCCAAGGTTATTTTTTTTTTCAAAAAAAAAAAGGGGGGATAGATTATCCATTTTTATATCATACATCCTATTTTGACACCAAGAAATAAAGCGGTTTATAGAAAAGAAAGACATTTATTTTCCGAAATTCATTTGTAAGAAGATTCTTTCAGTACCAAAAGTATCTTTTATATCCACAATTAGTTATTGTGAGGGACCCTAATAGGATAGGGTCCTTGCTCATACTGGAATAGTATAGGGTCCTTGCTCATCCTGGAAGTGGAAGATCAGAATGAAGAAATGCGGAGATCCAGATTCATTGCAACTATCCAAGAATTGCCATGTTTGAATCGAGGGTTCATAGTTCATAATGTAAGACTTATCTCATCTTATGTAATCTTTTCTTTTTTTTTTTTTTTTTTTTATCGAGTCAACCATGAATATTTGTAGGACGGTATTAAGGATCTCATCGAAAACTTACAGCAGCTTGCCAAACAAGGGCTAAGAAAAAAAAAGAACACAGGTATGACTGGCATAATATCTACGATTGGATTGAAAATAGCATAAGCCTCAGGCAATTTGGCAAAGACAAAACCACTTGAGTGAAGGACGGAATTAAGCCAGATACAGATTAAACTAAAGATATTAAGCATAACAAAGATTTCATTCTTGGAGATAATTGTATTTTGTTTGAGTTATTGATATAAGGAAAAATGAAGAAAGTAAAGTAGACCAAAAAACCAAATACCGCTTTTTCTTCGACTCACCCAATCAAAGACAAGGATCCTTCCATTTTAAAATTTCAAATAAGAATTGAATTTCATACAATATCTTAATTGAATTCTATGTAATTATCAATAAATTAATGTAATGATCTGATCTATAAATTCTGTTTAATTCTTCCACAACTACACGTGTTAAACCCTAGCAACAATTTAACCTATTACAAAAAGAATGGGCGGGAATTGACGAACAATTAATACCGATATTAGTGTTTATTGTTGTAGATACAAATCCAAATGGGGCGTGGCCAAGCGGTAAGGCAGTGGGTTTTGGTCCCGTGACTCGGAGGTTCGAATCCTTCCGTCCCAGAACAGTCCGATTCTATCAAAATAAAAGATTGTTCTATTTAACTTAACAATACCAATCTTCTGTTTAAGAGTGTAATGTTGAATACATTGGGATCCTATTGCTGATTTATAATAATTCACAAAAGAAAGAATTACAGTTTTCCTTTTATTTCTCACAAACCCAATTGAGCCCAAATAAGATGCAGATGTAACTTAATCCATTTGTGTTCAAGTAAGGTGGAAAGATAAATGAATTTAGAATTCAAAAAAAAAAAAAAAAAAAAAAAAGGTATGCTGTTTAGCATGTGCATGTCGTGTTCCCTTTCATATTGAGTTAGTTACTTAGGCAAACTTTCCCTCCTATATCTAGTTGAATTATCAATTCTTTGAATTAGAATGTGAAAGTGAAAGAAAGGCTTCTGTATTCCCTATTTCTCTCTATAGTCACTATATTTGAATAGGGTACTCATTTTATGTTGATCCTGAATTCTAAACAGGAGGGGTTCTTAGTACTAATTTCAATTCTATTACGGGGTTTCAGGCTCCTAAAACTCAGTTGGGGTAAAATAAAACTAGGAATAAAACAAGCAATTGATCCGTGTCTGTTTAGTACACAAGTCAGAAATCTAATCTAATTCAAAATCTAATTAAAGAAATTTTTTGAGTTTAGTTGTTTTTAGTTTAGTACTTCGAGAAAGAGTTGGATCCTTTATGATTGATCGTCTTGAAAAACCTGTTGAAGATGCAGATGAATGAATAATTCGTTTATTTGTGTTTTTTATAATTTGTTTCATTGATACAAGAAAATATGGGGTTAATTAAATGAAATTGAATCCTTGCGGAGACTTCTATCGTTAAGTAGGTAAATAGAAATGCCGATCTCCATCCATCCATATAGAAAAATGAGAGTATCTAGTACTATGTACTGATTGAACCAATGACTATTCATGATTCATATTGAATCAAGTCCATACTGGACTGGTTCCAAACTATAGGAATGTTATGGTAAAGCTTCGTTTAAAACGATGTGGTAGAAAGCAACGTGCGACTTGATTGAAGGGCATGATAGGTTGTGGATTCTTACATCCACCCCCCCCCCCCCTTTTTTTTATTTATATATAGAATATAGAAATGAAGGTGCTCTTGGCTCGACATAGTTTGTTCTGTTCTAGTCGAACCCCTATTTTTTTTTGTCGGGTTTAAGTAAATAGTACATGATGGAGCTCGGGTGGAAAGGATTAATTCATTTCTAAGAGGCAAGGATCCAGGGTTAGTGTCAATCAATAAGTTTGAACAACTTCGTAAGTATCTCGCCAATCAATATAGAAATAGAAAGGATCCAATTTGCACAAAAGTGTCAAATCCAAAAGGAAATCTTGTTAGAATTGGTAAACTATTTCGATCAAAAGTGGATTACACAGAAATCAATTGTTCGTATAATTCTTTCCTAGAAAGAAATCACAAAAAAAAAGGTATGTTGCTGCCACTTTGAAACAATTTTAGGATCGCCGAAGTAATGCCTAAACCCAATGATCTAAAACAAAGATAAAGGATCCCGAAACAAGAAAACGCCATTTTAAATTGTCTCAACAATTTGATCAGAATAAGGAATCAAAAAATTATTTGAAACGAGACAAGGAGGGGGGGGGTAGTGTTAATCTACGTCTATCCCAATGAGCCATCTACCGAATCGTTGCAATTGATGTTCGATCCCGAAGAGAAGGAAGAGATCTTCGGAAAGTGGGTTTTTACGATCTGATAAAGAATCAAACTTATTTCTTATTTAAATGTTCCCAATATTCTATATTTCCTTGAAAAAGGTGCCCAACCTACAGGAACCGTTCATGATATTTCAAAGAAGGCAGGTGTTTTTCAGGAACTTCGTATTAATCAAACGAAATCCAAGCCCAAGTCAATTAATGACTAATGAAAATGAATAAAAAAAAGAGGGGGTGACTCCTATGCTAGCTTTGGTTAATTTAAATTCTATTTCCCTTTTTTTGTTATATTTCTATTTTTTACTATTCTATTGGTCCCATCCCATAGAATTTCATATCCTATATGATTTCCTTTTTTCTATAATTAATAGAATATAGAATTTCATATTCTATGATATGATTTCCTTAGAATATATTCTATTATTATTAAATTCAAATTATTAGAATAGAAAGAATAGAAATAGAATATATATACTTTTTTTTGTGATATCATCTCCTATGCGATATGAGACGAATAGAAAAAAAAAAATGAAATGAATAGAGGAATTAAATAAATAGAATCCATAAAACTTAATTCTGGGATTACTCCCAATCGCGCGAGACCCCGCCAAAAAATGGGTTGAGCTTGCTTATTGTATCTTTATGGATATTGAATATTTTTTTCTTCTTTATTTATTAATTTCATTTATTCTATTTCCTTTTTTTGATATTATTTTAGTGAATTGAATTTCTCCACCCCGACTTATTATTATTATTTCTTTATGTATGTACATTCTCGTTGTAGTACCAATCCAACACAAGCCCTTTTTTTATTGTTTATTGAAATGGGTTTCATTTCTGTTGTTTTTTCAATGTTCATATTGACAATAGTGTATTGACCAAATAGAATTCGATCGTAGATAAATGGATCTATTCATCTCTACCCCAAAAATCAAATCAGTTTTCTTTTTTACTTTACTTTATCCAAATTATATATAAAACAAATTATGGGTTCGTTGGATTTGATTTGACACAAGAAGTTTTTTCTAATCTCTTTTTTTATGTCGATTTTGATCGTATCTACACGCCATAATTACATTATTCGGGTTGCTAACTCAACGGTAGAGTACTCGGCTTTTAAGTGCGGCTAGAATCTTTTACACATTTGGATGAAGCAATGGATTCGTCCGTACTGTTGGTAGAGTTTGTAAGACCACGACTGATCCTTAAAGTGAATGAATGGAAAAAACAGCATGTCGTATCAATGAAGAACTCTAAGAGTACGTGATCCTTGCCGGATCGGTACAAAATCTTGCTGAAGGCGGGAAATTTTAAGTCATGGTTGGGTCGAGTGAATAAATGGATAGAGCCCTATGGCTCTAATTTTATAGGGAAACAAAAAGCAACGACCTTCTGCTCTTAATTCGAATGATTACCCGATCTAATTAAACGTTAGAAATCTATTAGTGCCTGATGCGGGAAAAGTTTCTTCCATAAAAAAATAA